>ML779164.1:1196253-1223346 GCA_009831015.1 Picea engelmannii
ATCGTAGTGAAAGAAGTTTTGAAGTAGGGGATTGGGTGTTTTTAAGACTACAACCATACAAACAGATGTCCCTCAAGAAAGCCAAGAAGGATAATAAATTATCACCAAAGTACTATGGCCCTTATAAGGTGTTGCAAAATATTAGTACTATGGCATACAAATTGGAGTTGCCTGCATCTTCACGAGTACACCCAGTTTTCCATGTTTCATGCTTAAAGAAGGTTATAGGCGACAAGATCCCAGTTCAAACTATATTTCAAGAACTTGACGAGGAAGGAAAAATCATATTGGAGCCTGAAGCCATCACTGACACAAGAATTCACCAACTGAGGAATAGATCCATTTCAGAGTATCTCATTAAATGGAGGAAACTACCGGCTGGAGATTCCACTTGGGAAGATGAGTCTTTTATACAGAAGCATCCAGAGTTACTCAAGCGTTGCAGACAACACTTGTCTCGAGGGGAGGGGCATGTTAAGCCCTAATATTGGCTCATTACCCCTTAATTGGGGCATATTACATTAGTAATGTTATTTTATTTATGTCAGCTTTATTCCATTAGTTGTAATTATACCTCCTAGTCTCCTATATATACCAAGGAGACATTTTCATTTGGAATCATCTTGTACTTGAACATTTATGTGGGGTAAAAGGAGGTTTCCCCATTGAAGAGGCTTATTATATGAAATTATCTCTTTTTCAAGGCGTTGAGTACTTATTCTGAGGTTTTTCTATGTTGTATTGATATTTGGTTCTTAACATTGTCCAACCAATGTTGGAAACCACACATATGGATTTCGACACTCCGACTCTTCGGTGTTTAACGCACCATCCTATATCCTCGCATTCCTCGGAGTCCCGGAGTTCTGGATTTCCGAAGTAAGACTTCGACGAAGTGTCTACATTGTCTCACACTAGTTGATCGTATGGACGAGAAAGGTTCCCAACAAACCATCGATCAATGACCCACAATGTCTTTGAATTCCTCCCCTTGATCTGATGGTTGGTGGGATTTCGCCACTTCATAATTTTGTGACCCCACATCCCTTATAGGACTTATCCCATTTAAGTCCCGAAGGTTTACCTACTGAAAAGGTCCTAAAGCAGGGATGACTTCTTGTTGTTAGTTGGTGGTACCGCTTACTCTATTCTTCCACTATACTTGATTTAACAGCCGAGGAGGGTCCTAAAGGATCCTTGGATCTATGACCCACATTACTTTGCAACTTTGACATTTGGGGATTCTGGCTCTCTAACACCTTTTCACTCCTGGAGTAGGTCAATGTTGAATTCGACCATAGCGTATATCTAACAGTCGGGAAAAGTCCCGAAGGTCCTTAGATCTACGACTCACGTTACTTCGCGGTCGAAAAGTTGGTCATATTTTAACGACAGGACAGATCCCATGATAATGGGTAAGAGACCATTAGTTTCCGGTGAAACGGTATGGTTACCATTTCGACATGTTACCTTCGACGATATTTGAATGTTGTGAGGTTTCAAAATCCCAGAACTCTGGACCTCCTGTAACGTCCCTGGCCACCCATGGCCAGGCCATGCTACACGAGGGAACTCTTTCATTCTCTCACTGTGGAACATACTATAACATACCCAATATTCAACTGAGCTATGCCACATAAAATTTTCTCTTCAAGCTGCATGCAATTAAAACATATACATACAACACTCTTGCGGAAGATTTACATATAAAACATAAACAAACAATTACATTATGTAAATATATGATTTCATACTGAAATAACAGTAAACACAGACATGCAACATATACACAGAAATACCCATAAACATACATACAGTTATAATCACACACATGATAAACCCATAAAATAGGCACGTAAATAACAATGCAGCATGCAAATTTATCACGCAATTGGTACTTATCTTGGCAAGAATGTCACCAACTATGTGCAAACCATCCACGAACCTCCCAGCCTTAGACTACACTGTTCATCACTCTCAACAGTGAGTCACCCCCGAGATGGGACTAAACTACACCCAGGTAAAGGGATTCCTAACTAGGCTAAAGGCTCATAGACAACAGAAAAGACTCTGTCATGGTGCTCACTCAACTAACAACCTACAGTCCCCCATTCCCCACATGCTTGTCCCACCCAAGAAGTGTTCCCCTTCTCTGCTCAACAGTCCTTCGGTTGCCCCACTTCCTTTCCGGGCTTCAGCAACAGGCCAGACAGGAAGTCTCAGAGCACTATAGTTGTAGTTTAGCACCTTCAGGAAATCAATTCCCAACAATTCTCTCACTCATAGAATTGCTCAAGAGCCTGACAACCCGCCTCTTCTATATCCCATGGGCCTGACAACCCACTTCTTCAATCCCGCTCCCAAGATAACAACTACCCAACAGATCTGGATATGGATACGGATTTGGTACAGTGAAATGAATGTCTGAAGAATAACTGACTGCGTGAGTGAAAAATGGTCATGGAATCATGGCTAAATGATCAAAGGAATCATGGGAGATATGATGGTAACAATGATGGGGGGCATCCCAAATGAACTAAGTCCCAACAATATGTATACATGTCCCCGACTTGACACTTGTCATGTTGGAAGCTACTTTGGTCCACTTGTCCCCAACTTTAGAACTTAGGATAAAATAATTATCCATACTTTATATTTTAAGAAATATTAATATAATATTCCTTTTTTGGCTTAATCTCTCTAGCTTAGCCCTTTCCCTTAACGTTTGGCCCTCCCTTTCCCTAACTGGTGGATTTTAGTCCCCCATCTCTTTTATCGTGGTCGATCTGCGCACAACAATGTATTTTATATTAATAATGAGACATATACAAAATAGGCACAGTAGCCTTTAACATCTAGGCGCTCTGGCCTAATTCCAAAACATAAGCATCCCAACTTATAATAATTGGCTCACCAACCTATAACACATATCATATACAGTTACACAAAGGTTCGTTGACCTCAATATTGTGTGCACTTTAGTTACTGCGCACAGTATACAGGAATGTGCACACTACATCATTTTACTGCGTAGTACATGCGCGCAGTATACAGGAATGTGCACACTCCATCATTTTACTGCATAGTACATGCATGCACTATGCCATGAAAGGTGCATTACAAAATGATGTCAAAACAACTCACCAGCCTATAACACATATCATATACACAAAGGCTCACTGACCTCAATATTGCGCGTAATTTAGTTACTGCGCGCGATATCTGGGAATGTGCACACTACATCATTTTACTGCATAGTACATGCACGCACTATGCCATGAAAGGTGCATTACAAAATGATGTCAAAATAGCTCACCAAATTAAGTACACTTGCATTACATTTAAAATTGGGTTTGGCCGAGGGATATTACAATCCCCTCCCATTATTTATGCATTGTCCTCAGTGCATCCTCATTCTGCCCGCATTGCATCCTCATGCTCCCAAGTAGCGTCCTCAGGACCATACCAGGTCCATTGGACCTTTACAAGCCCCATGGATCGATTCAAGAGCTGTTTGATTTTTCAGTCCAAAATGCGCACCGGATGCACTTGGAAAGCGCCTTCTTGCTCCACTTGAATCACATTCCAATCAATAACATGATTAGCATCAGGTATATATTTCTTTAGCAATGATACATGGAATACGTTATGAATAGACATAGATGCAGGAAATGCAATCATATAAGCAACTGGACCAATCCTCTCTAGGATTTCAAATGACCCACAATAACAAGATGCCAACTTTGAACAGTTTCCCAACTTCAGGGAACTTTTGTTGGATTTTACTTTCAAAAATATGTGGTCTCCCACATTAAATTCCCTGTGAGTTCTGCCTTTATCGGCATAACTTTTATGACTATCTTGGGCAGCCTTTAAATTTTTCTTTATTTTTATCATTTGCTCCTCCATTTCCCTGAGAAAATCTGGTCCAACCACTGCTCTGTCTATTGGGTTATCCCAACTTATTGGAGTGTTGCACTTTTTGCCATAAAGTGCCTCAAATGGGCTCATCTTTAGAGATGCTCGGTGCCCATTGTTGTAAGCAAACTCTACCAAGTGTAGGTAGTCTTCCCATTTTGATGGTTTATCCATCACATACATCCTCAACATATCTTCAATCACTTGATTCACCCTCTCTGTTTGTCCATCTGATTTTGGATGATAGGTTGTACTAAAATTCAAATTTGTTCCAAATCCATTAAATAACCATTTCCAAAATTTTGAGGTAAATTTTGGATCTCTGTCATACACAATTGTCTTGGGTATGCCATGTAATCTAGCAATTTCCCTCATATAAACATCAACAATGTTCACTTCCTTGTGAGTGAGCTTAACTGGAATAAAATGGGCAGATATAGTAAGCTTATCCACCACTACCATGATAGAATCATGTTGTTTGTTTGTTCTGGGCAGCTTGGTGATGAAATCCATTGTTACAATTTCTCATTTCCACTTAGGAATGGGTAATGGTTGTAGCAAACCAGCTGGGTGTCTATGCTCATCCTTTACCTTTTGACATTCCAAGCATCTGGCAATAAAATCAACAACCTTTTTCTTCATGCTTGGCCAATAATACTGGCACTTGACAGCTGCAATAGTTTTATGATATCCTAGGTGCCCAACATAAGGCACATTATGCATTTCTCCCAATATCATATTTTTCAATTCCTGAGAATTTGGTACATAAATTATGCCCCTGTACATGAGAATTTTATCATTATCTAACTTATATTCTTCAATTTTCTGTTGCAAATTACCTTACTGTAATTTTGCCACTAAATCTTTGTATTGCAAATCTGATTTGGCATCCTCTGTAATTCTGTCTTTCAAATCTGATTGGTACATGCTAATGGTTGTAGCATGAAATTCATGTACTCTTCTGTTGAGTGCATCATCCACTTTGGTCTCTTTCCCCTTGATATGCTTTATATCAAATTCATATTCTCTTAGAAATTCTAACCATCTGCTTTGCCTAGCATTTAGATTTGGTTGATCAAATAAATATTTCAGACCATTATGGTCTATTCTCAACTCAAACCTTTTCCCCATGAGGTAGTGTCTTTGTTTCCTCAAGGCATGCACTATGGATGCCAATTCCAAATCATGAGTGGCATAGTTTCTTTCATGCTCCTTCAACTTCCTTGATTCATAACATATAACAAGCCCATTTTGAGTAAGGACTCCACCAATTCCTTCATTACATGCATCTATGCATACAATGAAGTCTTCATTTGGGTGTTCAATCCTTAGTATTGGAGCACTTGTCAATAATTGTTTCAAGTGTTGGAAACTCTTTTCACAATCCAGTGTCCACTGAAACTTCACACCCTTTCCTTGTAAGGAAGTGATTGGGTGTGCAATCTTTGAGAATCCTTCAATGAATCTCCTGTAATAGCCTGCAAGACCCATGAATAATCTCACCTATGTTACATTCTTTGGCATTGACCATTCTCTAATGGATTCTATCTTCTTAGGATCCACTGCTATCCCATCGTTTGAAATGATATGCCCCAAATAATGAATTTGTTTCTGATAAAATGAACACTTTATCAATTTGGCATACAATTGATGCTCCCTTAATACTTGCAACACCATCCTCAAATGATGTTCATGCTCTTCCTCTGACTTAAAATATATAATAATTTCATCCAAAAAGACAATGACAAACTTGTCTAAATATTCTCGGAAAACACCATTCATTAAGCACATGAAAACAACTGGTGCATTTGACAACCCAAATGGAAGCACTGTGAACTCATAATGACCATACCTTGTCCTGAAGGTGGTGTTGCTGATATATTCCTCTTTAATCCTTACCTGATGGTATCCTGATCTGAGATCTATCTTTGAAAATATATTTGCATCCTTCAATTGATCAATGAGATCATCAATCCTTGGAAGAGGATACATGTTCTTAATATTCACTTTATTCAACTATCTAAATTCAATGCACAATCTTAATGTTCCATCTTTCTTTTTCACAAACAAGACTGGGGCACCCCAAGGTGACACACTTGGGAGTATATACCCCTTCTTCAGAAGTTCTTCAAGCTACATTTGCAACTCCTTCAATTCTCGTGTACTCATTCTATAAGGAGTCTTTGACACTGGAGCTGCTCCAGGCATTAGATTTATAGAGAAATCAATGTCTCTCTTTTGGGGTAGTCCGGGTACCTCCTTGATTACATCCTCAAATTCTTTCAAGACTGCATAATCTTCCAAATTTGGCACCTTATCTTTAGGTGTCTCTTCCATATGAGATGCAAATATTTGACACCCTTTTCTGTAACATTTCTTTAGCTGCAATGCTAAAATTTCTCTAATGGTTACTGCCCTGGGAATTCCCTGCACTTTCCTTTGGTTCCCTTCCTCATCCAAGAAAGTAAATTCTTTGTTATGACAGTCTAAGAGAGAATCATGTTGGTCCAACCAATCCATCCCAATTAGAAAGTCATAGGAACCTAAAGGGAAGATGTTCAAATCTGCCTTGGTGTTCAGTCCATTCATGTCCATGAGGCATGACTTAACCATCTCATCAACTTTTCTTTTGGCTCCTGTAGCCAGCTGCACCAACCAAGATTTTCCATGCTTTCTTTCTTTTTGCGCAGAGGCTAGTGATAGTGACTCTACCTCAGAGGATAGTGATGATGACTCTTGCACATAGGCTAGTGATGCTTGTACGCTTGAGGAGGATGATGACCCTGGTGTAGTGGATTGGCAGTTGGATGGACAGGACGATAGCACCAGTGTATCAATGGACATATCACATACCATTGATGTCTTTACATCTCATCAGAGTGGAGACACTAGTGAGGAGTCACACGTGTTAGTACCTAGAGATGATGAGCTTCCTATGGGGGCCGTGACACATCTGTCACATGTTCAGACACCCATGATAGCCACGTCACATGAGGAGATTAGTGTCACGTCAGGTATGATGGATGAGCCTAGTGTGAGGGATGCACACCATGGACACGTAGACCCACAGATCTAAGAGAAGGTACAGTACGTACAGGCAGTTGACCTCACAGATACAAGTCAACCATAGGAGATGGAGTCACAACTATTGGAGACTCCATTGGTTGAGCAGATTACAGAGGCTGACAGGTTGATGGAGCACTTACTTCCAGGATCAGCTTGCATTGATGAGGATGCACTCTTTAGTATTCAGGATGACCATAGCATGTGTCTAGACACAACTATATGGGATCCAGGCACAGAGGATAGTAGCAGGTTGGGTGCACAGGAGGATATGGCTGCTCATACAGGGTACAGTGTGATTTAGGGGGAGATAGCATCTAGTGATGGGGTGTAGTGGCATACAAGAGTACCCAACAACACAGTAGACAGTGGATATTTCATCACGTCATCTTATGCAGAGGGTTTTTTGGGGATTCTAGAGTTGACACTAGTAGTGAGGGGTCTGAGATGGCACCTCAGCATGACCATGATCAGGAGTCACACCACTTAGCAGCACAATTGAGAGTTAGTGAGGCTATGATTATAGTAGCCACTAGACGTATTGATGGCATGCATGCAGTGATGGCAGATTACTATTGGAGAGCATCAGTGGCACAGGGTAGCTCAGATGGAGTATTTTCCATGGATGATTTTCACACTCTCAGGAAAAGAGTGTCTATGATGAGGACTGACTACCAGCAACTGTTGACAGACAAGGACTACCTACTGGGGATTGGCAAGTTGTATCACAAGGCCTTGAGGGGGAAGGAGTTGGAGGTAGACCAACTCACTTAGGAGTTGGAGAGAACTCGAGGATTCTTTAGAGGCACACAGACATCCCTTCAAGAATCAGAGTCTAGATCAGATGAGCTTCTTGAGGAGATTCGTCAGAGATCCACTTCATCTATCCTGGTGGACACTCTGATATATCCTTCGGTCACATAGTTAGAGGATGTTGGTGGTCTAGCAGAGGAGCACCAGTTGATGGAGGACACTTTCATTTGTGTTCTGAGAGCAGTTGACCTCCATGTAGAGGTTGATCCAGTAGTACATCCCAGATCTATGACGCAGCATGAGTCTGCAGGAGACGACATGAGTATGTCAGAGCATACGGTGATGAGGGATAATTCACAGAGTCATGCCGAGATGTATGGTGGGATTCAGAGGGGTATAGTGTCCTTGCATGGAGGAGACACACTTAGGGGAGTATGTAGATGTCAATCGTCTGCAACAGCACATAGTTGTGGGAGATCACCTTCACCATTTCAGTGGTTGCATGGGAGATGAGAGATGGAGATTGGTTGACCAACAATCGGAGGGGTTACTTCCGGTTGTATTGGATGGTTGGGATTTGGTGATGACCACAGGAGAGCATCTATCATGGATATCGATGGACGAGCTTCTGGTCAAATACTTGGGATTGACCAAAGCATGTGACACCTCCCATTCCTACAGTCAGCTGCAGATGTTTTTATTAGCATGTCCTGACACTTTTATCATAGATAGCAGCATGAGGAGGGATAGGTCGTGGCTGAGGGCATGGAGAGTGAGTAGGATGAGACTACATGATAAGAGTACTTTTACGACATACGACAGGTCAGAGGTGGATCGTTTTAGACAGACAGTTGAGACTTGGTGCATGATGGTGAGCATCATAGACCAAGTGACGACAGATGAGCACAGAGGGCTTCCAACAGTGATCAGTCTGACACAGGAGCAGCTAGCGGAGACTGGAAGTGATAAAATTCCAAGTTTTCCATGGGATCTGGGAGTTCACTTGGTTAGCAGGATGTTTCACTACATGACGACCCAGGTTGTGCTCGAGAGTTACACACTCCACCAAGGGTCAGTCTAGAGTGGGCCTGCAGGGATTTGTCTGATAGAGCGAGGCAGCTTTTCACTCTTGATCATCATGATTGGACGTGGAGATGTGTGGATAGGTACTTCTTCTACAGAGATTCCTTTACATATATAGTTTCTGGACAACAGGTCCGGTGGTCACAGGTATTTCAGCTTGAGGATCCAAGAGAGGAGGATCCAGTATGTATGCAGGGGACAGACAGTCGTGGTCAGAGTAGTGCACGGCCAGCATGGTGATCTTCAACAGAGGCTAGCATGGGACCCAGGGATTGCAGGGTTGAGAATTTCACTGACTAACATGGGTGAGTGGATTTTTGTAGAGGAAAGTTGTTTTAACTTTCCATTTAGCTTCAGTGTTGAGGGGAGCACAGTGCTTGAGGGTGTCTCACGGAGGTCTTGCAGTACCTCATTCTGGCATCAACATGTGCAGTTGATGGAGGCTGTGTGGATCTTGGTAGAGATTTGGAGGTTGGACTCATTCTGAGATGAGGCCATGTGTCATGTGAAGGAGGTTCACAGGGTTGATATCTTTCAGGGCTATGCTTCGCAGAGTGTTGCAGTTCACTTCCCAATATGGGATCCAGGGGGTGGAGTGTACTATTATTCGGCTTTCGATGGGTTCTACTGTGTATCCCACAGGTGGACATGGGATCCTGGTATTTTATTTGAGTGGATTTGGTTATTGCTTGAGGACAAGCAATTTTCTAGCAGGGAGGACTGTAATGTCCCCACTTTGGGACATCATCACAGTGCAGAGGTTTATGATGACCAGAGTAGATAGATGGTTGTTATAGCGAGTACAGGGATTATTGAGAGGCAATGTGAGGTACATGTGGCATTTCTCATCATATATCATCATTATGATCCATTCCGCACAGGTTGGCTTTTGTTTCGTTGCATTCCGATGATTTCCATGATTTTGACTATTTTGAGCTATAAGTTAATGAAATTCACTAAAGAGGTCATTTTGGGCACATTACTTGGAGGAACCTCTCAGTGTAATAGCTCATTGGAATCGGGAGGAGCAGCAATACAGGATGGGATGGCTAGAAGTGACTTTCAGTGGCTAGGGAAGCCACAAGGAGAGATAAGAAGCTTTTCAGAGGTAAAAAGGTTAATTAATTAATTAAAGTGATTTAATTAATTAATTAATTATTAATAAAATTAAAGTCACTTTTGAGGGACAAGGTGAGCCAAAAGTATAAAGGAAAGGCAAGGGCCTCTTCTCATTCAATTCATGTATGATCTTATTTTGATATCTGGCTTTTAGCTAGTGAGCCCAACATTGGGGGTTTTGAGGGTTTTGACTTAACAAACTCTAGAGGACGATTCGTTGGTGAAAGATTGCACCTAGCTTGTCCCAAGCTTGGTATCGGAGATGAAATACTCTCCCACACCGTTCTAGTTCCAGATCTACTCAGTTACAGGAGGATTCTACATCAGTTGCTGGGGTAGAGAGAGAGAGGGCGCACCAGCTAGGGTTTCCGGTAAGAGGGGCGCACCATTCATTGAGGGAGGAGTCATCCTAGTTGAGGAGAGGCGATTTTTGGAATTCCAGGTATTGGGTTTTCCTTGCAAGTGTCTTGGCATCATTCTTGGTGGTTTTCCAGAGTCTTTCAGTGGAGGATTGATTTGTATTGAGAGTGGGACGATTTCCCAAGAGGAGGGCGCACCATTACTTGGAGGGTGGCTAGATCCAAGGGTCTAGTAGGTCTTTTGATGATTTGAGCACTTGGGTTTTCATTGCAGCGTCCTGATCTACCATTTTAGAGAATTTCAGGAGGTTCAGAGGGCTCATTCACCCAACCCGAATTATCTAGGGTTTCAAGCATCCAGGGGGGTACACCATTCAATGGAGGGTTCAATATCTACAGGGTATGAGAGATAACTTGGAGATTCAGGCACCTGGGTTTTTCTTACCATCACCCGATCTACTGTTTGGAATATTTCTTGAGGTGATTCGACATCTTTGGCACTAGGGTCGAATTGTTGAGGAGCTTCAACATTCTAGCAGGACGTGGCATCATCCAGTGGGGGTTTGGCACTTGGCCCAGATCTACTTGGCATTGGTCCTCATCTCTTATCCAACCATTGGAGGATTATTTTGTATTGTCGGGAGCGTTTTGTAGCAGCTCTATTTTCTATTCTCATAGCCATCTGTTGAGCATTCCAGATTGGCATCTTCATTGTAGCAGGTTCCTCTATTCATGAATAAAAACATATTTGGGATGTTTTGTCTTGTCTATCATATTGAATATGGTTGAGGTATGTTCCATGGTTGTCTCTTCTTGTTACTTGCTGCAAACATTCATATAAACACATCAATAAACCCTAAGGCCGAAATCAAGAGGCCATTCAACAAGTAAACACATCTAAACAAATAATTCAACAAAGTGTTTGACGAAATACCACAACCAGAAAAAGTTAAAAAGACACCAAAACCATGATGATCCTAGCATAATGGCTTGGGATCATTACAAACCTCTTATTCCTTCTGACAGGGGATGGACTTGACTTGCTGCCTGCTCTCTTATTGGAATGCCCCGGGGAGTGGTGGTGGTGTCTGCTAACACTTCTTTCTCTTCTTTTCTCATCCACAAGCTTGTGACTTCCATATTTGCTTGAGCCACTCTCCTTATCCAATTTATTTTCTATTTTGTTCAAGCCCTCCAATAACTTCATGTTGAAGTCATCTTGTTGTTCCTTGGATTTCATAAGCTTTTCATTATCATCTTTATGGCTTTGGACATCCTTCTGCAAATTTTTAATGGTCTCTACCACATTCATGTTTTCATTCCTTTCATCTCCATGTCCATTGGAGTTTGTTCCTTCAATGCCCAAATGGAACTCCATCCCTCTGCTCTCATCTTGCTCACTGTAATTCCCCTGTGCCTGTTCTATTCCTATGGACTTTGCACTGATCTTGATCTGATCTAGTTGTTGTTAATTTTGCAAAATGTGTCGTCAACACAACTTATCAGGCTAACTAACTCAACAATTCATGAAAAATATGAACCATTTTGGTTCAATATATACATCAGAATTATTTCTTCTGATTCCCTGGTGTTATCACCATGACAATTTTTTTTTTACAATAGACACGTGGCACCTCCAGAGATACATCAGGGCGAAAGGCGGTTTGTCAAAACCACTTTCGCCAAAGTCCCGATGTCACGTGTTTCAATATGTCAAAACCACCACTAGTGGGACGGGCGACGGCTAGTCAGAGCACCCTGTTTCACTCGTTCTGTAATTCACAATCATATGATGTCAGGTGAACGCCGCCATGTAACGAACTCAAAAGATAATCATTTGAAATGGATTAGTCGAGCAAGGCAAACAAACACACTTGTACGTAAGTCTATCTATGATTCATGATTGGGACTCTATAACTACTAGTTCTCAAGTATGGAGGCATCATCTTATCCATAAATGGAGTAATCTCCAAACTTTCTCAACCTTCTGATCTCTGTAAAAGCATTTCGATGTCCACAAAATTGAGGTACATGGACAAAGCTATATCTAGTGAGACTGGTAATTCAGGAAACATGGTAGATTTTCCTATGGGTAAGCAGGAAAGGGTAATTGCGCATATATTAGCAACTAAATTTCACACAGAACCTACTACAGACTCGAAATTGGAAGTCAGGATAAATCCCATTATGAGAGATCTAGTCATCAACAGACGAGTTGTTCAGAAGAAACAGAGCAAGCGACAGAAGAAAGAAACCATAGCTGAAACGAATGAAAGTGTTGGAGAGGATCAATCGGTCTGGTTAGATACTTTAAATGAGGAGATCACTAAGTTGAAATGAGTCCTCGAATAAAATTTAGTACATTTCAACAATTTTTGGAAAGATGGCAACAGAGGTAAGGGGCCCCAAAGATGATAAACCTATTCTTAAACAATCCCTTTAAAAATATGATAACTGTTATTTTAAATCATTCCCTTTTGTAACTTGTTTCTATTTTTATAAATATGCGGAAGTCCGAGCATTTTCGAATTCTACAAATAATTTCTCTATATATACGTATTATCTCGAGGAAGAGAAAAGGGAAAAAAGAACCTGCCCTCTGTGTAGGAAGACTTTTTTTGTAATTTTGGAATTAAAATGAATATATAAATGCAGAAGCAGATTTTGGACTGTTTATGACAAGATTCTAACTGGTGGTTATATGAATCTTGTTTTCTTTCATAGTATGTGTTTCTTGTAAGCTTAAATTTCACTTTCATCTGTCTGAATCAGAGAAATATAAAACCCAGAATTCATCTCTGAGATGCTCTCAGCTTAGCCATTTAGACTATATTTATTTCTTCTCAAACCAACTCTGAATTCATTTTAAATAATGCTCCGACGTGGTTGTGTGTTTCTTTTTCCTCTAATACTATGCAATTTTTTTATTAAACTCATACTCGTCGCCTTAATTAGCCTTTCAAATGACTTCACACGCACAAACATTCAACCTGTACACCCATATTTATCATGCACAACACCACCACAAGGTAAATCATGCTTCCGCACACCTATATCCACTATGTATTTCTTCTCCGTCACGCCAATAACTTGGGCGCACTACTTTTGCGTTGCGCGCCAATATCCTTTGCGCACAATTTTGCTTCTTACACTGATACCTGTTGCGCACAGTTTCTGTATCATGCACTGATATTCCACATGCATTTCTCTCTATGCATTGCACCATGCCAACGTTCAATATGCCCCCACCGCACACAATAATCTACGCGCACCATTGAATACACTGTCGCGAGACAACTTATACTCATATTGTGCATGCACCAACCAAACTCCTCTGTGTTTTGCAATACTGTGCACACCACATGCACCATTACTATGTGTGCGCACACCGCACAATGTTAAATTTAGCGCGCGCATCCGCACACAATATTCTTCCACACGGCGCCACAATTTACCGTGCGCACCTGAATGCCAACATTTTCTGCACGGTGCCAAACTTTACTGCACGCGCCTGCACGCCAATATTTTCCGCGCGATGCCAAATTTAACATGGATGCTCTGTGACTTGAAATTTGGCCACTTCGAAATTAATCTTCTATGAATATTCGCTTCAACTGAACCTTTCCGGCCCATCCAGGCTTAGTGTTGGAACTGGAGTTCTGATACCATATCGTAATGTTCCTGGCCACCCATGGCTAGGCCATGCTACATGAGGGAACACTTTCGTTCTCTCACTGCGGAACATACTGTAACATACCTAGTATTCAACTGAGCTATGCCACATAAAATTTTCTCTTCAAGATGCATGCAATTAAAACATATACATACAACACTCTTGTGGAAGATTTACATATAAAACGTAAACAAACAATTACATTCTGTAAATATATGATTTCATACTGAAATAACAGTAAACACAGACATGCAACATATACAGGGAAATACCCATAAACATATAGACAGTTATAATCACACAAATGATAAAACCATAAAATAGGCACATAAATAACAATGCAGCATGTAAAGTTATCACACAATTGGTACTTATCTTGGTAAGAATGTCACCAACTACGTGCAAACCGTCCATGAACCTCCCAGCCTTAGACTACACTATTCATCACTCTCAACAGTGAGTCACCCCCGAGCTGGGACTAAACTCCACCCAGGTAAAGGGATTCCTAACCAGGCTAAAGGCTCATAGACAACAGAAAAGACTCTGTCATGATGTTCACTCAACTAACATCCTACAACCCCTCATTCCCCACATGTCTGTCCCACCTAAGAAATGTGCCCCTTCTCTGCTCAACAGTCCTTCGGCTGCCCCACTTCCTTTCTGGGCTTCAATAATAGGTTGGACAGGAAATATCAGAGCACTGTAGCTGCAGTTTAGCACCTTCAGGAAATCAATTCCCAACAATTCTCTCACTCAGATAATTGCTCACGAGCCTAACAACCCACCTCTTCTATATCCCACGGGCCTGACAACCCGCTTCTTCAATCCTTCTCCCAAGCTAACAACTACCCAACAGATCTGGCTATGGATATGGATCTGGTACAGTGAAATGAATATCTGAAGGATAACTGACTGCGTGAGTGAAAAATGGTCATGGAATCATGGCTGAATGATCGAAGGAATCATGGGAGACGTGATGGTAACAATGATGGGGGCATCCCAAATGAACTAAGTCCCAACGATATGTATGCATGTCCCCGACTTGAAACTTTTCATGTTGGAAACTACTTTGGTCCACTTGTCCCCAACTTTAGAACTTAGGATAAAATAATTATCCATACTTTATGTTTTAAGAAATATTAATATAATATTCCTTTTTTGGCTTAAGCTCTCTAGCTTAGCCCTTTCCCTTAACTTTTGGCCCTCCCTTTCCCTAACTGGTGGAGTTTAGTCCCCCATCTCTTTTATCGTGGTCAGTCTATGTGCACCAATGTATTTTATATTAATCACGAGACATATACAAAGTAGGGGCACTGGCCTTTAACATCTAGGCACTCTAGCCTAATTCCAAAACATAAGCATCCCAGCTTATAATAATTGGCTCACCAACCTATAATACATATCATATACACAAATGTTCGCTGACCTCAATATTGTGCGCACTTTAGTTACTGCGTGCAGTATCCGGGAATGTGCACACTACATCATTTTACTGCGCAGTACATGCGCGCACTATGACATGAAAGGTGCATTACAAAATGATGTTAAAACAGCTCACCAACCTATAACACATATCATATACTCAAAGGCTCGTTGATCTCAATATTACGTTCACTTTAGTTACTGGGCGCGGTATCCGGGAATGTACACACTACATCATTATACTGTGCAGTACATGCACGCACTATGCCATGAAAGGTGCATTACAAAATGATGTCAAAACAACTCACCAGCTTAAGTACACTTGCATTACATTTAAAATTGGGTTCGCCCAAGGGATATTACACCTCCAAAGTCCCGAAGCCCAAAAGGCTTAGCTCCCTTTTTGTGTAGTGCAGGGTTCCAAGGTCCTGGTCATATGGGACTTTGGAAAGCCCTAAGGGATACACTCTTAAATCTTATCCAATATTTGGTTAAGGCTGCGGACATGATCCTGTGGTCACTTGGGAAAATGGTTTGAAGGAAGCGCCCCTCGTCTATATAATTCGAATTCTGCAATCAGGAAAAGGTAATTTTGAGGGATCAACAGGACTTGAGTAGTCCCATAGAGTATGTCATGACTCTATATCTATGGATTTGGTCCTTGGGAAATCCATTGAGGATTTTCCAACCAACACAGGGGACAAAGTCTTATGTCCCCAAATTCGGTTAAAATCCCATTGCTAGCGGTTCTCCTTTTCTAAACGAAGGTAGGAAAACACCATCTACAAAATATGATATTCATGCTTTACTTCAAATTTCCCAGGCCGCTAGGCCATCAAAGCCACAATTCTATCATTCAAATAATATAATATATTTTTCCATTATCTAACTTAAGAAGATTCATATTAGAACAAAACAATCAAGACTATATGAGGCTCAAAGTCATACTTATCCGAAGTTTGGAATTAGTTGGCAACTGCTGAAAGGGGTGCTCTTTTCCATCCAACCATAGGTAGAGTTTTCTCTCTGAGTATTCCTTAACTGGCCACCCCCTAGCTAGATCATGATGCCATGAGATAGATGAAGTTTTCCTTTTTTCTCAGCTACAACAAGGGACAAAGGTTACTCTCCTTTTTCCCACAGGGCCATGGGAGATCAATTTTCTATCCATCAAGAAAGGGAGCTTACTGTGATTTCTAACTCAATCATTGTATCTTTGTTTATCAACTCGATTAGAAAACATTGTCCAAGCGCTCATGTACCCAAAAAAACATATATTTAACAATTCTCCTCAGGAACAGAGAGCCTCGCACGCTCTTCTTTTTCTGGAGTGGTCTCTCGACCCAATCATGTGTATCTTCCTCTCTCTTCCCACAATTTTCATGACTTTTCTTGCATTTTCCAGCAAGATTGTGTGGGTCAGATCAGGAAGTTTCCAGATGGGTACTCTTCCCATTTCCTCATTTACTCTTGAGGAAGACTTCCCATCTACCAACTTTACTGGAAATTAAATTTCCTAGGTTGGAAGATTGTTCTAGGTCTGAGCAATTTATATCCAGTAGCGTACTGGTCTAGCAAGGTCATCTCAACCATCACTGGTTCCCCTCACCATCCCCTCTCATGCATCATGATCCATACTAGCCACCTCCTTTCAACAATTCTGACACAATTTTCCTTTTTTATTTAATAACATAATATATATATATATATATATATATATATATATATATATATATATGAAAACACACACACACAATACCTTTAATAACAACGTTCATTGTCTTTTCCAAAATTCTCATGACGGGTCTCTCCACAATGTTTTATCCAAATATAATTATATTTACAAGTTGGGGGAAACAGGGGTATTGCATCCACTTTGCATGTTGTGAAACTACAAGGCACAACACTTCCACTTTTGCACGTATCTGCGTGGAAATTGACTTCAATAAAGGATTCCCTGCTAAAGTTATTATTATTGGTAAAAAGTATTCTTGGTCTTAGAAACTAGACTATGAGAGATTTTCCTTGCATTGCAAATCTTGTTTTGAAACGAAACATCTTGCAACACATTGTCCCAAAGGGCCTAAGAAAAATAGAAAGCTTCGGAAATTCACTTGGTGGGTGGGATCTAATGACAACCATCAAGTAATATCAAAGGATTGCAGACAACCCCCTCAAGTCATCGAAAAGTCATCTCAGCCCAGATCCTCCCCTTCATCCAACTCCATTATCTCAAGACATGAGCCCATAATCCATTCAGAAGTAGAAGAAAGAGACTTCTTCCCCTTAGGTTTCAAATGAAGGACTTTGAATCCAGTCTTCCCCTCAACGATCAACTAACTGGGAAGATCAGGATGATGATGTTGAGGTATCGAATGAAGAAAAAAGAGAAACTCCAAATCAAGACAATCCGGAAATATAGGCATTACAAGTACCTCAACCTTTGCAAATGAAGTTTGGAAGGTAGTCGGAAAGAAGAAGAAATCACATGCCACATCAGAACCAATGGTAACACAAAGTCAAGCCCGCAAGTGAGCCAAAAAGGAAATATCTTCCCCAACAAGTTAATTTAGATGCAATCTGTCTTTACTTTTATCCTCAAACTCTTTTTCCGAGTGTATTTAGTAAGGTTGTTATATGTGAAGTTTTCATTTGAGTATTTGAAATAGTCATTAGTAGCTTGTAATAGTGGTTTAAATGAGTCTCGGGATTGGCCTGCATTTTGAAATACTTTGTAACTCAACGGTTTCGACCACGCCATTTTTGATAATAAAAATTTCCTAATTTTTGTGAAAAATAAATATCATCGATATTCTACAAAATAACTTCTTCTTTTATTCCCCAATGATTTATCCAAGACTTGGCATCATTATATCATCCCCTCTTGAGTCGTTGGTGATCTTGGCTAGATTATGAAGCAATTTTGGGAAGCCTCTTGTTATGCATGTTGTTTATCTTGTTCTTGTACATTAAGTACCTAATCATAGTTGTGCTCTCAACAGGGGAAAGACGTGCTTCAATGAGGGCGATAGGATAGGGTGTATTGCCCTTAATTTTGAGATTATAAGTTATAAAATTATTTTGGATATGCTCTATGTTTCTCCAGGATTCTCGAGAGATATTGCATCCCCAAGATTCACAACCATACAAGATAATAGGAGTGACAAGAGCCTCAAAGAGGATTTTTTTCTTATCCTATAGTCAAAGATATGCTAATTTACAATTATTTTCAAGCCCATAATAATTTTTCCACCCTCCATTTATCCTTTTCTCAATGATATAGTTCCAATTGAGCTTATGATGAATATCAATTCCAAGATACTTGTATGAAGACACTTCCTCCAATATATTATTGTCATATACAAAATCATCATAGGTGATCTTGTTGGATTTAATGATCATAATCTTTGTTTTGTCAGTGTTCAATCATACCTGTACTAGAGCACAAGTCCTTGAGGATTCTAAGTTTCTTACTAAGGTCATAGGGATTTCTTGCAATAAGAACAATATCATTGGCATGGAGAAGAAGGATGATTACTATACTAGCAAGAGTTGGTCCAACACAACCTGCGACTTCCAAACAATCTTCTAACTTGTCAATGTAAATGTCAAAAAGGGTAGGGGATAGGGGACAACCTTGCTTGACTCCTATATTGCAGTTAATTTCTTTTGATAAACCCTCAGTGCTCCTAAACTTGGAAATAACATTCTCATACAACCTTACCGTAGCAGCTCTCAGACTGGACGGAACTTTTAGCTCTTCTAACATATTCCAAAGTTTGGTCCTAGGCATAGTGTTAAAAGCTTTCCTAAAGTCAATGAAACAACAAAGGATATTGGTTTTATTGTTGTGACACTCCTCTGCAATGATCCTAAGTGTGATAAGGTGGTCCACAATTGAATGATAACCTCTAAAACTAGTGACCTTTGGCTCTTTTTTCGTGGCTTTCTAACCATATGCTTATTTTCTTTTCCAAAATGCTTTCATATAGCTTGGATAAAATGGGGCTAATCATAATGGTCCTATAATTAGAGGGATTGTTTTTATCCCCACTTTTAAAAATAGGTACAATGAGGCTTTGAGTCCAAGGTTTAGGGAATCCCTGCTTGAATGCTAAATTGAAGAGCTTGTGTATGTGGGAGATCAAAATAGGTCCTCCAATTTTTAATATTTCAGCTTGGTATCCCTAGATGTCCTTAGCTTTCCCGTTTTCAAGTTTCTTAACCCCAAACTTTATGTTTTCTATAGAAAAAACATCATCTTTTGTAAAAACTTTTAGAATTTTGTCCATTTTAATAAAATTTTGTAATTGAAAAACCATTTAAATTTAATAAAATTTTGTAATTGAAAAACCATTTTATATTGGAAGTAATGGTTTCTAAAACATTATTCAATGTAACTTTAGACATTATCTCCATAAAATTGATAGGAAAATCTCCTCCTCGCTTCAAATTATTAAAAACCTTTTTTTTTAATATGTAAAACAATAACTGAAACTTTGCACTTAATCTTCTAAGACTAATTTTAATGCACTACTTAATGTTAAATATGAAAAAAAAATGACTGAAGAACTACCTAATATTAAGTATGACATAAGGAATGAGATATTAATGAATGCAAAATCAAAAGCTTCATAATCACACTAATTTTTCTATTAGAACAATATTTTCTTGTGCTCAAAACTAGCTTACTTAATGTTAAATATGAAAAACAAATGATTGGTGAACTATCTAATATTAAGTATGACATAAGGAATGAGATCATTAATGGATGCAAAATCAAAAGCTTCATAATCACACTAATTCTTCTATTAGAACAATATTTCTTGTGCTCAAAACCAACATGAAAATGTTATGTTAATTTAATCATTTACAGATTAGTATAACATTATGTTGATTTAATCATCTACAAATTAGTACGGTGATTTAATTTGTTTTGATGCCATCATTTCATGTTTTTCCTTAAGTTATGATAGCAACGATGTTGAGCCTTTGAATGGGTCACGGATTCAAAACAACTTGCTTAAACAACAAGCAGGGTTGCAGAGCAACAAGTCCCTGTCAAGAAGAGGAAAACATTTTGATTTCAGAGAAGCTTGTCCTACCAAGAAGAAGGAAACACTTTGATAGGAAAGAAAAAGATATGCCCCTTTGGTCTAAAGCGAAGACAACCGGCCCCTATTACGTAAGGCAAGTCAAGTAGAAGGAAATCCAGCTCGAAAGCATGCACAATAAGACTCACCCGACGAGAGAAGATAGCTAATAACAATTTCACTTTCCATGGTGAATGAGAAGTTTTCTGACTCAAATGATGAATCGTAGAGAGGGTAACTTGTTGGTTGTGCTTCTGACCTAAGATAGAGCGAGCGACTACATGTCGTATTGTATTTGTTCTATTATGTAGGTAGGAGGCAAGAGGCGGGAGAAGACCAGTGTCCTAGAGCATGTTGTATGACATCGACCAGTGTCATTGGTGGAGCAGTACGTGTCATTGGTGGATCAATCACTCTCTATGCATTAAATAAAGCACAAAAAATATGCGAAAAAACTTAAGCAATTAATGTTTAGAACTAATGTTAGATCTAATGTCTAGCATTAATCCATATAGGTCAAAACACTCTAAAAAATCTCTCAACTATGTGAAAGTTATCCTAAGTATTGCCTCGATATGAGACCAAATAAGACCTCAAAACTAAAACTTTGGACAAAAACAAAATGCAACTCTGAAAATTTATGAACTTAACCAAAACTTTAGGTTAAAACATTGGTTTGCATGTATGATTAATAGAAACAACAAAAATTGTTTACTATAATCCCTACAGCCTAAAGGGCAGGGACTAATAAGAAAACGAAACGTCAATAAATTCAGGTTTGTGTGGTTGACACTTTTGGTTTATTTTGTTTGCAATGGGAAATACCATGTATAAAGAGTTAAAAGTCATGGTATATCTGGGTAATATTTTCTATTTAAACTCTGTTTTAATTTATCTTTTATAATATGTTCGAAGACAAAGCTCATCTCTCACATATTCTAATAGGCTTTGTCTAACTGTTATATGTTTTAATTTCTTTTAAAAACTGTTATTACCTTTTGTTCACATATTAATATACAGAAGAGAAAAAAGTCACGTAACTGTTGTTCAAAGCTGGACTGAAAAAGGATAATGACAAAAATTGTTGTTCAAATTGATAATCTTCTCCCATGCACCATTAATCCGCCCACGCCACGCGGAAGGAAAAAGATATCCCACACGCGGAAGAAAATAAAAACATGCAACAATTCTTGTAATGAACGAGTTTTTCCTGTACTTACAATATACAAACTTTACCAATAGATAATGGGCATTCCGAGAATCGAACTCGGGACCTCTCGCACCCAAAGCAAGAATCATACCACTAGACCAAATGCCCTCTTCCATTTTAAGGCGGAGGCCTCCATTCAACTCAACCATTTCAACTGCTACGATGAATAGCTAAGATTTGTATTTCACATTGATAATATGCTCCCAAAGTCGACTCCCTCACTCTCCACATCTTCATCGGACTAAATAATAAATAAGCAAATCCCCTCCATTGTATTTTACTTGGAAAGGGAACTCACTCATTAAACCCTACCTACCAAATATATATTTTTTGGTTCCTTTTTTATTTTTTTTTAAGTAAAAAGCAGATCCAATCCGAATTAATACTTCAAAATTACACCATGACATGGAGGTGCCAATTGTCCCGCCTATGAAGGAAACCGAGATAGTTGGCCAATCCGAATTAGCATGCAAACTCAAAACATTGTTTTGCCACCCTGGCCGGAGGAAACCAGGGTGCATGGCCAGTTTCAACAGTAGTCTGATAATGCCTTTGCTATCGCTACCATGGCTATGAGCTAGAAGAGCTACAACTTTGATAAACATCAAAAAAAGAGAAAGAATTTTGAGCAATAATGAACATGAGAACCTATTAACCGGTGTCCTTGCGGTCGTCCTTCTCCTTGCCGCGTCTAACAGGAATGGAATAGAGTTAAGCGTAGGTGGGGCATTGTCGCCGTGGGGTGGCGTTGGAGTAGGTGACATACAACATGTCCAGGCATTGGTTAATGCGGACAACTCTGAAGATTTGATCGTCCACCATGCTGCAGACCTCGAAAATCAAGTTCAAGTGCTCCGGGTGAAGAAGTGGTGGCGGGGGTGGCGACTTTTTCTCGTCGTCCTCCTCCTGGTGTTCTTACTTCTTTCGCTGCAGCTTCAATTCCTCGCTTCCTTCTGGAATCTCTTCATCTACCAGACAGGTGGCGAATTCCTCAATGGGTGTGTCGTTGGGACCGTGTGCTTCTTGCGGGTGGGGAGGCAGTGCGTCTGCTCCAAAACACGCAGGGGGGTTCCAATTGTTTGGAACCATGAACATGCGACTTTCAAAAAAATCGTGGGGGAGTTCCGCCGAAGGAATTTCCTCAACATACGTTCTGGGGGGCGAATTTGTTGCTTTGGACTCCCTGGGTCTCTTTTGCTTGGCTAAAACTAGAGCTCGCTCAAACTTCTTGTGCCTTTTCTGTCGTGAGTCGGCCGTGTGCCACCCTGCGCCTCTGCGGGGCCTTCCCCTTGCTCGTGGCATGGTGAGAACAAGGACGAGAGCCAAAACTTCCCCTGCGCTGTTGTTCTCGCTCGGCTCTGCAATCTTCCAATACATCCCAAAGCCACCGAGAAAGATGATAAGGGAGAAAATGGTGGCTATAGCCATTAAGGCCGTGGTCTTAATGCTCTAGTTGATCGGTCTGCTCGCGCGAGTGAGGCCTCATCAAAAGGTGGAGGCCGACTGAATTGATGCCCCTCATAACTAGCAGGGATATGAGGGCGGTTGGCCACCATTAATGGCCCCTCCTGGCACTACTCCACGTGCCCACCCTGCTCTGCGTGGCACCCCATCCAGGGTTTTTGTTCCTTATTCTTATTTGAAGGTGGCAAAATTTATTATATTCTATCATAACTTATTTGTTAACTATTGGCAAAAATTATTATAGTCTATCATAACTTATTTGTTAACTATTTGTTAGGACATCCATCACTAAGTGTGATTTACAAATGTTAATTAACTCATCACTATTATTCAAGGAAAACCTTGCTACTCGAAATACTTGTTGGCGGTCCATAAAGGGTAGAGTTTCACCATTGTCATGTATCTTTGGGTTTTGGGTCATTCGAAGAACACAAGCTCTTAGTCAATCAAAAATAGTTTTAGGTTTTACTTCCAAACCAAAAGGCAATTTTAGCTTAGATAGTATCTACAATAAAGCCAATATCTTGTACTATCATCATTGAGACTACAACAATGACATCGTGTGCTTTCAAATAGCATATAGCCTTAGTTTCATACATAAAACCAAATACTACCCTCGATTGTAATTTAACAGTCAACTCCCTCGCCCTCCACATTTTCATTCAACTAAATAATAAATAAGCAAATCTCATCCATTGAATTTTATTTGGGAAGCGACTTCACCCATTAAACCCTACCTATCAATTACTTTCTTTTTTTTTTCATTTTTTTTTCGAAGGTGGAAAAATCCATTATAATCTATCACAACTCATTTGTCAAATGTTAGGACATCCATCACTAGGTGTTATTTGCAAATGCAGACTGGCTCATCACTATTATTCAAGGAAAACCACACCACTTGAGATAGCCCATTGGTGGTCCGTGAGGGGGTATAGTTTCACTCATGCCAAATGTCTTTGGGTTTTGGGTCATTCGAAGAAAACAAACTCTTAGCCAATCAAAAACAATTTTAAGTTTTGCTTCGAGACCAAAAGGGGATTTCAGCCTAGATAGTATCTACAATAAAGTCAATATCTTGTACTGTCATCGTCGATACTACAACAATGAAATCATGTGCTTTAAAGTAGTATATAGCCTTAGTCCCATACATGAAACCAAATACTATCCCCAATTGCAAATTAACCTCTTGCCTAGGAGGGAAATTCTAACAACTACTTATACATCATCTCTATTTACGAACATCAATTCACCAGAATTAAAATGCAACCAAAATTCTGTTTTTAGAGCACTCCCTTCATTTTTATGGCATTATCCTAAGATCAAAATGGAAGTAGTCCCTCTAGCAATATGAACATGAACATAATATTTTTTCTTGTTTATTTTTATTTATTTATTAAATTAAATGTTATAAGCTTGATAAATTAAGAGAAGTAAATGCATTCTACAACCGCGTATTAAAATAAATTAACGTCTATCCCATTTATCTATCCATAACTTTGATGTCAATATATGTCAACTAAATATAATATTTCACACATATTTTGTTGGACACATAATCTTTTGAGGTTGCGTTACTTGTAACGACAATGTACAAATGAAGCGTCATAGGTGATAGGAATAGTCATACATTGGAGAAGATCAATGGTTGCATCTTTGTGTATTTATTGAGCTTCATACTAATGGAATAATCATCCCATGGAGTTATGAATTTTGTCCACTCCTAACATGATAGTGGTATCAGAGCCAACACTAACTCCATCATTTATCTTGGCGTTTCCTTTCCCCTAAGGTGCAAAAAACGCCTCTTGCATGTGTGATTGATTCTCTGGTCTCTTCTCAGTCAGCCTGAATGATTCTTTGGTCTCTTCTCATTCTTCCTAACCGATTCTATGGTCTCTTCTTTGTTTTCCTCGACTTTGTCCATCAATCTTCTAATTTGTGCTCTATCATTTCCTCACGACCAACATTTTGCAAACCCTAACCCTAAATCGTTGGTATCACACGACTCTCTCATACTCATTCCCATTGACTAATAGAATGGAACCCTAATCTATTCTCTCACACTGTTAATACCCTCACGGTCAATTATTTTTTCTAGTTTGACTGTTCTCACACTAGTTCGTGGGCTCCAACACTACTAGTTGTTGTTTGGTAAACCCAAAATTCCAAACCGAAGTGTTGCTCGCATGAATACAGACTATGGTTGCCACAATGCTTGGCTTGATCACTTGGATTGACACGAATGGTATGGTATCATTGTTTAAGCCATTCATCATGTGCTAGGTTATCGACTTATTGCAATTTTAATTGCATTATGTTGCATACTAGTCACCCATCATATTGCAAGGTGGCAACATTAAGACATCACCAAGAAGATAATCTATGTCTGCATATTTCTTTTAAGGGGTCCTAGCTTTCAATGTATCTTTCTCTTACTTGCATTCATGTATTTTGATGTCCAATAATCATGTGTTTAAGACAAGTCTATAAACAACATTCTTTTGTTGTTCAAAGTTGACAAATCCTCAAGAGGAGACTTGTATCAGGTTTCTGCACATCGTGAGGTCGGGCTTCTTGGGATGGAAATGGTCTTCATTACGTAGAGTCCTTTCTGGTAATGGTATTTATCTTAGATACATTCTTTGTGAGCATATAAAAAAAAGGACTCCATATTAAATGTGGTATGGCCACATTCCTTCAATGAGGCATCTCGGGATCTTTGGTTCCACATGCTATGCCTTGATTCCTAAGGAACAAAGAAGCAATCTTGATGCAAGGAGTCAGAAGTGCATCTTCTTTGGGTACTCAAGTACCAACAAGGGTTATCGCATTTACAATGCGACAAACAAGAAGTTCATCCTTTCGAGAGATGTGATCTTTCTTGAATCCTCCACGAAAGATGAAATTGTTGAAAGGCAGCTTGATCATCTAGACATATTCACTCATGTAAAGACATATCATGAATTTGATGATGAGATTCCACATATTGAAGGGGGGATTTCTATCTTGGTTCAATCTCTAGAATCTCCTTATGAAACACCATCTTCCCCTCGTGGTACTTGTTCGCTATTGGTATCTCACCCATATTTAGCCTTGGACGAAATTTACCACCCGATTAGGGTTGCATTCCAAAACAATCCAACTCGTCGAAAACGCCTCGTGGTGTGGAAGGGTCCCGACCAGACAAGGATGCCACCCTCTTAGGCGTCTGGGAACATTTCTTTTAATAGTTAATCGACTCCTCATATATACTACATCGATTGCCTTTTCTTAAACTAGTGCAAGTGTCCCTTAGTGGTGCCATAACTCCCTTGGTTCCAATCGTTTCCTTCACTGTAGTGGTGCAAAAATTCCCTTGGTTCCAATTTAATTTTCGTTGGTGCAGTTTCATTGTATTGTTGTGTCATTATAATACCTTGATATTTGTATAAAAATGCATTCTCTCATATCCATTATTGGCGTGGTGCTAACCGACAAGGAGAACTATATAGAATGGTACAAGAAGATCAAGATCACACTGATCTTCAATGACCCATGGAAAGGGATTTGTGAAGCAACAACATTGCCTTAGAGCAGAAAAATCACTGAAGAAGAAGCGAAATTAGAAGAAGAAACCTCGTAATTAAAGACGAAGAGCAACAGATAAAGTAACATACCTAGGAGAAAACCAACCATTCTGACCTCAAACAAAGAACCTGATCTATGGGAAGATAAATACCAAAAATAATATGTCATAATCTCCGTGATAGTAAGTGAGGAGGTGAGCTATTATATTTCTTCCATAAGTTATTCCTATGGTTTGTTAGGGTCCTAACCCGCACATAGGTAGATCAATATATTCGGATGTAATAAAGGTCAATATTAATAAGGCCTTTCAATAAAATAGAATAAGGCGGATGTAAGAAGACCTAATAGAAGCTTCCGCTTCTAGAAGGA
>ML779164.1:1228499-1282420 GCA_009831015.1 Picea engelmannii
CGCCCTAATCTCTTGCAGCCCGCGTGTGAACGTTGGCTGTAGAGGTTTCAGTAGTGTGTAGGAGTCAGAAAGCTTGAGAGGCAGTCCTCCTCTTCCCTGTCAGAATTATACATTCTCAGGGGGATTTCTGGATCCTATCTGAGTCTTGCTGGTTCACAATCTTGTCTCAGTTTGCTTTATTTTGTTTTGTTATTCCTTGCAATTATTTTCCTTTTCTGTTAAGAAGAAGCATCCAAGCCTTCAAGAGACCCTGGTTATCAATATCAGAGGCCTCTTCCTAGTCTGGGCTGCCTGTGTTTATTTTTGTCTTGTAGTTTATACATACACGCGCCCTGTGCAAGTGTAGCCCGTGGGTACACGCGCTCTGTTGTAGCTTAGCACGCGTTTGCACGCGTGTTGTTTCAGTAACAGAGGCGTGCTTGACAGGTTTCTTTTCAATCAGGGTGGGGCAGTCATCCCCTCCTGTGGTGAGAAGTGTTCCTCTCAAGTGTTTGAGCCCAGGGTTGAACAGTCAGTAGGTTAGGGACTCTTACCCTTAGCCTGTTTTTTCTTAGTTGATAGTTGATAGAAAAGATAAAAAAGAGAAATTTTGTTTTATGGTTTTTAGACAAGCGTAAGAGTCGGTGCTTTCTTGATTTCCATTGTGTGTCTTTGTTCTGATTCTTTGCGATCTGTACTTTAAGCCAGAATTTTGTTTTTTCTTGGTTTTGTGCTTGTCGGTATTTTCCCTTTGTTGCTTAATTAGCACATAAATAAAAAATAAATAAAAATAAAAAATAAAAAAAACTTTTCATTTTCTTCTTTGTTTGAAGATTGTGTTTCTACATCAATAGCTAGGGAGAAGTCTTTTTGTTCTTAAGTTTTTGCAGTGCATTTAGAGCATAAGTAGCTTGTAGTCGAGCGAAATTCCTTTATGTTTGCTGCATGAAATCTTAGAAAAATTGAAAAGAAAAAGAAGTCTTTCTTTGTGAAAAGTTGTTGATTTTTTCATTTAGTAAAAGTCTTTTGTTTCCATCTTTTTCATTCGTTTTTGCTTTGAGTCTTTACACATCATCAGTTTCACCTTCATACCCTGTGACGTAAAAAATCCCATAAAAGCAACGCTAATTTAAAATCTATTAGACTTTTTGTTTGTAGGGTTCAAAAATTAGTTCAGGACTAGGGCCTTGGATTAGGTTGGAGAGGAAACTCTCCAAGGCCATTCGAAACCAAACATTGGAGTCTGTGATAGGGAGTGTAGAAGTCCAGTTTCATGGAAGTTATCCGGGACCCCCCTCTAACATAGGGGATAAACACGAGGTCACGTGCGGAAAGGTAGCGGAGATAACCCCTCCAAAGCCGGACCAAGTGTAGTGGAGAACACATATCGAGGGCTAGTTTTGGGATTCCGTCGTTTTCATTTGCCACGGGGCTTCGTGGGTCTCAAATCTGTTCAAGGTCCTCAGTTGTCTTCCGGACCATTTTCTCTCGATACCCTTGACAAGTTTTGGGCTTGATACCCTGCTCATTGTGGTCTACCCGACTTTCGACTGTACCCACCTGGTGATTGTTCGCGTGCTGGCAAACTAGTTGCCAATCTTTTTAGGGACATACACAGGTGACTGCGGGGGTATACCGCGGTACCTAGGACAAACATCGGGCCACGCTTTATAGAGTATACCCGGAGGGTGCTTCCGTTTTCGAGTTTCACTTGCACCGGTAAGTTGCTTTAGTGTTGGTTGTTGTAACTGTTCTTCTAACTAGTTTAGTGTTTGCTTGTCTTATCTCTTAGGGGATTCTTTTTTAGTGCGTGTTACGGTTTAAACGTGTAGAATACCTTAGCGTGTCTTGGATATTCTCACACAGTGGAGGATCCCGAGCTCCGCCAGTCACGAAGGCTTCTAGTCCTGCTGCCAGTTATACTGGAGCCACCCCCGCCGCCATTGAGGCGAAAGCTAGACCATAAAGGTTCTTTTGAAGCAACCGGGTTACAAACCATTGTGCCTGAACAACTCACAGAGGAATCAACCGCCAATCTTGGCTCGGTTGATACGCCAACCACTGATACTTGGACGTTGGTTATTGTACCAATCTAATTTTACGAACGCCTGTCAATGCCTCACACAGTGATGGAACCAAACGCTGTTACTTCTTCTGGGAATTCTTCCATTCCCACCACCATTGCTACCATAGGAGAAGCATCTCCTAACTTTCCGTCGTCGGTCCGAGCCACCAGGGTCTCGGCCGCAACTACTTCGCATAGTGGACCGATCCCATCTATCACGGCAGACACAACTCCCTTCACACCTAGTGCGACAGGCTCTCCGTTCTCATACGGTATGCCTAGTTTAGGTACAAGTCCTGCACTCACTTACTCCACTTTACAGACTTTGGGTCTGGGGGTAGGGAGCTCTAACGCTCCTCTGCAAGGTCAACTTGGGGGCATTCCTGTCCCTTTCAATGCTTTTCCTTACGTTGGAGGTCACATCTCTCCTTTGTCCCCTTCACTTGGTGGTCTGCATCAGCAGTCCGTCGGGAAGCCTGCACACACTAGTTCATTTGGAGCCGGGAGTCAAGGAACACCTGCACAAACTATGCCGGTAGGTTCGTCACCGTTTGTTTGGAACAGGACGTTTGGTAACAACACTTTTGCATCCACTGCTTTCCCGTCTGGGGGCACTCCCATTTTTGGACAGTCTACTCCGGCACAAGGTACTATTCCTGCGTCGGGGGCATATATAACAGGACCTTGGAACTCAGAACAAGGATCCGTTCCCTCCTCTGGAATGTCATTCTGGGGTCATTCTTTCCACAGTCAATGGAACCCTGGACAGACTACTATGCCTCTCCCATCAGGACTGGCATGGGGTAATCCTTCCCAAAGTCCGTCAAACACGATGAATGCCCAACATCCTATGTCCTTTATGGGGAATCAGCCAATGATGTCTCCGCAGATGCAAAATCCTTATGTTGTTCAGGGCCATGGTTTCTACCAGAATCTGGGCCAACAACCAAACTTTTCCTAGCAACCTGGTGCCAGTCAAACTACATGACCCTTTTTCCCAGGCTATCAGCAGCAACCCAAACTACCATTCCTGGCAACGTTACACTTGCCAGATTTGACAAGGTTGTTAAATGATCCTATTTGTCACGATCCACATTGGCCTCCTATGCCAACGAAGTTGCCTTCGGACATCCCAAAGTTAGAGGCCAAGCCTAACGAAGATCTAGGTGATCACGTGACTACTTTCCATCTTTGGTGTTCATCTAACTCATTGAAAGATGACTCCGTTCAGTTGCGATTGTTTCAACACACTCTTATCAGGAGTGCTACGAAATGGTACATCGAGCTCGATCGCTTAAGATACTCTTCCTTTGGAAAACTGGCGATGGCTTTCCTTAACCATTTCCAGTTACCTGTGAGATACGACGCTGGCACGAAACTGCTGGCCAATTTCGAACAGACAACAGCGGACCATATCTCTGATCATATCCGAGAATGGAGACGCTGGAAGAGTCTAATCAAAGTACCAATCCCACTAGCATTCCTGCTTGAGTGGTTCCTTAAGTCTCTGGTCCCACAGTTATCCAAAGACATCGCAACTTCCGAGGTTTTCTCCAAAGAAGATTCCATCATGAGGGCTCAACAGTTTGAGCTCATCTATTCTCAGTCTAATTTATTATACAACATCCTGCCGGATGCACCACGATCGATACTGGATAAAACTAGACAGAGAGCTGGACCACATGTCGATGGTATGGTTGGCTCAGCACAAACCAAGCCCATTGAGAAATTGACAAAGCAATTGCAACAATTATCTATCCAACACTCAACGGCCAGCCAGACTACTGCTTTGGCTGCTCCTCCTACCCAAACGTCGGAAGTACACTCCGTGCAGATGACTAACCCAAAGGCCACCCAACAGCCTGAAGGGAAGAAAAAACAACGAAAAAAGGGTAAGGGGGAGAAAAAACCCACTGATAATGCTGGCGAGGGCACCACGGAAAAATGGAAGGCGAGGTATCCATGCAATTTGTGTGTGGAAGACCACCTGACCCATATTTGTCCTTGACTTGCAGAGGCCCAAAATTTTGTCACACAACAACAGCAAGTCGTGTTGACTAATCCCTTTCAGCATGGGAAAAATTTAACTCAAGCCTCCACAAGTGCTGAAGGGGGCAGCCAGGAAACCTGCCCTCCTCCAAACAATCCCTCATCCACGAACGTCTATATGGTTAAGGGTGATGCTTTTATAACGACTAGAGCACACGACTATAGTAAACCAAGCACTTCTGAGAAGGGAAAAGAAGTTGAGATCCCATCTCTTCCTCTATAGATTGAGAAGACGTTGGGCAAAACAATGACACGCATTCCAAAGGGTGCATTTAAGAAAGCTTCTCACAACCCAAAGGCAAGGGCCTCCCAGATATACTCTGTGGTGGAGGATTTATCACAAACCCCTTTTGCGATGTCTTCTTTGGAAGTCCTCCAAAGCTGCCCTACTCAGAGGAAGGCCTTGTTAACTGCTTTAGGCTCTACTGAGACTTGTAACCTGGGTACCATCATGTTAGATACAACCAACTTAAAACCTCGTCTTCCTTACCACGTCACGTTTCAGATAGTAGTGGCTCACCCCACGAAAACTTTTACACGCAATATCTTTCGCACGGTGGTCGACGAGGGCGCCTCGACATGCGTTATGTCGTTAGCATGTTGGAAGGCCATTGGCCAGCCTGCTTTTTCTCCATAACCTACTCTCCTCACTGCGTTTGACGGTCGTTCTTTCCAGCCACATGGCATCATTCCTTCTTTCCCTGTGCAGTTAGGAGGGAAGACCGTGTGCATCGAAGTAGAGGTAGTTGATGCTCCCCTCGACTATAACCTCTTGTTAGGTTAGAGTTGGACTTATGCTATGTAAGTTGTGGTTGCTACAGTTTTCTGAGTCTTGTTGTTTCCACACGAGGATCGGATAATGATAATCGATCAATTGTCCTTCTCTAGACCTGACCCATCTTTGGGGGCATCCACGGTTCCCATGATTGATAATCCTCAAGCCGGTGTCGTTAACGTAGGAGTTGGTTTGTGCCCATATTTGATGGGTACCTTCAATTACCCACCTCCTCATGACGATGTCAAGTTTATATCTCATCACCACAAGGCTGAGATTTTTCAAGTTTCGTCATTCCGCATGACTTACTTTGCGGATCCATGGATTCTTCCTTCTCCATCAGCCACGATGGATGAGATAGGGCACTCTGGCATGTCCATGCCTTTGTCGACTACTGAAGTAGCGTACTCTTTAGTTCAGCAAGCTTCAGTTAACCCTGATTTGACTCCCACACAAGAGTTGGATCCACTTCTCGAGCCTATCTAGGCTCAGGGTTCTCTTGCTACCACCGATTCGTTAGACTTAGTCTTGCCTTTTGATGAAGTAGTAATCGCAGCAATGACTAGTCTGGACAAACCTTGGGAAGATCTTCATCACAGATCATATTTCCTCCCAGAGTTAAGCCGAATCGAGGCAGGGGAATTCACTATCACCATGACGGGAGATCAGTCGTGTCCTATTAACCTCTTATCTACACAGGAAATTTATGCTGAGGGGAATATGGCGACTATCGCTGAAACTATACCTATCGATATCTCCCGAAACCCTGGCGTCATGGAGAATGTCTTCGTCGGAGAGGATTGCTCCCCCGAAGAGATTCAGATTTACACGGATCTTTTCAAAGAATTCTGCGACGTTTTTGCCTAGTCTTATGAGGAAATGCCAGGAATCGATCCGAAAATAGTTGAACATGAAATCACAACGTATCCTGATGCCAAGCCTGTTCGACAGAAACTACGTCCAGTTAATCCTAAGAAAGAAACAACCATTAAGCTTGAGGTTGAGAAATTGCTCAAGGCAGGTTTCATTTATCCTATTCATTTGACTCAATGGGTGTCAAACCCTGTCCCAGTCAATAAAAAACAAGGCATGATTCAAGTATGTACCGATTTCCGTGATTTGAACAAGGCATGTCCAAAAGATAATTTTCCAACCCCATTCATTGACCAGATCATTGATGAATGTGCCAGTTGTGAAGCCTTTTCATTCATGGATGGTTTTTCGGGATATAATCAAATCCAAATCAAACTTGAAGACCAACACAAAACGACATTCATTTGTCCGTGGGGTACATTCGCCTATCGTAAGATGCCTTTTGGCCTCAAGAATGCTGGAGCCACTTTCCAGCAGGCCATGTCTTTTGCGTTTCATGACCTCAAACATATAGTCGAGGCCTATCTAGATTATTTAGCATCACACTCTCGCAAGTGAAAGGATCATCCTACGCACCTCAGACTAATATTCGAACGCTGTCGCTACTTCAGGATTCGCTTGAATCCCAGCAAGTGCAGCTTTTGCGTCACGTCAGGACGTTTGTTAGGTTTCATTGTATCAACAATAGGGATCATGGTGGATCCTCTTAAGGTGGAGGCAATAATCCAGTTTCCCCCCCCACGCACAATCTTACAACTTCAAAGTCTTCAAGGCAAGGCGAACTTCTTACGACGCTTCATCGCCAACTATGTCGAAATCACCAAGGTATTTATGTGTTTACTTAAGAAAGATGTTCCCTTCTTCTGGGACGAAGCCGCTCAATGCTCTTTCGACGCATTAAAACACGCCCTCACAACCTCACCTTTGCTACGACCACCTAATTATAACAAAGATTTCTTATTATATCTGGCTGTCGCAGAGTCAACCATAGGCATGGTTTTAGTTCAGGAAGATGATTCATTTTATGAATACGTGATCTATTACCTGAGAGGAGGCCTCGTAGGACCGGAACTTAATTATTCCCATCTCGAAAAACTTGCGTTGGCAGCAGTTCATGCTATTCAACGGTTCTGTCACTATGTTCTGTTTCGCAAGACCACTATCGTTGCTGTCGTGAATCCATTTTAGTACATGTTGACACGACGAGTTATCGACGGAAAAATCAGTAGATGGATGGTCATCCTCCAAGAATTTGACTTAGACTTCGTTACAACAAAGTCAAAGAAGTCATTGGTCTTCGCAGAACTTATTTTGGAGCTTCCGGTTGAGTCAGGTGAAGTTGTGCCTGAGGAATCGCCTATCCAGGGGGATATGTTTTTGATTGAATCTTCAAACCCCTGGTACGGATATATACTGATCTATCTCCAGAATTTGAAGTGCCCTACCTCTGCTTCTTGTGACGAGCGTCGACGAATATGCCATCAGGCCAATAATTATCTCATACTCGATGATACGTTGTATTAGAGAGGTGTAGACTGCATCTTGCGTCGATGTCTCACTCATGAGGAGGCCGTCATAGTGCTCAACGATTTTCATACAGGAGCTTGTGGCGGTCACTTATCTGGGTTGGCAACAAACCAAAATATTTTATGAGCAGGTTACTTCTGGCCCACACTTATTAAATATTGTATCGAGTCGGTCAAGAAGTGCCATCCGTGCCAAATATTCTCTCGGAAGATGAGGGCACATCCAGCTCCCATGTTTCCTGTCATCAAAGTTGGTCCCTTCACTAAGTGGGGGATTGATTACACTACATGCAACCCCCCGTCAGCAAGGGGGCACCGTTATATCATCATAGCTATCGACTAATTCACTAAGTGGGTCGAAGCTATGCCAACGTTTAAATATGATGGAGAGACTGCAGCTCTCTTCTTATTCAACCAGATTATCGCACGGTTCAGCGTCCCGAGAGAGATTTTCACTGACCATGGCAGTCACTTTCAGAACCAAATGATGTATGAATTAACATCAAATCTTGGGTTACGGCAAGAACATTCCTCACCTTACTACCCCCAAGCCAATGGGTCGGTGGAAGCTGCAAACAAAACTCTTAAGACTATTCTACAATGAACTATCAACTCAGCCAAGTCAAATTGGCATTTGATGTTATACTCGGCATTATAGGCTTACCGAACATCAGTTAAGACTGCAACCGGTTTCTCACCTTTCCAACTCGTTTATGGGCTGGAGGCAGTCTTGCCCATTGAATGTCAAATCCCATCTCTGAAATTGGCAGTACATTTATTGCCAGACACTTCTCCACTTGAAGAACGGTTAGTACACCTTGAGCAGCTTGATGAACAGCGTCGCGATGTGGCCTTGGCCAACAAGGCTCATAAACATAAGGTCAAGTGTCAATATGATAGGTTCGTTCGTCCTCGGATTTTTTCTGAGGGTGACCTTGTCCTTGTCTATGACCAAGACAAGGACCCCCTAGGGACTGGAAAGTTTAAATCCATGTGGTTCGGACCCTTCATTATCAAAGAGGTATTAAAAAAGCGCGCTTATCATTTGGTCGATTTTGAAGGGAATGATTTGGCGGAGCCTAGAAATGGGCTCTACATCAAGAAGTATTACTCATAGAGAGGTCACTGTGGGTAACTTTTTGTAACATATGTATAGTCTTTGTACTATTACCTTTTACGTTTATTTTAAAAAGTGTTATGGATGTGTCATTGATGTTATCTTTCGTCAATATGGCAGATGTCAAGTGAGTCCGAGGTGTTCGTTGGGTATGCGGACGGTGCTAGTCGACACACGCGGAGGCTTGCCTCCGCAGCTTGGGTAATCTTTACACCACAGGGTCAGTTGTTACCTTTCAGAGGGATATGCTTAGGTGACACCACAAATAATGTTGCCGAGTATAGTACAGTTATTGAGTTTCTTCGTGACGCCTTGTCATTGGGTATCTCTCATCTCCGGGTCTATCTAGACGCTTAACTGGTTGTGTCGCAGCTAAACAGAATATACCGGGTTCACGATCCAACTTTACACTGACGATTCCTTAGGGTACGTCTCTTAGAACACAACTTTGATTATATTACATATTTTCATGTTCCTAGGAGATTAAACCAAATCACAGATACTCTAGCTAATCACATTTTAGATTGGCATCTTGCCCACATATAAAAATATCATAGACATAAACATGTAAATACATTTTGGCACACATAATCCATAAGACGCAAAAAGAGATAAAAACCATATATAAACATCAAAAAATCATCAGAGTACATAGATGGATGCAAGCGCCTCAAAAATGGGAATAGTAATGAGTCACTGGGCTTATGCCCTCAAAAAATATATACATATAAGTGCTCGTGGCACATCAAAAAGTCTAGAATCTGTTCAGGTCCTGTGGGCCCTGTTATAGTCATCTAAAGCACGGGCTAAACACCTAAACAATCGGACCCAGGTCCGAGGTGCCCCCACAACATGAGGCTGCATGGACGGCGACAGGTCCTCTATCTCTACCATCGGGACTGTGCGAGTGAGAACAGTGAAGTTCCGCTCAATTTGCCTCAGGACTCTCTCGGCCTCTCCTGCTGGGAGGTTCCTGGCTACTGCTGCTCCCCCAGCGGCGGAAGCCGCAGCTTCTGGATGTGGGCGACGCATGTTCCATGTATAATCAGCAGGTCGCCTGGGTCCCACATCTGCATGCAAACAAATGTTTGTTCGTCAAATACTCTGACATACAAAAACATGATATATATATCAAAAAGACATAAAAATTACATATGCAAACAAAAAAACTATACAGGTGGAGACTTACCCATCTCCCCTCGCTCCTCACCAGGAGGTACGAGTATCTCTGGATCTCTCGAAAAGTCGATCCCCGCATATGGGTAGTCCTCTATAGCAGCGATCTTTCGTGACAGCCAAGCAAAAAATTCGTCGTCGAAGGCCTCAACGGTCCTTCCGCCACCCTGTCGCGGCAATAACACTGCCCATCTGCATGCTGCGGGGAAAGTGGCTAGATGCCCTCGTACTACAAGCTGGGGACTGAAACACAGAACTCTATCGAAGAAGAATGAACACAAGATAGTCCCGAACCCGAAGTTCCTCTATGTATGCTATCGGCAATCTTTCAATTGCCTCTTCATACACTCCAGCAGTGTGGTACTCCAATAAAAAATTTGTGCATTCATGCACTGGATAGCACATTTCATCTGTGCGCGTGAATCCTGGTGCACGGTTGTTGAGCCGGTAATCCGCCCAATAAGCAATAGAATAGTCTGTAGGGTGAGGTTGGTAATCCTGCTAATCGGTACCGAAGATCCTCTATGATCGGTCCCAGCCTCACAGTACTCAGCTATCAGCTCCGAGACCTTACTCGGCCCTGCAGGAAAAGTCTGAAAGTTGACTGGTTCCCCTCTCCTTGAGAGGCCAGTCAGAAAGTAAACATCCTCGGTGGTGGGCACTAAGGATTTCCCCTCTAGCATAAACGCCTCTGTGTCAGGGTGCCAGTAATCAATCAAGGCATTTAGTAGCCTTGGTTGTGTGCACATGAATGGACATAAAAAGAATTTCAACAAACCACACTGCATCAACACAGCCACAACATTCGGATCTATAGCAACCAACTCATTGGAGGCCTCATGCTCCCTTTCCCTACACTGGACATACATCTTGCCAACACAACAAGGTAAAGGAGGGTCAATGCTTTGTTTCATGTGCTTTTTCATCAATAGGGAAGGGTACACACGTGTTGTAGAGGTGACAGTCGCATGTACACGCGTGCAGGCTTTGCTCTGCACACGTGTACCCACGCGCTATCTTTGGACAGCCCATGTGTACCTAGGGCCGACCTCTTTGATGTCGACGCCCACCCAACAAATAAACTTAAATAGCAAAAGTGAAGTATTGAATAGCTAGATAAGGGAGTTTTTGTACTTACTTGGTCTGATCAGAAGTTTGTTTCATCCATTGTAGCTCCCGGAATCACGATCTTTAGCAAAGGGGGTCTTTTGGCTCCAGAGTCAATTTCCAAATCAACAATGGTGATAATGAGCTGCCAGCTTCTATTTATAGACTTTTTGGCCTCTTTTTGTCACTTTTTTGGCCTCCCTTATCAGTTTCTTTATACCAAAAACCATTTAGAGTGATCCAGGAGTTATATGGAAGGGATTTGATCAGGTATTGGGACATTTTTTTTGAGTTTCGAAAAATATATATATATATATATATATATATATATATATATATATATATATATATATATATATATATATATTGACGGTCCATTAAAAAATTATTTTTTCAAAAATCAACTTGAGCATATAGGTTAGGATATCACCCCAACTTTTTCATCTCGTTGCCTTTTTCTTGTGCTATAGGATCGATCCCATCCGGTTGTGACACAGAACCGTCATATCTGCACTAGAAGTGTCGCGACTTGGTGGTAGAGCTTACCAAAACATGGATTCCCTAGGTAGGTCCTGGTTGCATTATGGTGTCCATGCCGTTTTCTCACAACACTGTAGGCTCGGGAGTCCGTATAGTCTTTCCTGAATACGAGTTTGAGCCTCATTTGCATGGGTCTTTTTCGCTCTTTTTCTTACCCTCCGGACTCCCAAAACATAACGGGTCTCCTTTTAAGCCCTTTTCAGACCCTCTAAACATGAAAATATTGTCGAGCGATCTTGTGACCTTTCACGCTCGTTAAACTGAAATTTGAAGTCACGTCTGTCTGGCGGTAGTTTACCCCTTTTTCGGTCCGAACGGTCAACTGTACGAATAAAGGAATACTCTATTGAATTCCCATTCTTTAGAAGAGTACTCTTAGGTATGATTTTATCCCTTTTTCGGGCCTGAGGGACTAAATTTACGAAAAAGAAACCCCCCCGAAGTCCATAGTTAAGCTCTTTTCAGACTCCCTAAAATTGAAAAGATCACCGAGTGACCTTATTCTTTCACACTCGTTAAATTGGTCCAGAAGAATATTCCTGACAGAGTCCATAGTTAATCTTTTTTTAGACTCCTTAAAAGTGAAAAAATTGCCGAGTGATCTTGTCCTTGTCACACTCGTTAAAATGGTTTTGAATTGACGTCTAATCGGTGCTAGTTTATCCCTTTTTCGAACTGACTAGACTATTGTCAAAAAAGGTACCCCAATGGAGTTTCCTTTTATGCTTTTTCAAACTCTCTAAATATGAAAAACCACCGAGCTTACCTTCTCTGGGCTCGTTAAAGTTACATCGAAGGACGTTACCATTGTGTGTTCTATCAACCACATTTGCCTACTTTATCCATCAGCCTTGTGACAGTTTGCTTCTGCGTTTTAACACCTTTGGCCACTGGAGGATTTTTCTCGAGTATCATTTCCCAAGAACATCAGTCTAGTCCTTGTTCCTTGAGCTTGTATGTTTGCAGTACTCGTTTCTCCATTGTAATGTAATATTCCTTTATTCTTTTTCAAAAATTATCAAAAAGAACAAAAAAATCAAATATACCCCAAAAAGAGGATGGGAAAGGTATTTTCTTTATTGGCAGCATCATGAGTCGCCCTTGGATAAATCACATCTGTCTGTTTGAGTATCAGACTATGGGATGTAGTACGACCTTAGGAAGCTTTTTCTCGCTATATAGAGTTGTGTCCTCCACCGTTTGGTTACTCTTCCGAACATATGGAGAGTTTTCATTGCCTCTTGCTTTGTAGACTTATGATTAATATATATGCTGCCTGAGTCTTATCACTTTTCATGCTATTATCCACGGGAATTTTGTCACTAATCCTGAGTCGGCCCCTCTGCAATATGTCTCTTGTCCGCATACCCGGCCATCCTGAACATCCAATCAAGTCCTTGTTCGAAATCACTGAAGCCTTCAGTCCGATCATCAAGATTATCAAGTCCATAACCAACGAGTCGTCGAAGACCTCTGGGTAGTGCAGTCGTACACTCATATTACACTCCTACCCGAGTTTTAGAAGACTTTGAAGTTGTTTCTCGAGCTCTGAAGTACAGCCATCAGGCCGAATCAGCTTCTGGGAGATGGATACTCTATATGTATATTTTTCTGATTTCGAGATGTAGCTCCGCTGTGTATTGTTCGCGGCTACTCTTTATCGTTATTTGACATGGATCTACAGTGTATTTGATTGGTATCCATGGTTCTCTTTTATCATGAGCATGGGTATGCCTGCCTCAATGAGACATTTGTTATTTTTCATACGGCACCTCCTGGTTCTTGATCCTTGGGCTCACTCGTTCAGCACATCAGTACAGATTGGTAAAAGATTGGTAATGTATTTCGGCCATCATATGCTCTTCTGACCTCACACATTAGGGGGCATCTGTTATAACCCTAAATTGCACCACACATGCTTACCTGGCATCAGGCCAAATCAGATCCCTTCCTTGCCAAAATTATGCTGAACAAACTCTTGAAAATCCTCTTGGTTCAAGGTCCACGCGCCCTAACCCACTATTGCATGCGTGTACATGATGGCAGGCCTACTACAGCCCGCGTGTACCTAACAAAACACAAAAATAGGAAAGTTGCCGACGGGACAAAAATATATGGGTCAGTTAACTGAAACTCCCGGCCATGCATGGCTGAGGGTTCATCCAAAACCCTAGCTCCTTCTAGCCTATAAAAGAAGGGGTAGGGGTACCATTTGGAGGAGGAAAATTATAGCGAAGAAACTCTGTCCATTTGCCGAATCCATTGTCCCAACCCTTTAGCCTTTCCTCAAGCCTAAGGAGAATTAACACAAAGCAGTTGGAGGACAAAAGAAGAGCAGGAGCCCAGGATCAGGATCAAGGAGCGGTGGGCGGTCTCGACTTTTTATTGTAAGTTGATTCATTTTGAAAATAATAAAAGAATACTTTTCCCATCCCAATGCATGAGTTATATGTGGTTTGTGTAATTTATTTTTAATTTCTAACCCTCAAGTAGAAAAATAGTATGCATGCGTCATTGTTGGTTTTGATTGTAGGATAACTTTGGAAGGAGCAGTGCAAGAAAGCGGTCAAAAGCGCAACGGAGGATCTACACCAAACATCAGTAAAAAGGTTAGTAGTTCCTTTCCATGCATGCATCATGAAAGAGAGGTTTGAGTTTTGGGTGGTAGGTTAAAAGTCATTTCTTTACGGTCAAAATATGCATGCAAGTCTGACCCTAGTTTGCTAGTCCGTAGGGTATTTTTCCCAACAACAATGATCCAGTAATTGCAGACCAAGGATCTGACTCCCCCAGGGTACTCTTGGCTCCAGGATGAGCTTCGATATAAAGGCCATTTGTATTTAAGTAAACAATCAGAGCTTAAATCCACGGTACTTTCTGAGCTTCATGCTACACCCACAGCGGGGCACTCAGGGTTCACCAAAACATATGACAGGGTCAAACGTTCTTTTTCCTGGAATGGTATGAAATAGGACATCCGTAATTTTGTCACTGAATGTAATTTTCTTCGTACCCTTAAAGAGAACTTGGTCATGGCACATAATCACATGAAGCAACAAGAAGATCAAGGTTGCTCTGAACGTCAATTTGCAGAAGGGGATCAGGTGTTTATGCGACTGCAACCATACAAGCAAACTTCCCTCAAGGCCGAGCATTGTCAGAAGCTAGCGCCCAAATTTTATGGTCCTTATACAGTTCTCAAGCATGTGGGACAAGTCGCATATCAGTTAGCTCTGCCTTGTCAGTCGAAGCTACATCCATTTTTTCATGTTTCATGCTTAAAGAAGGTGATTGGAACTAGGTGTCAAATTCAAACCAACCTCCCCGAGTTAGCTGAAGAAGGATCCATTTGGCTACAACCAGAAGCAGTTTTGGATCAGCGTGAGCGTCGCCTATGTCAGAGAACCATCAAGGAAGTGCTAGTCCAGTGGAAAGATACGACTCCAACAGACACCACTTGGGAACCATCTACCATTCTGCAACAGTTTCCACATCTCAAGCCTTGAGGACAAGGTTGTTTTTAAGGGGGTGGACATGTTAGGGTCCTAACCTGCACATAGGTAGATCAATATATTCGGATGTAATAAAGGTCAATATTAATAAGGCCTTTCAATAAAATAGACTAAGGCGAATGTAAGAAGACCTAATAGAATCTTCCACTTCTAGAAGGATCTTCCTCTAGATGCTTCTCTTGATAGACATATTTAGTATAAATAAGGGCCGAGGGTATGAAAACCCTAGCTTGGAGATTATTGTAATAGAGCATTGTTGGATTGGAGGTTGCCCCCTCAAAGAGGCCTATGAACATTGCTTTTTGAATCAAAGTGTTATTTCTGTTGTTGTTCTTATATCATTTTTGTGTTATTGTGGAGATTATGCTGGATATATTACTGTTATTCTGCCATTTCTAGCATTTTATTTCTATTCTTCATATTTATTATATCTGGTATCTTGCATGGTTCCTTGAAAATATTGAACGAATTTTATGACACACATTATGAACTAGAATTCATACAACTAATGTTGAAGCTCTTCAACCTAGAGTTGAAGAATGATGACCCTATGGCTTTAGCTTCAAAAATCAAATCCATAATGCATGATATTCAAGCCACTGGAGTGAATATTGATCTCCCTCTCATAGCCTTCATTAACGCCCTCTACCCTACATATTCTCACTACCTTGAATCACTGCAAGCAAGTTGTCAAATGAAATCCATCACATTTGACAAGCTGGTGGAGAAAGTTGCAGAACATGAGAAAGCCTTTGGAAAGAAGTCAAATCCTTCAACTGGCAAGATTGTTTACCTTGATCAGAAAGACAAGAGTAAAACACATGATTCTTCCAGAGGAGAAAGTAGTAGAAGAGGACATGGGTGTGGAAGAAAGAGTTTCAGAGATGGGGGGGTAGACACAACCAAAGTGATAGATCCAATCTTCATTGTACTTGCTGCAAAAAGAATGGGTTACATGAAGTAGATAACTGCAAAGTTCCATGGGATAAGATAAAATAAGAAAAACATAATAAGAAAGAGGACAAATGTAAACCTACAGAACCAACAAAAGGTAATCCACCTGAATCTTCCCATTATATTGTTTCTCACTGCAATATAGGAGTAACAAAATATTTATTTAAGACTGCATGTAGTCCTTGGAAAGATGCATGGCTTCTTGACATAGGTGCAACCTCTCACATGACATTCCGAAGATATTTTTTTGAAGACTTCCATGAAAATGTAGATGGCATAGTGTATTTTGCAGACAAGTACAACCTTAAACGCTCGGGAATGGGCACCACCAGACTCAAGTTGCCTGGACTCCTGAATTTTCTTCTACATAATCTGCTCTAACTTCCTGAGATGAAAAGGAGCTTGCTATCCCTTGTGCACATCATACAAGAAGGCCACTTTGTTCATATGATCCTTGGAAAAGTTGAAATATGAAAGGATTCTGATAACATGCTTGTTATTACTTAAATGGAAGATGGAAGACTACTGAAGTTGAATGGGACATTTTCCCATACACACAATGTTGCATACCTCTCTAATCACAATGAAGGTATACCATCATATAGTCTTTTGTGGCATGCTATATTTGGTCAAATCAATTATGACAGTCTTCATTTATTGAGAAAGAATGGTGTTTATGGTCTACCTACTATTCCTAGAAAATTGAAGCAATTTGATGCTTGTATCCTTGCAAAGAATATAAAACAACCATTCCATGATTATACTTCCACTTTCACGTCCATATTGAATAGGAATTGTGAAGGGTTCATGACACTCGAACTCGACTGCTCTTTTTCAAATTCTTTTCGTGACTTCTTTTCTTCTTGGTCTTTCAGTTTCCCCTCCAATTTTTTCTTTGAGTTAGAGCCTCCATCATCTCTGAATGGTTCGAGCTTGCTTGCTAGAGCCACCATGACGAGGTTCATATTGTGACTGATGTCAACAACTTTTTCTTCCAACCGCTCAAATATCTCTTATGTTGGATCTCGAGGGTTATTATGAACAAACTCATCTGCAATGACTAGGGTTTCTATGACTTCTCTTTAAGCCAATTCCTGGATCCTGCAACTTCCCACAAATACCCAAAATAAAAACCTGCTCTAATACCAATATGATATGTAAACTGTTATGGATATTCCACTGGAACAATTCGTCACAACAGATCTAACAAATACCTTAATATTTACTATTAAGGTTAATTTCCTTTAGATATCCATAATATTTAGTTACTGATAAAATAGATAAAACGCAGAAAAAAATAGAGAAAAACAAAACACATTCACACCATCAACAAATAAACACAAGATATGACCCGAGAAACCTAATACGTGAGAAAACCCAACTACAAGGTGAGGCATATCTGCTCTCTTTTCTCTGGTAAATAAATGATGCAAGTACAAAGAAAGAGGCACTATCTGTGGAGTTTCATTTGACCCGTGGCTTGTATGGCTTCTACATAATCTCTTCTCCTCTAATATTCTCATAGAATACCACTCTTAGATGTTTTTCTCAGATATGGAACAAGATACAATGCAAAATAATGGAACCCCTTCTCCTCATAATGGCTCAGTTTTTAACATAGACTGATATCCATTTAGGGATAGGTTTTTTACTTCCTCGACCTTCAATCGTGATAAGGTTTTGGAACTTCTAGAATGTTCTTATAAAATACACTACGTGGCTAGCCCCACATGTCTAAGTAATGGAGGTTGACCTGTCATCCACTCACACCATGGTGATCAATATGGTAGGTCAACTTGTGGGAGGCATGACTTTCTCATACGAACTCCAATTGATGAACGATCTACGTTGTTGGAAAGGTATCGACGTGTATAATTTAGAATATTACTCCAAAGTAAGGTTTGGACCAAAAAAAGGTTGTTTGATGCCTCAAAATGGATCCAGAATATTTCTGACTATTTTTTGGACCCAAATTTCTAAATTTGGACCAACCGCCGAAATGGCCATGCAAGATGATTCCTCCAATTTTCCACCCAAAAAGTAGTGAGATGGATGAAAAATAATATAATTATCCAATCCAGATCATACCTCCCCATACAGGGAATATTTTGGTCCCCAAAATCTTTATTGAATGAGGTGAGAAAATTTGTCCTCTACCTTCAAACTAGAGTACCATTTTGCTTTTCCTGGAAGTTGTCCTTTCAACCCAATTTGCCAAAGGTCATGTTGCGCCTATCTTGTAGTTCTAGACCACTTCTGTAAAAATGTGTCTTATGCCAACTCTTCCTAAACATTTGGTGCTAAATCCTCTATGGAAGTAAGGACCTGCTCCTCCTCCTGATCCAACATGGAGGGCTCATAGAGTTTGAGATTCTCCACATTCACTACTGAGTAAATGTGAATGCATGTGGGTAGATTGAATCTATAGGCATTGTATCCCACCTTTTATAATACCTCAAAAAGACCATACCACATATCCTTGATATTCTTACCAGGACCCTGTAGTCTTTCCTTATTCAATTATAACCATACTCTGTCTCCCACTTTAAATTTTTTATTTGTTATGTGTTGGTCATGTCTAGCCTTGTACTTTTCCTATGACTTCTTCAATGTCTCTTGTACTTGCAAATGGATCTGCCTAATCTTCTCAACAATTATTTCTTCCTTTAGTGCATCTCTTGTGAGGTCCTCCCTCACTCCTTCTTGTTGTCCATATACAACATCTAAGGGTGAAGGTGACAAATATCCAAGGAAAGTTTCAAAAGGGGACTTACAAGTAGAAGTGTGGACTACTCTGTTATAAGAGTGTTGTATATAGATCAAATTTTCATCCCAAGTATTCAAATGCTTCTAATTGTAACTCCTCAAAAGATGCACCAAATTCTTGTTGAGTACTTATTTCTGCCCATCTGTCTATGGATGGAATGTTGTAGGTCCATATTCTCCCACAACGTAATCCAAAATGAACTAAGAAATGTGGTATCCCTATCTGAGATGATGCTCCTTGTTATCCCAAAGTACACCTAGACTTGTTCAAAGAACTTATTTGTTTCTTTTTGTCCAGTGATGGTCTTTTTACAAGGCATGAGAATGCACATTTTGTTGTACATGTCAACTACCACAAATAGATAGTCATGTCCCTTCCTTGTTTTTGGTAAACCTCCCAAAAAATCCATGGAAATTATTTCCTAAGGTCGAGTGGGTAAAAGTAAGGGATGGCATAGACTTGGCTTCTTGTTGTTGGGCTTGTTGGTGCAACAAAGTATAAATCCTCTAATATACCATGCTGCATCTTCTTGCATTTTGGGCCAATACACATATCTTTGTAAGTTGGCAACTGTCTTCGCAACACCAAAATGTCTTGCAACCTTGGAGGTGTGAGCCTCTCTGAAAACTACAATCGTTCACCTTTAGGAACAAAGAGCTTATTGATCTTGTAGAGTAAACCATTTTATAAATGATAGTCAACATTTCCATCACCTTCTTCTATATGAATTTGGACTTGTAGCTATTGAAACACCTCCTTGAAGTCCTCATATTCTATGTATGTTTATGTGTATGCATCATGGGTAAAAGGATCCATGTGCATTAGAGTTCCCAACACTATAATATTATATGTGGGTGGTCATGAAAGAATGTTTGCCAACTTATTTGTGCTACCCTTATTATAATTTATGACCAAATTAAAATGATGTAAAAATCCCATCCACTTGTAATGTCTGGTTTGTTGTAGCTTACTCTGGGCCTGCAAATACTTTAGTGGTTGGTGATTTGTGTGGATCATGGTATCCTTGCCCATAATATAGTTCTTCCACTTTTTTACAACTTGTACCAATTCATATTGCTCCTTGTCGTAGGTAGGGTAGTTGAGAACCGCCCCATGAAATACTTAAGAATGATAACATACAAGATTTCCTCCCTCATCAGTACTACTCTGATGGCATACCCACTTGTATTTGTCTCCACTTCAAAAGGATTCTACAAGTTTGGTAGTGTGATCATTGGTGCTTGACTAATATTTCTTTTCAGCTCATCAAAGGCCTTCTGTTGATTCTTCCCCCACTGAAAACTCTTACCACTGGTTGTTATGGCGTGGAGTGGTGTAGCTATCACTGAAAATGAAGCTATGAACTTTTGAAAGTATTTTTTTTCCCCAAAAAAACTCCTAAATTTAGTGACATTTGTAGGAATTGTCCATTTCATGATGGCCTCCATCTGTGTGGGATCTATCTTGATTTACCCTCCACCGATCACATACCCAAAATACATGAAACACTGCTGAGTGAACTCACATTTCTTGAGATTTGTAAGTAGTTGGTGTTTTTTCAGAGTATCTAACACTTTCATAAGATGTGGCATATGATCCTCCAAGGTATCACTATAAATCAATATATCATCCAAATAGACAATAACACATGAATCTATATAAGGGTGTAAAACATCATTCATTAGTCTCATAAATGTAGCCAGTGCATTGCATAAACCGAATGGAATAATCAACCACTCATACAAACCTTATATTGTATTGAAGGAAGTCTTCCATGTATCTTCTTCTTTGACTCGTACCTGGTGATATCCTGATTTCAAATCTAGCTTAGTGAAGTACTTGGCATGCTGCAACCGGTCCAATAGATCATCAATCCTTGGCAGGGGGTACCGATTCTTCAGTGTAATCTTGTTTAATGCCCTGTAATTGATACATACTCTCCAAGTCCCATATTTCTTGGGAACAATTATGATGGGTGACCCACAAGGTGAGGGGATGCCTTCACTCTCATTAACTCATCATCAGATTGATTTTCTCTTAAGAAAAGAAAAACAATTTTCTTACTAGAACTAATCAACTTCTTGGCTTGGTTGGCACTTACCAGTGATATCTTCGACTTGCCTTTATGTGCATTGTTGATGTAGGACTTTCTATCCTTGATAAGTCGGTATTGGTTGGCTCTCCACTTGAATATTTCATCCCTCATATACATGTAAGAACTTTGAAACACTATTCCACATACAACAAGGGGTACTAGATCCAATTCCACTTCATCAATAAAATCAACACTTATAGAAAATTTAATCTTACACTATTTCGTTACCTTTATCTCCACATCCTTGTTTACCCAACCCAATGGATAGGGTCTAGGATTATTGTGAACCTCCAATCCACGCTTGTTGACCAAATATTCTTCTATGAGATTATCATGTGAACCATAGTCGAACAGAGCATCTATCTTGGTCTTCTAGACCTGAATTTTGATGTGGAAGAGCTTGGTCATCTCCTTCTCTTCCTGATCATGAAGGCTACTCAGATTCACCTCCTTCTAAACATAGGTACAAACAATATTTTCATCAACATCCGAGCTACTTTCAACTTGATTGCTTCAATCTTTGGCTAGAAGGTATTTTTATTTTTGTTGGTCCTAAGGTCTGCACTTGACTGCTAAAGGGAAAAGCTAGTCCACCTATCAGTTTAGAATGATTGTTTCTTTAACTTTTTGTTGGTTGGTCAGAGGGTTATTCTATCAATACAAAGACAAGGTTGGGTTGGCAGAACAATATGGATGAGGGCCCTCCTTGGCTGATGGCACACTAATGACAGACCAGTGAAATAATAGAAAACAGAGAGAAACAACAAACTGCTAAATGAATAATTTGCTGCAAGAAGTTCAATACTTAAAATATCATTTCAAGACATCAAACATGTATCAAAACACAATAACTCCCACAGGTTGCAGAAAAAAAATCTTTACCAAAGCATTAGTTGTTTGACAGGTTGCATATCAGTAAAGATAAGTCATACAATAGCTGAAAGGAAATGAAATGTATGTTGCACAAATCAAAAAATGTATTCAAGCTAAGAATGAAAACACATGAAGAGTTGAATGAAACACTATCATCAAGAGTATGTTCACCATGTAGAAAGATTTAATCCTTGCATAAAATGGGTACAACCAGTCTGTTGTATTGCTATTCTTTCCTCAAAACATATGACCTTTACAATATCCAAAAACTAACTATTTAAAAGAGTTGCAGAGGCTCTCATCCTTAGGGGACTGAGACCTCGATCTAGGGAACTGTTCGTAAAACAAAATATTAATTTCACTAAGATGCTGGAATTAAACAACAAGAGTGGTTCTTATCACACACAGAAGACCACTCTTGCATCTAATCTAGGAAAATGCTAGACTTAATCAAATAAAACTACTACTGTCTCTGTGACAGAACTTATGCATGTGCTAGATGAACTGAATGGCCTAAAACAAGCCTCGGAGTGACAGATCAGAGCTCTGTGTTGAATGACGGCATGTTTGCGAGCTGTTGGAGGCCACTAGAGATGATCAACTGCATGAGCAGAGTCTGCTGAAGTGCTTCTGGAACTAATCTGCGTCGACCTGTGACTGAGACTTAACTCCCTATCTATGCCTAAGATTTCAGAAGCCAAGAGCACTCTGTATTGACCCCGTCAGATGCCATCTGTACCTGTGAAATAGCCTTGCTGGAATGGTTTTCGACCCATCAGGCATGAGGGGAGACATGGAAGCGAGCATCCAATCAGGAGACGGGATGAATGGACGTGAGGGTATATGATGTGTAGTGGGGGATACAGGTGGTGCGTAGGGAGTGGAGGAGTAGATAGGTTGGGAAGTGAGTGGAGAGCAAGTGGCGAAAGGCGAGATGGGGCGGTATTGAAAAAAAAAAATGAGAGGAACTCGGAGGGGTGTGTAGGCGGTAAGAAGATTAGAGAGGGGGGGTCCGAGTTCTTGAGGGCCTGCCATGTTAGGCAGGGCCCGTGATTAGAAAACCACTTGCTCGGACCCTCCCCCACCATTAAAGGTTGAAAGGTCTGGGGGGTCCGAGCTGCGACAAGGATCGTCGACTTGGAGAGGTGGGCCACTGCCAATGGAGATCAACGCGGGAGTTAACAGAGGACAAGTGTTGGGCAGTGAGAGGAGAGAGAGTAGTGAATGGGATGACTGGAGGTGACATGGAGGTGACATGGTGATTTGATGTCATTCAAGCGCATGATTGCGGGAGCTATTGAGGGTGGTTTGGATCCAAACCGCCTTTGGGCCCGCAATCCACCACAAGTTGCCACGTACCCTTCCAAAAATACCATGGTTCTAATTGCGGGACCACTTAGGAAAATTAACGCTCGAGCAGTTTGTGTCCCCACAATGAATTATAGTCATTGATATGATTACGATCCGAGATTTGGGTGAATTTACCTGCTGCAAGGATCGACGATTCTCGTTGACCTGGAACCAATGGTCCAAATTCACTTCGGATTTTCAGGCTTCGGGTGTTTTGAATGTGTAACATGAAACACCTTATGGAGGAAAATATCTGAAGTGAATGATCTGTCGCCATGTGTCATGATGGATGAACGGTCCAGATTCACTTCGGAAGTCTAGGTTTCAGGAGTTTCAAATGTGAAGCATGAAAATATCCCGAAGGAAAATTGCCGAAGTGACGTGGTGGCCTGATGTCATATAATGTCATGGCTGCTAAGGTGTCTTGGAAAGAAAGGTGACATGTGTCACATGAAAATGAGCGAATGACACAACCAAATGTCTCGAGATGAATTCCATGTGTCCTGTCTCATAAGTGTGCCACGTGTCTCAACTGTTGGTTTCCATGTGCTTCGACACTTTGAGCTTCGGGAGTTTCAAATTTTAGTGCTTCGAAACTTCTTGGAGGAAAATCGTCGAAGTAATTGATTTGTCGCCACATGTCCCGTCTGATGGATGGTCTAGATTTACTTCGGGACTTTCGAATGTGAAACCTGAAAATATCCCAGAGAAAAATCCCCAAAGTGAATGATCTGTTGATGCATGTCATGACTGACGAACGGTCCAGATTCTCCTCGGAAATCCGGGCTTCGGGAGTTTCAAATGTGAAGCATGAAAAATATCCCAGAGGAAAATCACCAAAGCGATGTGTCATGTTCTTGGGACTTCGAATCTTCGGCTCTTTAGAGGCTTCGGGTCTTTTTGGAACTCAGTACTTCTAACTTGATATTAAAACCTGCGCGATTCTGGAACCCGAATGGACGAGAGCTGTTGATCTATGATTTTCTTGGTGGATCTTTACCATTGAAAATTTACCTGTCTGTTCGCATAGTCTAAGCCTGAAATTTGTTGTTCTGGATTGCTGCATCGTGTGCACGAGCATTTTCTGTACATAGAAAAGGCTTGGTAGACCTGCGATGAGCTCAATCAATGGTGCACGTGATGACAAGCATTCTGAAACAAAATGACATGTATTTTATCCTTCCAGAAAAACAGAAACAGAAATGCGCGAAGACTCAAAAATGAATAAGGGCCAAGGCACTCAGTAGTGGGAACTGACTTAACCAACCAGAAAAAGGAAAAATTGATGAAGGCATAGGTAAAAAGAGAGGAGAGGTAGGGGATGCAGACCTAGTTTACAACATTGGATCTAACTGGGGATAGCTCTTCCCTGTGAGGTGCTAAGAACTGTAGATCGATGCCTTGAGATTAGATAACTTCTCTTACCTTTCATCACTTACCCTCATTTCTGTCTGTTATCACTGCATATCTGTTACTATCCCTCAGCCATGCATTTTATTGAATTAAAAACTGAAACTACACCCCAGTGCCTTGTTGGGCTATGGAGTCGTTATTCACACATAACTAACTAATCAAAATAAACAATAAAGGAAATCATCTATGGTACAAGGGGGCCCTTCCCCCATCCTTAAAAAAAATAGTGTTTCAGGAAGTGCCCATTTACTGGGTCTCCAAAGATATTTGTATCATGTAGATTGTGCATAATGAAAAAATTGTTGTCCAGAACTTCAATCACCTTAAAAGGGCCAAACCATAGGTTGTTGAATTTACCGTGCTTGGACTTGTCATCCCTTCTGGCATCCCACCTCAAAACCAGGGCACCTTCCTGAAAAATTTCCTTCTTGTCTTTCTTATCAAAGGCTGATTTGATGTTGCTCTGGTATGCCTCTATTCTCTGATCAAGTGCCTCTCTTCTTTGTTGAACTTCTATAATTTGGAAGATCCTCCATTGGATGTCACTAGGCTCCTCAATATCCTCCTGCAAGAATTTCAAGACTGGTATCCCGAGTTGAGTAGGAAAAAAAATGTTTATGCCATAAACAAGTTGGAATGGTGAGGTTCCTAGAGACTTCTTAGTGCTGATCATGTCATCCCATAAGGCATATTTGATTTTAGTGTCCCAGGATTTCTTGCTTTCAGTCAACAAATTTTAATGATCTTGATGAGAGTCTTTTTTGATGATTCTGCCAGGCCATTTCCATGAGGGTTATAGGGTGTGGAATGTGTCAAGGAAATGTTGTGACTGCAATAGAAGTCAATCATGGCTTTGGACTTGAAATCTTGGGCATTTTCTATTACGAGCTTGCTGGGGCAACCAAATCTGGCAAAAATATTATTTTCCAGGAAATTCATGATTACCTTGTCAGTGGCATTCCTAGTGGGCACAAACTCAATCCATTTGGTGAAGTAGTCGGTAGCACTGAGGATCCACTTGTGTTGTACACTAGAGGGTGTATTTATTTCTCCTATGAAGTCTAAACCCCATTGCTGAAACAGACTACTGTCTTTGATAGGTTTCAGGGGCAGTGATAGTAACTTTTGTTTCCCTGCAAACATCTGAAATTCATTGCAGGCTCTAACAGTGGAAAAAACATCAGAGAAAAGGGTGGGCAAGTAGTATCTTGCCCTTAGGATCTTGAGTATTGTGGCTTTCCAATGTTGGTGCCCTCCACACACTCCTCTGTGCATTTCTGCTGTGACTTTTTTGGCTTCATCTCCATCAAGTCATTTTAACATAATGCTAGTAGGATCCCTCCAATACAAGCTCTGGTTTGAAATGCAGAATTTGTTGGATTTCAACTTGAGAGACCTGGCCTTTGTATTCTTCACATCTGGTGGACATTCAAAATGTTTTAGAAAATAGATGATGTTTTTATACCAAGGTGAAGAGGAATACTTTTCAAATACCTATAAGTTGTCTTGTTGTAACACCCTGTTTGCCCCAGATTGTAAATATAACTGAACTGGCCAAGGACTATGGCAAAGACTCATAAGTATGAATATGTGCTGTAAATGGACCTGCAGGAAGAGGTCAATGAATGTAAATGATAGTTTGAATCTATTGCAGAAATGCTGAGAGGGGATGTGCGGAAAAGAGACCACGATGGTGGTGGAGGGCACCTTGAAAAAGGGGCGTTAACTTCTACCAAGAATTAAAATACCGTATTTGGACTCCACTGGCCCGGAGAACCAAAAGCGGCTCGCTATCCCTGAAATAAATGCCTTGCAGGCTGGTAGGTGGATGTCTTGATGAGGGATGGGGAGGTGAACCGCCTATCCGTAGAGCCATCATGACTGACCAGCGCAAGGGTAATCGTGCCACACGCAACCTCACGAGAGGATAAGGCGTATGGCTGAAACGATTGACGTAGGGGCAGACACGAGGGGAACTCTGGCAATTTTACGCAGACTGAGTGATCGCAGAGAGGAAGGATTGCAACCTTCGCTCCTGGGCACTGGCAGACCGAGAGACACAGGTCTCAGGACATCGTGGTCTCAACTCGGGGGTGGCTAGTGGTAAATCCAGTAGGATTCGCTACGCCTACGGTTGGGTGGAAACAAGCACCCCTCTCAGCAGTCACTTCCATTGCTGAAGTTATTTCTGATAAGTGTTTTACTTATATTGCATTCTAAAATTTATATGCTGTCACATATATTCATGGACTGTGGAATTGTAAACGTTTCCTGTGAAGGAATTGTTTGTACAACAATTGTTAATACAGAGTAGATGTTAGCTCATAGAACTTGTGAAATTGTGAAGAATTACATCATACGAGTGTCCGCATAGTGTTTGATACGAATAAGTTGATATATGCTTATTACAAAGGATATCATGCACGAATTACGTCAATAAAATGAAGCTAACCATGCCCAGCTGCTCTCGGGAAGTTGTCTTCCTTTATCTGCTCCCAGGAATGACCTGGTAAGGATCTCTTCACAGAGATTCCCTCCTCGGAAAGGTTCACCCAGAACCCAGAATAAGGATTCGAACGCATAGGCCTTATTAACCCTGTACAAGGAAGAACGATCCTATTTAGGTTCCAAGATAGTAGTGTTGTGCGATAAATAAGTCGACGGATGAGATCTCGTCGGAGTGAACCATAGTCATTCACAACCATTAGATTGATGAAAGTAACGCAGGAGTTACATGCCTTGCCCTCTCTCATCGTGAGCAACGAGAAATTGGGATCGTAAATCCCAAGACCCAAAAGAACGAATCTGGATCGTTAGATCTCGGTTCACATTACCCGACAGCCGTTGGATCCGGAGAAGCTGCGGAGGGGCTAAGCGCAGGGGTAGACGCGCGAGGAAGTGATTTGAGCCATTAGATCTGGAGTAGAAATCTCGTAAACCGTTGGATCGGGAAGAGTTGCACCGGAGCTAAACTCTAGTGTGCAGAGGAAGAGTCCTAGCCGTTGATCTCGGCAGGACACGTGTCGGCGTTCTGGGAGGCATCGGGATTTCACTCATCGGAGATTTTAGGAGTGTAGAACCGTTGCACAATGAAATTGCGATACGCGATTTCCCGATTGAATATGGACCGTCCATTATGCGTGACGCGTGTCAGGAGATCCGGAGGGGGATCGGGATATTTGCCATCGGGAAATCGGCATTCCCGTGGACAAGTACTCGGGGAAATCCAAGTGAAAACCCCGACAAGATCTGAGTCGTCCAACAGCAGGGACACGTGGCAGAGGATCCCAGAGAGTCGGAGTTCGGCATATCGGGGTTTTTGAATACATAGAACTCTTGCCATCCGGAATCGCGATCCGCGATTTACCGATAGGATCTGAGTCGTCCATCTGAGGGACAGGTGTAAGAGATCAAGGCGCTATCGGAGTTTGACGCATCGGAAAATTGGAGTTCTCGAGGCCATGACAACCAGGACATCATAAGTCCCGAAACCCCGAGAATCAATCCGGGCCGTCCGTCCGCGAGGACAGGTGGAAAAGGATCGGGTGCCTTCGGAGTTTTGTTCATCGGAGTTTTCGATGGTAAGGAAATAGTGCAACAGAAAATCGCGATCCGCGATTTCCCGACAAGATCTGAGTCGTTCATGACGAGGACGTGTGTCAGAGGATATCGAGGGAGCGGGGTTCGGCAATTCAGGATTCTCGATGACAAGAAACTCACGATAGGAGGAATCGCAAAATCCCGAAACGCGACGGTCCCCTAGTCATAGCACTCCAGTGGAGGACAGGTGTCACTCCACGCCATCATAAGGAGTGTGGACCATAGGCGCCAGAACAAGGGACAGATGTCGAAAGATCAAGCTTGGCCGTGAGTCCACGCCAAGTGGCATCGGGGATCGGGGAATCGAAATTTGCGAAGGCTTGTGCATCGCGACATCATAAACCCCAAAACCCTGATGGGTAGCTATAGAGCTGCAGACATATGGTAGCAGGTAACATGAGAACGGAGCTAGCCTAGAGGGCTAATGCGTTAGGGGCATATCGGGGATCGGAGAATCGCGAGTTCCGAGGACTCGTGAATTGCAACATCGGAAATCCCAAAACTCCGATAGGAGTTGCCCCGAAAGCAGGTAAGACCATGGCCGTAAAGGCAGTGAACCACAGGCTTGGCCTGGGGAGCTAATGCGTGAGGAGCGCATCAGAATTCGCAGGATCGTGAGTCATGGGGGTGAATGAGTCTTGACATTAGGAACCCCGAATCCTGATATTGAACCAGGGATTGGCGCTTCGCTAATGCAGGTTTCTGGAGATTTCTCATTTGTGGGAGATTAACCCCAAAATTTTTAAATTACGATAGTGGGTGTGTTACACTTGTCCAGGCTGTATGATGGGTGTATCTGATTGGGTGAAGATTTGATGCAACTCTAGCACCTTGCAATTTGATTCTGATAGAAATTTGGCCAGTCCTTTCCCCTTGATCAACTTGGTGGGATTTATGTGCACATCATACTCCAACAACTTGACAATCCATTTTCCTCTTTTCCCCTCGTTGTCTGGCTGGACCAGAATCTCTTTGACACCACTACTAGGAACAAAGGTTGTTATGCTAGACTGTAGCATGTAAACCTTGAAGGCCTTAAGTGCTTTGACCAGTGCATAAGCCTGCTTCTCTAATATATCATACTGGAGCTCAGCATCTCGGAGGGCTCTGCTGAAAAAGTCTATTGGCTGTGCATACCCTTCCTCGTTTTTCTGCAGCAATACAACAACAATTGTTTCATCTGAGGCAAAGGAAAAGATGAAGAAATTTTTGGTATAGTCAGGGTTGGCCGATACAGGTGCTTCAACTAAATCTTGCTTGATTGTTTGGAAAGATGATTTCTCCTTCAAGGACCATTTTATCACAACATCTTTCTTCAACATGTTAGTAATAGGCTTCATAATTTCAACAAAATTCGGCACAAAGCATCTGAGGAAGTTTATCTTACCAATAAAATACTAGACAACCTTTTTATTTCTGGGAATCTCAATTTGTTGAATGGCACAAACCCTCTTTGGATCAATTTTTATGCCTCCCGTTGATATTATGTGGCCCAAGAGCTTCCCTTCTGGCATGACAAAGTGAGACTTCCTAGGATTGAGAGATATCCCATACCTCCTTCATTTCTTGAAAACCTGCTCCAAATGATGCAAATGTTCCTCATCAAACTTGGAGAAATTGGTAATGTCATCTAGGTATATGACCATGAATTTGTCCTTCTCCCCCACAAAAGCTATGTCCATGTCCCTCTGAATAGTGGCCCCTACATTCATGAGCCCAAAGGGCATATTGTCATACATGAATGTTCCCCATGGGGTGGTGAATGTTGTCTTTCCTTTATCTTCCTCATAAAATGCTATCTGGTTATAACCAGAGTATCCATCCAACAAGGAAATTCTGTGTGCACCTACCACCCTCTATAGAATATGGTCCATCTTGGGGAGGAGGTAATTGTCCTTCAAAGACCACTTGTTGAGATTTCTGAAATCAACACATAAGCGTATCTCCCCACTTTTCTTCCTCACAGGTACTAAGTTGGCCACCCAGTTTGAATATCTCAATGGTACAATAATCTTGGCATCCAACATTCTGTTTCACTCTTTCTCAATTATGGACATTAACATAGGATTAAATTGTCTAATCTTCTGTATGAATGGCTTGGAGATAGTTTTTAGGGGGATCTTGTGCTGCATAATGTCAATATCAAATGTCTTCAAATCTTCATAGGACCATGCAAAAGTATCAGCAAAATTTTTAATGAGGCTGACATACCTGTCTTTTTGTTCTGCAGCCAATGCTTTGGACAACTTGATGATCTTGGGATTCTCAGTGGTCCCAATATTGCATTCTGTCACCTCTTCTTCTTGATTCTTCATGGCAGTTCCTTTGTAAACATCATTACTGTTGGTGCGTAAATATGTTCACTGTATATCTCACACTCATTTAAGTGTCAATCCAGGATTCGTAATCGAAAGAGTCATTACACCATATGTGCCGAGAACAAGTAACCTATCTAAGTCTGTTGCATATAGGAAATAATTAATAACATAAAAATTCCATTTCTAAGATCTCTAAATACTTCAAAATATCCTTTGATCCTAAAAGAGAAAAATGACAATGAAACTTAGACAAACAGTCAATCAAAGAGATGTTGTACCAGAGAAACAACTCTATTCATTTTAGGCACTTGTATTGAAAATATGAACTTTAAGAAGCTTGTCTCCTATAGTAATTAAAACAATCAACTCCAACCATTCTTGAAACAAAAACCAACTTCAACTTCATGTAATTCAATCAAACCAGCACAAGGGGAATTCAGTATAACTGAAAGACTTATTATAGCACATGAAGATGAAAGATAAAGTATCCTGGTCCCTTGCGATACTACAATCATAAACTTAAAATATCAGTCCCACACTTCAAATTATGAGATAGCTACCTTCAACATTGGATAATAAAATGTATATTCGATCTAGCACTTGCCTATACACACCAATCCAAAATGATTAACTCAATGCTCAATCCTGAGAATAAAATAAAGACTAATCACACACACACGCTGTTGTAAACTATCCACAYAAACACACAGAACATATACAATGACGTTTACCTTAGTTGGGGTGGTGGGCCCTTGCCGAACCAACAAGGAACCTCTTAAGTAGTTAAACAGACTAAAAATTTCACTCGCATCCAAGAATTGACATAAAAGATCTTTTGTATTAATTCAACTGGTAAATTGGATCAACAGTCTTTTACTTCATACATGACGACGACGAGTACTATCTGATTCTTATCATATATTTCTTACATTCCTCTCTACACAACATTCCTTATATAAGGTAAGCCGATACTACCAATATTTATGGATAAACATTAAACAGTTTGAGAAATTCCATAATTAAGATTTACATTGAATTTTTAGGAGTCAACTCCATCCTCATGAAACGAAGTGCATGAGCGATGGAGTGTTTTTCAACTGGAGAACTGACTTGGATGCTTCTATCCAACTGTCTTCTCGAAATCTCCACCATTATCCAGGTCCAACTGGCGCATCCCGAAATAGAGGTTTTGGTACCGGATTGCACACAGTCGCAAGTCTAGTACCGGAATAGAACAAAGCAAGGAGTACCAGAATAGTGCACGTCTTGGTACCAGAATGGGGTTGGTACCGGATCAAAACTATCTTGGGTACTAGAATGGATTCAGTACCATATTACATGGTGTCTGGTAGTTCCAGATAGACTACTCATAAATCAAATTATTAGAACTATACAAAATAAACACTTTCAATCGAATTAATTTAAGAAAGTTAAACAAACATGCTTTAAATCACCAATTACCTCTTGTAGACATGACATAGCTATTAGGAATGTGTTTTGGGAGGGAATAGTCTAGTATAGGTTTATAACAGAGGTAAAAATACTTATATAGAGGGTAAGATAGGGTATTATCTTATGTCAAAATGGAGACTCAACAATTACTGTCGACCAATCTTTCCAAAGGCACTAGTCCTTTTGGAATATGGTTGGTTTTCAGTTCTACAATATCATGACCAACCACTATCTTCAGCAGATGAGAGGCTTGTTGACCTTCTAATTCCTCATTTTCATCTTCTTGACTTTCTTGATCAATTGAGATATTGGATAATTCATCAATGGTGTGGAGAAATCTATGCAACTCCAAATCGTCACTAAAGACTTGCCAGTGATTTATGTTGTCTGGTATGGCTATTCTATGTTTGATTTCCACCTAATATTTAATATTTGGGCCAATGGTAGGCATGAATGTGCTAACAACTAAGTCCATAGAATCAACTTTCTGATTCTATTCTCTGGGAATGAAAGAGAGGTTAAATGATAAAAAGAAATTATCGATCAGGTCCCATACCTCGTTTATGTACTGCTTGAGCCTCTATTGCTTCGTTTGATAGATATTCCTCACTTGATTGATGACCAACTCAGAATCACCAAAAACTGCTAAACAATCAATGGCCATGTCTTTGGCAGTCCTCAATCCCAATACCAGAGATTCATATTCAACTATATTATTAGTAGTCTCAAACTCCATCTTATAAGAGAGGGTTATTACTTCTTCTGAAGGGGAAATGAAGAGAATACCTGCACCAGATCCTTCTTTTGATGAAGATCCATCGAAATATATCTTCCACACCTTGTTTTGTTGGCTAGTCATTAGATGATCTCTGCTTTGGCCGACTGATATTTCAGGTTCATCATCATTTAAATGAAAAAAATACGAACCCATCCCATCCTCAACAACATAAATGGGGTGATTGCTTGGGTTCTGATGATCAATGACTATGTAGGCTAACCTTACCTCTCTATATAGCCTCATGTGCTCACAACCAAACACAGGATTGGTTGCATATGTGAGGTCCATTTGCAATGATCCTCCAACCTTCTTAGCCCAAATTATGGATAACAACATGCCAAAATTTGGGGGGATTTCGACCACCACAATGTCCATCACTACACTCTTCATGGGTAATTGTGCTAGAGAAACCACCATATCCTTTATCAATCCCATGCATTTTACTTTATTAGAATCAAAGGAGTACAAGTCTTGGTAAGGATTGGTAATCTACAGACCTAGTTCTTCCATAACAACTTTGGGCATGACATTGTGAGAGGCTCCCGAGTCCATAAGACAGTTGTGCAGGATCTTATCATGGAGATTCAGAGATATATAGAAAGGAGGAGAAGCATCAGAACCATCCTTAATGTGTGGACCCACAGTTATGGTTGGGTTTTCATCGTGTAGACTAATGACATCAGAAGATACACTAGAAGGAGTTGGTTGCAGAACTTTCATGTTGGATTTCTTGAAAGGTTAATTTTTTAACAATTCTATCAAAGGGACAGAATCTTAATTTTTCTCAGCTCATGTTCCAAGCTGAAAGGTGTTGGTGGCTTATCAACTTCCTTTGTTTTAGGGGAAAGAGGTTTTGATAGTGTATATGACTGAGTTTTAGATGGCATACCTTTATTCGGATTTGGCTTGGGAGGGGATTCTGTTTGTTTTCCTTGATCAGAGATGGTGTCCTTGGAAGCTCCATTTCTCATCCTCAAATCGTATTTATTCTTGGGTTGACCTTGAATAAATCCATCTTCCCCTATCTGATCATCAAATTGATTTGATAATTGTGCTACCTCATACTCTTGTTGTGTTAAGTGGTTGGTATAATAATCTGTCTCATTGAAAAGCACAACGATATCATCCACAACATCATTGTCTGCATCTATCTCCTCAATATGATTGTTTTGTAAAGGGGGCATGACCCTTTGATCATCGACACTTCTTCTTTCCCTCTCCATTACTTGAGAAACATCATTAGGCCTTATGAATTGGTTCTGATTTCTGTTACCAACCCCTTGAAAAGTTCAGTTTGGTTGTTTGGATTCCCATTTTAGCTTAGCTATCTCAGAAGTTAGATCCTTCAAGGTCTTTTTCATCTCTTCAAGTTTGGGATCAGATGTAGCTGGGTTAGAGGAGGTAGGGGCATCCTCTCTCTATTTTTTCTTCTCTTTAACAGATCTAGTCTTTAATCTATATGATGCCAAAATATTAGATTCAACTTCAATGGCTAGTTCCTGCATGGATAACATTGTGGTTGATCTTCTCTCTCTCAGGAGGAGGGATAATTATTCATCAAATGCATTGGCATAAGTGATCTTGGTAGAGGCTTCAGTTGGTTTGATTTCATGTGGGATTCTACCATACATTTTATTGAATCTCTTGGTGAAGTCTGAAATAGATTCACCATTATTTCTCTTTAGAGCCCCAAATTCAGTGATGTAGTAGAGATAATCTCTCCTATCTCCCCATTGCTTTATAAAATCTTCATCCAATGCCTCAATATATGCAATGGAGGCTGGAGGAAGACTTATGAACCATTTTCTGACCTCCTCTTCCAAACTCTATACAAACAACCTCATCCACACATCGGAATAATCAATCTTAAAGTTGTCTGCAAAATTGTAAAAGACTACCAGATGCTCTTCAATAGTTATTTCACCTTCCCCATTATATCTTTGTAGATATTTCATGTAATCTGTGGTTGGGAGTGCATGTAAAACTGCAGGTATCACTAAGGGTGCATATCTGGCAGTAATTATGACATCCATCCTATTAACAACCATGGCTTGAACAATAGGAATTTGTAAATTTATGGGAGATACAAGAGTGGATGCAGGACTCGATGCTGAAGTGGAATCAGGAGTAGGAGATGTATGAGCCCCATTGGAATTATGATTCTCAGGGCTAGCAAATTCAAGCTGCTTGTGATGATGGTTTGAAGTATTTTCTTGGTGTGCAGTTTTTCCCTTGAGGGGGGAAGTGTATCTTTGAGATACAATAGATTTCCTTAGTTTCCCTTCTAGCTCAGAGCCTACTGTGTTATTCTTAGGGTTACAATCAACCTTCTTGGCTTTACTATTTTCAGATTTGGATCTGTTGAATCCCTTTCTGGGTGCCAATATTTCTTCTTTAAATTTTACTCAGTGAAGTCGCCAGGTGAAAGATGGCAGTCTGTTGGTGTTTGATCTTTTTTCACCATCAAAGTTAAGAGATGATCAATTGTTGTTCTCCCAGGGAAATATATTTCGTTACTCCGTTCCCCGGCAACGACGCCAGAAGATGTTGGTCCTAAGGTCTGCACTTGACTGCTAAAGGGAAAAGCTAGGCCACCTATCAATTTAGAATGATTGTTTCTTTAACTTTTTGTTGGTTGGTCAGAGGGTTTTTCTATCAATACAAAGGCAAGGTTGGGTTGGCAGAACGATATGGATGAGGGCCCTCCTTGGCTGATGGCACACTAATGACAGACAAATGAAATAATATAAAACAAAGAGAAACAACAAACTACTCAATGAATAATCTGTTGCAAGAAGTTCAATACTTAAAATATCATTTCAAGACATCAAACATGTATCAAAACACAATAACTCCCACAGGTTGCAGAAAACAAATATTTACCAAAGCATTAACTGTTTAACAGGTTGCATATCAGTAAAGATAAGTCATACAATAGCTGAAAGGAAATGAAATGTACATTGAACAAATAAAAAAATGTATTCAAGATAAGAATGAAAACACATGAAGAGTTGAATGAAACACTTTCATCAAGAGTATGTTCACTACGTAGAAAGCTTTAATCCATGCATAAAATGGGTCTAACCAGTTTGTTGTATTGCAATCTTTCCTCAAAAAATCCTACCTTTACAATATACAAAAACTAACTATTTAAAAGAGTTGCAGAGGCTCTCATCCTTAGGGGACTGAGACCTCAATCTAGGGAACTGTTCGTAAAACAAAATATCAACTTCACTAAGATGCCAAAATTAAACAACAAGAATGGTTCTTATCACACACAAAAGACCACTCTTGCATCTAATCTAGGAAAATGATGGACTTAATCAAATAAAACTACTATTGTCTCTGCGAAAGAAATGATGCATGTGATGGAGGAACTAAGTGGCCGAAAACAGGCCTTGGAGTGACAGAGCAGAGCTTTGTGTTGAATGAAGACATGTATGCAAGTTGTTGGAGGCCACTGGAGATGATCAGTTGCATGGGCAGAGTCTACTGAAGTGCTTCTGGAACTAATCTGCATCGACCTGTGACTGAGACTTAACTCCTTGTCTATGCCTGAGCTTTCGGAAGCCAAGAACACTCTGTATTGACCCCATCAAATGACATCTATACCTATGAAATAGCCTTGCTGGAATGGTTGTCGGCCCATTGGGCATGAGGGGAGACGTGGACGTGAGCATCCAATCGGGAGACGGGATGAATGGATGCGAGGGTAGATGACGTGTAGTGGGGGATACAGGTGGTGCATAGGGAGAGGAGGAGTAGATAGGTTGGGAAGTGAGTGGAGAACATGTGGTGAAAGGTGAGAGGGGGTGGTATTGAAAAACAACCCGAGAGAAACTTAAAGGGAGATGTAGGCAGTAAGTGGATTAGAGAGGGGGGGTCTGAGTTCTTGAGGAGCCGCCACGTTAGGTAGGGCCCGTGATGAGAAAACCACTTGCTCGGAACCCCCCCATCGTTAAAAGTAGAAAGGTCCGGGGGGTCCTAACTGTGACAAGGACCGTCGATCTAGAGAGGTGGGCCACCACCGATGGACATCACCATGGGGATTAATAGAGGACAAGTGTCAGGCAGTGAGAGGAGCGAGAGTAGTGAATGGGATGAGTGGAGGTGACACAGTGATATGATGTCATTCAAGTACATGATTGTGGGATCTGTTGAGGATGGTTTGGATCCAGACCACCTTTGGGCCCACAATCCACCACAAGCTTCCACGTACCCTTCCAAAAATACCATGGTTCCAATTGTGGGAATGCTTAGGAAAATTAACGCTCGAGCAATTTGCATCCCCACAATGAATTATAGCCGTCAATCTGATTACAATCTGAGATTTGGGTGAATTTACCTACTGCAAGGATCGACGGATCTCGTTGACCTGGAACCAATGGTCCAAAATCACTTCGGATTTTCGGGCTTTGAGTGTTTTAAATGTGAAACATGAAACACCTTCCGTAGGAAAATATCCAAAGTGAATGATCTTTCACCACGTGTCATGATGGATGAACGGTCTAGATTCAATTCGGAAGTCTGGGTTTCGAGAGTTTCAAATGTGAAGCATGGAAATCTCCCGAAGGAAAATCACCGAAGTGATGTGGTGGCCTGATGTTGTATGATGTCACGGCTGTTGAGGTGTCTTGGAAAGAAAGGTGACAAGTGTCACGTGGAAATGAGCGAATGACACAACCAAATGTCCTGAGATGAATGCCATGTGTCCTGTCTCATGAGTGTGACACATGTCTCAATTGCTGGTTTCCACATGCTTCGGCACTTCGGGCTTCAGGAATTTCAAATGTTAGTGCTTTGAAGCTTCCTGGAGGAAAATCGCCGAAGGAATTGATCTGTCGCCACGTGTCCCGTCTGATGGATGGTCTAGATTTACTTCGGGACTTTGGGTCTTTGGTTCTTCGGAACTTTTGAATGTGAAATCTGAAAATCTCCCAGAGGAAAATCCCTGAAGTGAATGATCTGTTGCCGCGTGTCGTGACCGACGAACGGTCCAGATTCTCTTCGAAAATATGGGCTTCGGGAGTTTCAAATGTGAAGCGTGAAAAATCTCCCAGAGGAAAATTGTCGAAGCGATGTGTCAGGTTCTCGGGACTTCGGCTCTTCAGCTCTTCGGAGGCTTCGGGTATTTTTGGAACTCAGTACTTGGAACTTGATATTAAAACCCGCACGATTCTGGAACCCGAATGGACGAGAGTCGTTGATCTATGATTTGCTTGGTGGATCTTTACCGTTGAAAATTTACCTGTCTGTTCCCACAGTATGAGCCCGAAATTTGTTGTTCTGGATTGCTGCGTCGTGTGCACGGGAATTTCCTGTACATAGAAAAGGCTTGGTATACCTGCTGTGAGCTCAATCAATGGTCCACGTGATGACAAGCATTCTGAAACAAATATGACATGTATTTTATCCTTCCAAAAAAATAAAAACAAAAATGCGTGAAGACTCAAAAATGAATAAGGGCCAAGACACTCAGTAGTGGGAACTGACTTAACCAACCAGAAAAAGGAAAAATTGATGAAGGCGTAGGGAAAATGAGAGGAGAGGAAGGAGATGCAGACCTAGGTTACAACACTTTCCATCCTTCTTGTGATTCTTCTGGTTCATCTTTGGATGTAGTTTCCAACATTTTTCCTCGGTGTGGCCATCAATGTTGCAATGATTGCAATGGTTTCTAAGATATTTACTCTGTTTTGCAGTGGGTGTCGTCTTCTTATCGTTTCCCCCTCTCCACTTCTTCTTCCCCTCCTTGGAATATTCCTGATGCTCTTTCTACTTCGAACCACTTGGTTGCCCCTTCTTTTGGCCTATGATTTCTAGGTATTGTGCCTGTACACATGCCTCATCCACCATCCTTGGATTGAAGAGAATCACCTGGTTTCATAGATGACTATGTCAACCCCCCAAATACTTGATGAGTACATTTGGGTTCTTGGGAGAGATACCTAGCATGATGACCATCTTTCTGAACTCAGTGGTGTACTCCTGTACACTCTGCCCCTGCCTATGCCTGAAGTAGTGTCACCGGATTCATTGGTCCTCTACAAACCCGATAGGGTAAAATTTGGACTTAATGAGGGTTTTGAATTCCTCCCACCTATTTACTGGTGGATCACCCTCCAGCCTAAGAATTTTTGTATGGATTTCCCACCAAGTTAAAGCATGGCCCTCTAACTTCAATCTACAAATGAAATATTATGCTCTTCATCTATATGGTGAATGCTAAAATAAACTTCTAGTTGTTGCAACCAATGATTCAGTTTTAATGCATCAATCTCACCTTGATATGGATTTATGTCCAATTTCAATTCCATATTGAATAGGGATTGTGAAGGTTTCATGGCACTTGAACTGGACTGTTCTTTTTTAGATTCTTTCTACGACTCTTTTTCTTTCCAATATTCTGATTTCCCCTCCAATCTATTCTCTGAGTTGGAACCTCCATCATCTCTGAATGGTCTGATCTTTCTTGCTAGAGCCACCATAAGGAGGTTCATATTGTGACTGATGTCAACAACTTGTGCTTCCAACCGCTCAAATTTCTCTTCTGCTGGATCTCAAGGGTTATTATGAACATACTCGTCTGCCATAGCTAGGGTTTCTACAACTTCTCTTTAAGTCAATTCCTGGATCCTGCAACTTCCCACAAATACCCAAAAGAAAAATATTCTCTGATACCAATATGATCTGTAAACTATCATAGATATTCCACTTGAATAGTTCGTCACAACATATCTAATAAAATACATAAATCTTTACTATTCAGGTTAATTTCCTTTAGATCTCCAGAATATTTAGTTACTAATAAAATAGATAAAACGCAGAAAAAATTAGAGAACAATAAAACACATTCACAGCATCGACAAATAAACACAAGATATGATATGGGAAACCCAATACAAAAGAAAACCCAACTAGAATGTGAGGTTGCTCTGCTCTATTTTCTTTGGTAAAGAAACGATGCAAGTACATAGAAAGAGGCACTCTCTATGGATTTTCCTTTGACCTGTGGCTTGTGTGGCTGCTACAGAATCTCGCCTCCTCTTTATTCTCATAAAATAATAAAATAACACTCTCATATGTTTTTCTCAGCTATGGAACAAGATACACTGCAAAAGAATGGAAACCCTTCTCCTCCTAGTGGCCTGGTTTTTACCATAGCCCAATAACCATCTTGGGACATGTTTTTGACTTCCTCAACCTTCAATAGTGATAAGGTTTTGGACCTTCTAGAATGTTCTTAGAAAATCCACTACGTGGATACTCCTACATGTCTAAGTAATGGAGGCTGACGTGGTATCCACTCACACCATGGTAATCAATATGGTAGGTGAACTTGCGGGAGACATAACTTTCTCATACGAACTCTGATTAACGAACGATCTACATCATTGGAAAAGTATTGGCGTGTTGAATTTATAATCTTCCTCCATAGTAAGGTTTGGAAAAAAAAATCATTTGATGCCTCAAAATGGCTCCAAAATATTTCTGACTATTTTTTGGACCCAAATTTCCAAATTTGGACCAGTCACCAAAATGGCCCTGCAAGTTGATTCCTCCATTTTTTACACCCAAAAAGTAGTGAGATAGATGAAAAATAATATAATGATCCAATCCAGATCAAGAACTTAGCACCATCTCAATCAACTGAGCAACGTGGAACAACTCAGAAAGGTCCACCAAAATGGCTCACAAAAACACTTGAAAGTGTTCATCTTGATGAGATCGAAAAGACAGGAACCAAATTGTCCTGAAAACAAGATAGAGGTAATGTAGATAATTCAAACTCAGTTGATGTAGATGACATGGATGTTTCATATGATTGTGAGTTGAATTTATCTACTAACCTTCAATCAACTTCCTTTAAAGAAGCCACTTCTCATGATGAATGGAAAGAAGCCATGCAAAAGGAATATGATGCTCTCATCAAGAATGGGACATGGAAGTTGGTGGACCCTCCATATGGAACCAAACCGATTGGATACAAGTGGGTATTCAAGACCAAGTATGGATTAGATGGCTCACTTGAAAAGCACAAAGAAAGCCTCGTGGAAAAAGGATTTGCACAGAAAGAAGGTGTTGATTATGAGGAGACTTTTTCGTCCACAACAAAATGTGCTACCATCAACACTCTATTTTCCATGGCGGCTCAAAATGGATGGACAATTCATCAAATGGATGTGAAGAATTCATTCTTGAATGGACACTTGAAAGAGAATGTGTTCATTTCTCAATTAGAAGGCTTTGCTATGAAGGGACAAGAACATAAGGTATGGAAGCTCATCAAATCCTTATATGGCTTGCAACGAGCACCATGGGCATGGTATGAAAATTTAACCAAGCATATTCTGAAATTAAATTTCAATCATTTTAATATTGACGATGCAACTTGTTTGTCAAGAAAGTTGGAAAAAATGTTTTGTATCTTGTAGTATATGTAGATGATCTGTTCATAACAGGGAACAATGAGAACTAGATTGAATCCATAAAGAAAGAGTTGAAGAAAGGCTTCGAAATGACAGATTTGGGACATCTTCACTACTATTTGGGAATTGAAGTGATACAAAATCCAAAGTACATATTCATTTCCCAAAAGAAGTACATTGGATAATTGTTGAACAAGTTTGGCATGACCGAGTGCAATCTTGTTTCTACTCCAATGCAACATAATTTGAAACTCACATCAAAAGAAGGGAATGAATTTGAGGATGCAACCAAGTATAGACAACTTGTGGGAAATCTTATCTATCTTACTACCACTAGACCAAAAATTTCATTTGTTTTTGAGATTCTTTCTAGGTTCATGCAAAATCCTTGTGAAGGACATTGGTCTGCTTCAAAAAGAGTTATGAAATACTTGAAAGGAACTCAAGATTTTGGGCTCAAGTACTCCAAGGTGGATGACTTCAACCTGATCGGATATTATGATTCAGAATTTGATGGGGATAAGGAAAATGGAGTCTCAACTTCAAGATATCTTATGAGTCTGGGATCAACAATTGTCTCCTAGAGATCATGAAAACAATCAGTTCCAACAGATTCCACAACAGAGGCAAAATATGTGGCAGCTATAGAAGCGACAAACGAGATTGTGTGGCTCAGGAAAATACTTGAAGATTTGTAGGAGAAACAAGTGAATTTTACTCCTCTTCTAGTTGAAAATACTTATGCAATCAAGTTGGCCAAGAATCCCAGATTCCATGATCGAAAAAAACACATCAACAAAAAGTATCACCTGATTCGATATCATGTAGAGGCCAAGACTATTCACTTAAGAGATTGTTCCAAAAATGAGCAAATTTCATACATCTTCACCAAAGCACTTCGAAGAGAAAAATTGAGAAGTTCATAATGATGCTTGGACTCACACACACCCCTTCGGATTAAGGGGTGGAATGTTGGCCACATAATCATTTGTGGTTGCGTTACTTGTAACAATAATGTACATATGAAGCATCATAGGTGATATGAAGAGTCATACATTGGAGAAGACCAACGGTTGCATCTTTGTGTATTTATTGAGATTCATACTAATGGAATAATCATCTCGTGGAGTTCTGAATTATGTCCACTCCTAACTTGACATCTTTATATATAAAATAAATATTCAAATCATATCAATTATTTAAAAAATAAAAATAAAGCAATTTTACTAAAAAAGCGCACACACACATATCAATTAAAAACAAAAAAAACTAAATCAATTTTACTAAATGGTATATATATATATATATATCTTAACTTAGGATTGTATTGAGACATTTGTATCTCATTTTTTTGGATCTTCCTTGGTGTTTAATATATTCAAAGTTAAGATGGATTTAGGTTAGTATTTTCCACTTAAATTGGTTTTGAGTCTATGTGAGAGTCCTAGACCACCATAAAGTTTAACTTGCAAATTATTGTTGTGTATGACCAATAAAACAAAAAGGAATATGTTAATATATCTAAATCTAGAAAAATACTATAATGCAAAAGGGAACATTGATTGCACTATAAATCCACAAAGCTTGTATAGTTTTTTCTATATAAGAAATATCCCGAAGCTATGTACAACAATTTGTAAAAAAAAATTATGGCTTGATAGAAAATAAAACACTTTATAAAAAAAAAACTCAATCATAAGAACATTTCTCGATTTATGTGTGTCATCCTTGCGCAAGGGCCATGCTAATCTTCTTTGTATCGTTCCAATTTTATCGGATGTCTCCCAAAAAAAACAAGTCATAAGAACATGTTTAATCTCAAGTTGGATCATGTCATGTCACAAAAAAAAAAAATCTTTTACCAAACATAAACCCTTTCTTCTTTGAATCTCAAATCACTGTGATGAGGAAGTAGGAGGATTCTTTGTTAATAATTGTGAAGCCCTTGCTCCTAGCGCATGGTAGTTAACAACTAAACAAGGGACGTAGTGGCTCTCTCAATTTCTCTCTTGGTATTTATGCGTACATACATAATAAGGGGATAAAAGTGGAGATGGGTGGTTGTTATTCACGGAACTCTTGTGGAGTGGGCTCCTCTTCAACAACATGCTTGTTTGAGATGCCAATAACTTTTTGGATGTGGAACCACGTAGATTCTCCAACCTTAAAAATCAAAGTTAACCTATCATTGCCCATATAAGCAATTAGCAACCACTCCAATATAATATGTTGAATTGACACGGGAGTTTTTAGCACCTCAATGATTTGAAACATAGAATCTTGTTTGTGTAAAAGATGGTTTAATATATTATTTTGGTGGGGCTCAATGGCTTTCCGAAAACACCAGACATCCATTTTCATTTTCATACTATAGAAAAGGAGAATGTTCCAGACATCCATTTTCATACTATAGAAAAGGAGAATGTTGATAAAGCTATGAAAAAAAGCTAGGGTTTAGGCCATGAGAGATATAGAAAAGGAGAATGTTGATAAAGCTAGGAAAAAAAGCTAGGAGAGATAATTGATAATTGTATATTTAAGATGAAAAATGTCTAAAAAAATTTGTTGAAATTTTTTTAAATTTTTGAGGAGGTTTAAATTAATTTATATTTGGTTCAAAAATTTGATGATAGAATTACATTCATGAATAGTTAAAAGATTAAGATTTATAATTAGAAAATACTATTAATGTAAGACAAAGATGATCAAGGTGAAGGTAATGTAGGAAGTTCATAGATAAAACCCCTTGAGAAAAAATGATATGGGTATCTAAAAAAATTTTCTTAGATAAATAAAATTCTGGTTAGGTCTTTAGGGGAACATAGGAATGATCTTTGATCCAAATATGTGTATGCAGATAATACTCTGCATATCATTGATATTCAAGCACTATCTTTGAATGCCTTTATGACTACTTTTTTATGACTACCTTAAAGTACTAAATAAATAGCACTATCAAAAATGAAATTTGGTCCATTTATGCGTGAAAGTAAACGTTGTTATGCATACCTCACATTTTTAATACTACTTATGAATACTCCTATGCTTCCATGCCCATCAAAACTTTGTCTATTTAAATTTGGATTTTGAAATTTCATATCTAATGTAACTAGAGTGCCTCTTCATACTCAAAACAAATCACCTATTTCTATTTAAAATTATGCAAAAATTGACAATGTTACAATTTTGATTACTGAGAGTGACGATGCTTTTAATTTTATCATTACAATACCACTCAAATACATTTTAATTCCATTCATACATACATTTACATATTATATTTTGCATGGACTTTCTATTTGATATCATGTCATTTATCTTTTGGCGTTGTCAGTATTGTTATTTGGAAGATGCTCATTGTTTTTTTTTTTTTTTGTTAGATTAAAAGTATGATTGTAGTGTTAATTATATGTTACATTGTTTTATTTTTATTTTTGAATGTTAATTATTTATTTAAATTGATGGTTATTCTATTTTTAATAATAATGTATATATAATTAAGTTAATAATAATTATTGGAATACCATAATTTATTAAAAAACATCACACATAAATATGTATATACTTTATATAGTAGTTAAGTATCCAGTTTCCTTAAATCTTGTTTAAAAGTGGTATAAGAGCAACTCTTTTAATTATAAAATCATTATGATTATCTTTTTTTAGCGAACATATATGGAATTATTTTGGAAAAAAGCATTAGCATATGGTTAAAAAACCATGGAAAAATAGCTAAAGACCAGACCAGATTTAGGAGCTATCATTCAAATACGAACCACCTTGTTACACTTAATATCACTGTGGAGAAGTGTTGTGTAACATCCCCACTATAATCCCCAGTTTAATTAATGCATAATGTAGATATGAATGTGACTATGGCCAAGCAATGTAATATGCAAAATGTGTTTTCTGAATTTTAATAAATATAAGGCGATACCAATTGTTGGGGATATGGACAACTCATAAGATACAAGTGAATTAGTTGGTAATCTACAACAAATGAAATAGCAGAGAAATTTCATTTTTATGTGTATTCTACGTAGTAATGTTCCCCAGTTAAGGTTCTCGAGTTAAGTTGGGGGACATTACAGATTGGTATCAGAGCTCAAGGTTCCACACTGAGCTTGTATGGGCTAGGAGACAATGCAAATTGAGGGAATTCATGGTTACATATTTTGTATTGAGACAAATTTTGGGAAAAATGGTGAACTGGAGTAAAATCCCCAAATTTGTTGGAAGATTTAGATTTATTTTGGCTTCAGAGCAGCTGAAGAAGAAATTTGTGTCATTGATCTGCAAGTTGCAGAGTTGAATTTGGATTTGGAAGATGAATTCCCATTCGCTTCATGGAAACTGTGAAGTTTTACGGATTAACAACCCAGATTAATTCGACCTGGAGAATCCACGATCAAGATTCAATCGTAGGGGCCCAAAAAGGGGGTTCCCGACAGACCTTCGGGAGAAAGTTTCAGAAGAACTTTGGAATCAAGCATGCAGTTGAGTCCGAAGGGAGGATCCCAATGGAAGAAGCCCAAAATAAAAAGAGTCGTCAGATCAACCAGATCCTTTCCCAACTATTAGATCTATAAGAAGTGTTTTTAGAAGAGCTCGTTTGGAAGGTTTGGGTGTGTTTCACGTCCCGAAGAAGTTATTCCGACCAATTTATAGGTAGATAAATTCTAGTGTCTGCAAAGATCTGGACTGTCAGACACGATTGATCTCAGTCGTTAGATTCTTGGAAGGGTGGCTTCGGAAAGGGTCCATTCAAAAATCCCCAGGGGGGGGTGGAGTAATTTCACTTTCTAATGAAGCCAATTCGACCGAGGTAACTAATGCAAAAATTTGGAACCCGCGATGATCGTGGTCCTTGACTGACACAATTGATAACCATTTGATCTATTGGATGAGCATGTTATCTCAAAGGGGTCAGGAGTGGAAGAGAATGCCAAGTTAGCTACCACGTCAGTGCACCATGGAAGAGGACATGTCAGCAAGGTTTGGAAAATCAAAGAATGCCACGTAGCGGTTGGGTGCAGGTGTTCAGAAGGATGTTTTTTAATGGTTTCAGAAAGGAGCGTTTTCGATGTTTCAGAAAGGATGATTCCTAATAAGTCTTCGGAAGGTTCATTCGAGAAGAGTGTTTCCAATGGGTGAATCCAAAAAAGTAGGTCTGATAGAATATCGAGGTTCAGATTTTAGAAAGGTAAAAAAGCAAGGTAAACCCATTTTCAATGTAGGTTTTCTAGCGAGAAGAGTCCGATAGTGTTTCGTACCACGGATCTCAAGGGAGTCTGCGTACCCAAGAACTTGGACCTTCCGATGGGAAGAGTTTAAGAAAGGGTTTCCGACAGGCTTGTGAGTATCTAGCCATGGCTTGGAAAGGATAAGAATATCAATGATTGTGATTATTCATGAAACTAATATTGACGATTTGGGTCTAAATACTTTTACATCGGAAAATTAGTGAATTTGTCCATGAAAATTCCATTTTTTGAAGGTCTTCATCTTGCAGGGCATGTTTTAGGGCCTAAACAACGTTTTTAGAAAATCAAATTTTCATGAAACAATGTGTGCTTGTAGTACAAAAATTTTCTACTTCTAAAATGAAATAGCTTGAGGAGAGATTTCTAATGAGCTATTCCGAGTGCAATACAAAGCTCATATGAAGAAGTTACAGCCTCAACAATGCAAGGCATAATTTGGCACCAAATTTCTTCTAGAAGGCATAAGGCCTTGCTTCGAAGTTTGTTTGGGGCATAGCAGTAGTATATGGAAATATCATGGACTATAGAAGTCAGCCATGGAGCCAGATTTGAATTCTAGGCATCTGAAAAATGTGTTGGGAGAGAAAGAAGACACATGTAGCATACACGAATGTAAAGGGAAAACGATCAAAACTTTTGAAAACCATAACTTTTTGCTCAGAACTCATAATTGGGAAAATGAATAGTCGATGGAAAGGTATTGAGAAGGAGAATCCATCTATTAATTCAAAAAATTAATTTGAGTAGTGAATTTTACAGTTGATTCAAAAGAAGTTGACTATTGGCACTAAAGGGTAGAAACATTTATGCATTCTCTTACAAAATTGTGTGTGTATATATTTTTGTCTAAAAAAAAATTATTTGCATGCACATTTTGTGTAGAATTAGAGGTTCAGAAATTCAGTTTGGTTCCTATATGAGAACCACAACAATGGAAGATGATCAGTGGTCCTAGAGTCATGAATAGGAATTCATAGGTCTGCATGTCAGGATGAGAAATATTGAGACAAAGTCTAATGTAAGAAGACATAGGTAGGAGCATATAGATATTGTAGAGAAAAGTGCATAGTTATAGGGATGATAATGAAAAAATCATGAAGGCTTAGGAAAAGATACTTCATAGCTTGAACATGTTGTAGAAGCAAGCCGGTAAGGAATCTGAAACAAAGAAAGCAGTTAGTGCTAGACAAGTGAAAACATCCAAATCCCATAGTAGAAGGTATGGGAATGGGAATGAAAAAAAGTTGAGGAGTAGGAGTAGTTGTCGTCATTCCCATGAGAAATACACTAGGAGAGACCATGTCAGTTCAGGGCCAGGGAGCATCCCAAGTGTGTCTATTTTTAGGAGATAGAGGAGAAGGCTCGAGGAAGACATCTTGCAAGGTGAACTCAAGAATATCAAGCTACCTACTTTCAATGGTGATCATAGGAAGGGAGAAGAGGCCGAATCCTAGCTTTTGGAAATGAAGAAATATTTCCAGTTGCATGATTACCCCCCTCAAGGGTAGAAACAAAAATTCCAACCTACCACTTGCAAGGAAAGGAAGCCATGTGGTGGGATCAACTTAAGAAAACCAAGCAGTTTTATGAGAAGAGAATCTCATGAAAGCAGTTAAAAGGATATTTCCAAGAGAAATATTTGTCCAAGCATTACTATAATACCCATGACCCCCTAAGTCCTTTTAATGGATGAGGTGTCAAAATTTCTCTTTTCCTGAATCATCTCAAAACCTCTTCACAACGGAACCATTTTCTTCTGCTTGTCAATAGCTTTCCAACGAATGTCCTCATGCCGAAAAGTGAACTTCGAATAAACAATTATGGCCTTTCAAAGTTTTCAAGTTATCATTGGCCAAGGCCTGCCTCACTGCCATGTGGAATCCACATGTCTCTTTGTCACTTGTGCCATCTAACTGTTGATTATTTGGGTTGGTTTTCATTGATGTCAACCCTTGAAGAAAGATCAATAGCGAATTCCGGTAGCATAAAGGTTTGGGTAATGGACCCAAGTTTGTTTGATGTATAATGGTAGATGGATATTACATGTCATGCCATTTTCGGTGCTATGTGGAATGTCAAATAACTCCTCACGGTTATAGAGTTATGGCCATGTGAAGTTGTAGAACACTCATGAGTCATCTAGAAGCCCCAAAAGGTCAAGTAGTCAAAGTGGTTGCAAAGAAGAAATTATTTAAATAATAAAGTTAAGTGATGAGTGTACTATAAGTCAAAGTGGATACAAAAGAAATTGTTTAAAAAATAAATTTAATGGATAAATTACTAAGTGGACAAGTGGTTAGAATTGGTTTATCCCTAAAATAAGGAAAGTGGTTTAAGATGGTTAGAAGGTAACCCCTTAAGGAAGCTACATAAAAGTATAAATAAGAGGCAAGGGTCTCTCATTTTAATTACACTTGAGCATATTGAATATCTACAAGTGACTGAGGTAACCAAAGGATATCTAAGGAGAATTTTAGAGGGAAGGTGAAGTAAAGAAGGTCGAAATTCAAGGGAGGATAAATTCTTCTGATGGTTCTTTCTAAGGTATGTTATTTACAGGTCATCTCACCATTTTTGTAATAAATTGTTTTCTAGAATGATTCAGACTGCTAAATCTGGAGGAAGTTGAGGAAATATATTCAAGTAGTTGTGATAAAATTTTTAGCTTGTGGGTCAGTGTATTTTTGGAGTTACACTCTTTGGAAAATAGGGTTTGTGGCTAGTCCTGAAACTAGTCTAAAACAAGTGTTTCGAGTGAAAACATCATAACTTCTTCATAACAGATCCAAATTCAGTAAGACCAAATGTATTGGTTAGAGTATGGTCTGTAGTATTATGTGCACCATTTTAAGATCCATACAACAAATATTCCATGCAGGGAATTTTCTACAAGTTTGCTCTCTAGAATAAGCCAAAATTAAACAAGGTATGCCATTTTTTCTATAACTACTTTTCTGAGAGGTTCCAAGAAGTGAAACATGAAGGAATTACATAAAAAACATTGAATAACATTGTGTACTATTTTCAAATCTTTATTCATAGTACACAATAACATGTACTGAATAACATGTACATAGTTATGATTATTTAAAGTTACGATTGTTGACTAATCCAAAATTAGTCATGTGAGACTAAAGTAAAGTTTGATGAAAATGCTAGTCTCTTGTTTTTAAAGTTAAGGAAGGTTTGTAAGTATGTGATCATATTGTTGGACAACTGAGAAGGGGGGTGAATCAGTTGTTACCATGCTTAAACAATTATGCTTCTTTTAAACTCTTTGTAGAAACACTGAATGATGATCGCAATAATGCAAGGAAATGAACAATGGCACTTTCAGCATCATTCACATATATGAGAAACACAGAGACATATATTTCCCGAGGAAACCCATGCAGGGTAAAAACCTCATTTTCTTTATATGATAAGTAATAGTTATATTCTTTACATTATCATACATATGAGCACCAACTCATAATGAGACTACAACCTCAGTTTTTCAAGCTGCAACTTGATGAGAGCACCAACTCTCTGTTTTCTCTAGCACCCACTAGAAGGAAGCACCAACTAGAAGGAAGCACCAACTCCCTGGTTTCTCTAGCACCAACTAGAAGGAAGCACCAACTCCCTATGTTCAAGCACCCACTTGAACCTTTGAGGACACCAGTCCTCCCTAGCACCTCCCAACCACCCTAAATAATAAACTCTTTGTTACTGAAACTTACTACAACAATATAACATTATTCATTGGCTTACCATCCCTGTTATTGTTCTGTTATGCTGCTCTGTCTTGACTGCATCAGTGCCTTCTGCACGCCCCTTGCACTTTCTGTTCTTCTGCCTTTTATACTCTCTGCACCATGTCCTTTTGATGCAACCTTCCTCTAGTGTGCATCTCTTCTCCTGCGCTCTGCCTCCTTGCTCACACTTGAATTTTCCCCAGGACAACAACAACCACAACAACTCCAACAGCAACAACAACACTTCTCTTCTCTGTACCATGTATATACAGCTTCCGTGCATCTTGTGCATGCAATATTCACAATGCCTCTGCATGCACACTCCGCGCCAAATTCCTCTGCAACATAAGTGCTCTGTTTGATCATCATCGTGACTCTTCAGCTTCTCTGGTCGTTTTCCACCATGCATCCAGCATCACTAGGTGTTCTGCTGAGATTTCGCAACCTCTATGGCAGTTGAGACTCTTCGTCTTCTATGTGAAAGTCGAGCTCACCTTCTCTGTTTCATTTACAGGCCTCAATGCCCATCCAGCTATCAATTGCCTCCACGAACATCTTCATCCCTCTTGAAGATTCTCAGAGGATCTTCACCTTCTCTTTCAATCATCCCCAAGAGTCTTCGAGTCCTCTGGCTGAAACCATCAGTGGTTTCTGGCAGTTATACTATGTCATGCTACAGTTTCCCTCCAATCTTGTTCAAATTTATCTGCACCATTGGATATGCAGCGAGAAAATCTGGACGGTCAGAATATGTGCTCTCAGATCTACGGTCGGGATTAGATTCCAGAGCCCCTCTGCCATTCTACCTTTAAGCGGAGGGGNGCATCTCTCGAGCGGCCAGGATTAAAGCACCCAGATCAACGACGCTCAAGTGATTCCAGACCCCCTTTGCCATTCTGCCTTTAATTAAAGGGAGGGGGGGGGTCTAGAATGGTGGGGTATCGAGGAAGGGCCCCATTCCTGTCGTGTCACCTTTTGTATCATTCTCCTCCCCACCTGTCATCTGTTCTCCACCTGACCATGTGCCAAGGCTCATTCCCTTTAGCCCCTCCTTGTCCTCCGACACCTGTCCATCTCCTGATTACCGAAACTCTGAAGTGGTGTAAATCTGTTGACGTCACACGTGGATTGACACGTGTTGAATATTGCCACGTGTCACTCTGATTTGTGACTTACATGTGCCTGAAATGTTGAATTAGTCTGACACTTTTCATTACCTGGTTGTGCCACATGTTCCTAGCTGACGTGAGTTGAATCGATGGTCCATATCTTATCTTGATCTGACGGCTGTGATTAAATCGTAATATCTCATATCGCGATTTCCGGATTCCTGATGTTAATAATCTTTGACATGTTTAACTCACAATCCTTGAAACTCCGACATGGACTGGGATCACCGGTCCAGATTCAACATCGATCTGACAGCTCAGATTAAGTCACGATTTCGCATATCACGATTACGCCCGCTTCTCCTTGTTATACTTTAAAAGGTGTGCAGGTTCTCCTTGATCCAGCGATGGTCGGGTCCTGTGCTTGGATCTAACGTTTGAGATCTGTCCTCCTGTTCAGCGCTCGAAATGCTTCTCGGGACTTCGATCATTTTATCAATGTTGTGTTGCCTTCGATCATTCGATCTTCCTGGACTTATCTTCTATTTGCCTGTTGATCATCGCTGTTGTACTCAAGCCATCATCAGTGCTGTACTTTCCATCAATGACAAGCATATGTTGCCTGTTAAACATTTTCCAACAATCTCCCCCTTTGGCATTGATAGCAACTAAGGAACTCAAATTCTTTTCTCCCCCTTTGACATCAATGTCAAAGAAGAGGCATGCTCCCCCTAAGCTATTGCAGTAATTTTAGGAGGCATTAGATATTCAAACAATACAAATCTCCCCCTAACAAGATGGACTCTTTTAGGTGTGAAACGAAATGACACCCAGCTTCTATCTGAGATATTCAAACGGTGTCTTGGCTAGGGGCTTAGTAAAGATGTCTGCAATTTGTTCTGTAGTGAGAATGTAATGGACCTGAACAATCTGATTGGTGACTTTCTCTCTCAGAAAATGATATTTTATGGGAATATGTTTTGTCTTGGAGTGGAAGACAGGATTTTCAGACACACTGATGGAACTATTGTTATCACAATGAATTGGGATCGGTGCAGTGTATTTTACCTCTAAGTCTGCAAGTGTCTGAATCATCCATAATACCTGAGTGCAACAGGTAGCAGCAGCAATGTACTCTGCCTCTGTGGTTGATAAATAAACGGAGCCTTGCTTTTTACTAATCCATGCTACTAAGGAGTCACCTAAGAAGAATTCTCCTCCACTGGTGCTTTTTCTCTCATCAACACAGTTTGCCCAATTTGCATCTGAATAAGTAGTCAACTGAAGACTTTGATTTATGGGATACCACAGACCATAAGTCATTGTCTCTTTCAAATACCTAAATATCCTTTTGACAGCTTGTAAATGACTCTGTTTAGGTGCATCCTGATATCTTCCTACCATTCCTACAACATGCATTATGTCTGGGCGAGATGATGTGATGTACAACAGGATTCCTATCATTGATCAATATGAGCTTTGATCAACATCAGGTGAATCATCATACTTGGTTAGTTTAAATCCAGTTACCATAGGTGTACCCATAGGTTTAGAATATTCCATTTGAAACCTTTTCAGCATTTCTCTTAGGTATTTTTCTTGAGAAATGAACATCCCTTTGGGCCTCTGAGTAATTTGCAGATCAAGGAAAAATAAAAGTTCTCCTATCATAGACATTTCAAATTCAGACTCCATGGCAGAAGAAAACCATTGTACCAGTGAATCCTTATTACATCCAAAGATGATGTCATCTACATAGACCAATACGATGAGCAAATCATTATCCTCTATCTTAATATACAGATTGTTGTCAGCTATTCCTCTCTTGAACCCTTTGTCTTTGAGATACGTATCCAGTCTGTGATACTAGGCTCGAGGAGCTTGTTTTAAACCATATAAATATTTCTTCAACTTGCATACTAAGTCAGGGTTATCAGATAATTTGAAACCCTCTGGTTGTTCCATATAGACTTCTTCACTTAAATCTCCATTGAGAAAGGCTGACTTGACATCCATTTGGTAGACTTTAAACCTTTTATGACAAGCATAGGCAAGAAACATTCTGATAGCTTCTAATCTTGCTATGGGCGCAAATGTTTCATCAAAATCCATTCCTTCTATTTGAGCATAGCCTTTATAGACTAACCTCGCTTTGTTCTTGATAACTTGTCCTTGCTCATTCAACTTATTCTTAAAGATCCATTTGGAGCCAATGACGTTTTTACCTTCGGGTCTTTGAACCATCTCCCATGTATTGTTTTTCTCAATCTGATCAAGTTCTTCATTCATTGCTTTAACCCAGTGATCATCTTTGTTGGCTTCATTAAAATTCTTAGGTTCCAGCATGGATATGAGAGCTATATGAGATTGTTCAGTGGTTTTGATTAGCTTTCTCCTGGTTTGTACTCCTTTGTCTTTTTCTCCAATTATCTGGCTTGCAGGATTATTCTTTTGAATGATTATGGAGGAGGAATTTGTAGTTGATTGTTGATTTGAGTCTGTTTGAGTGTCTGAGTCTTCATATGATTCAGAGTCTTCATTTTCTGATTCTTGGACTTGTTCATCTTCAACTTTAGCTGTGTCTTCTATAGAAGACTCATTACTATACACCTCTCTTGCTGGGATTCCTTCATCAATTTTTACATCAATACAGTCAACCATTTTATGCAGCCTCTTATTATAGCATCTGTATCTTTTAATATTTGTAGCATACCCTAAGAAAATACCTTCATCCACCCTGTCATCATATTTACCGAGGTTCTCATCATTATTCTTTATGTAGCATTTACTCCCAAAGACTTTGAAGTGTTTGATTGAGGCAGGTCTTCCAAACCATAATTCATAAGGTGTCTTATCACTTTGTGGTCTGAGGTGAGATTTGTTAAGCACATGGACTTTTGTGTGTATTTCTTCTACCCAATAGGTTTGACCAATGTTCTTCTCATTCATCATCGACCTGGCCATTTCCTGCACTGTTCTGTTTTGCCTCTCAACTACTCCATTTTGTTGTGGAGTTCTTGGGATTGTGTATTCTCTCTTGATCCCATGCTCATCGCAGAATTC
>ML779164.1:1285785-1396964 GCA_009831015.1 Picea engelmannii
AAGCACCAACTCCCTGGTTTCTCTAGCACCAACTAGAAGGAAGCACCAACTCCCTGGTTTCTCTAGCACAAACTAGAAGGAAGCACCAACTCCCTGTGTTCAAGCACCCACTTGAACCTTTGAGGACACCAGTCCTCCCTAGCACCCCCCAACCACCCTGAATAATAAACTCTTTGTTACTGAAACTTACTACAGCAATATAACATTATTCAATGGATTACCAACCCTGTTGTTGTTATGTTATGCTGCTCTGTCCTGTTTTCATCAGTGCCTTCTGCACACCCCTTGCACTTTCTATTCTTCTGCCTTTTATACTCTCTGCACCATGTCCTTTTGATGCAACTTTCCTCTAGCGTGCATCTCTTCTCCTACGCTCTGCCTCCTTGCTCACACTTGAATTTTCCCCAGGACAACAACAACCACAACAACTCCAACAGCAACAACAAGACTTCTCTTCTCTATACCGTGTATATATAGCTTTTGTGCATATTGTGCATGCAATATTCACAATGCCTCTGCATGCACACTCCGCGCCAAATTCCTCCACAACTTGAGTGCTTTGTCTGATCATCACCGTGACTCTTCAGCGTCTCTGGTCGTTTTCCACCATGTGTCCAACATCACTGGGTGTTCTACTGAGATTTCTCAACCTCTCTAGCAGTTGAGACTCTTTGTCTTCTCTGTGAAAGTCGAGCTCACCTTATATGTTTCAGTTATAGGCCTCAATGCCCATCCAACTTTCAATCGCCTCCACGAACATCTTCATCCTTCTTGAATATTCTTAGAGGCTCTTCACCTTCTCTGTCAATCATCCCCAAGTGTCTTTGAGTCCTCTGGCTGAAACCATCAGTGGTTTCTGGCAGTTATACTATGTCATGCTACAATTGCCCTCCGATCTTGTTCAAATTTATCTACACCGTTGGATATGCAGCGAGCAAATATGGAAGGTCAGAATCTATGCTCTTAGATCTACGGTCGGGATTGGATTCTAGATCCCCCCTTCCATTCTACCATTAAGCGGAGGGGGGGGGTTCAGAATTGGGCACGCATCTCTCGAGAAGCCAGGATTAAAGCACCCAGATCAACGACTCTCAAGCGATTCTGGACCCCCTTTGCCATTCTGCCTTTAATCAAAGGGGGGGGTCCGGAATGGTGGGGTATCGAGGAAGGGCCCCATTCCTGTCGTGTCACCTTTTGTATCGTTCTCCTCCCCACATGTTGTATGTTCTCCACCTGACCGTGCGCCAAGGCTTGTTCTCTTTAGCCCCTCCTTATCCTCCGACACCTGTCCATCTCCTAATTACCGAAACTCTGAAGTGGTGTAAATCTGCTGACGTCACACGTGGATTGACATGTGTTGAATACTACCACGTGTCACTCTGATTCGTGACTTACATGTGCCTGAAATGTTGAATCAGTCTGACACTTGTCATTACCTGGTTGTGCCACATGTTCCTAGTTGACGTGGTATGTTGACGTGAGTCGGATCGATGGTCTAGATATTATCTTGATCTGATGGCTGCGATTAAATCGTAATATCGCATATCGCGATTTCGGGATTCCTGATGTTAATAATCTTTGACATGTTTAACTTGCGATCCTCAAAACTCCGACATGGACTGGGATCAACGGTCCAGATTCAACCTCAATCTGACGGCTCATATTAAGTCACGATTTTGCATATCGTGATTACGCCTGATTCTCCTTGTTATACTTTAAAAGGTGGGCAGGTTCTCCTTGATCCAACTATGGTCGAGTCCTGCGCTTGGATCTAACATCTGAGATCTGTCCTCCTGTTCAGCGCTCGAAATGCTTCTCGGGCCTTCGATCATTTTATCAATGTTGTGTTGCCTTCGATCATTCGATCTTCCTGGACTTACCTTCTATTTTCCTGTTGATCATCATTGTTGTACTCAAGCCATCATCAGTGCTGTACTTTCCATCAATGACAAGCATATGCTGCTTGTTAAACATTTTCCAACACATATACACCAGGTCTATTACAGAGTTACAAATCACATTTGAATGATGAAATTGATGAGGGATTTTGGTTGAGGTACATGTTGGGTACATGGTTGAGACAAGTAGTTGATGAGTTGGCACATACATGAGGTGTATAGTTGATGATGTTAGTACATCTTGATGATTTATAGTTTATGTGTATTTGGTGCATGTTTGATGCACTCGTTGATGGTACAGGTTGGTGCATGGTTGATGCACTTGTTTATGGTACAGGTTGATTACAGGTTGTTTGGTACAGGTTGTTACATGTTGTTTGGTGAAGGTTGATTGGTACAGGTTTACAACAGTATATCTCATAGTGATAGTGTGACAGTGGTTCCATCATTCTACTTCTAAACTAGGGAGGTTGGACAGGGCAAGGACAGGTCGTTGTATCCACCTTCTGGTTGTAGTCGGAGAACATAGGGGGTTGTAGCCTCCTTCTAGTTGTAGCCAAAGAATTGGGGATTTGGAACTTCCCTCAGGTTATATCCTGAGAAACTAGGGGGTTGGAGACTCCTTCCAGTTTCAGCTAGAAAACAAAGGAAGTTGGTGCTTCCAATGAATGTAATTCTTAAAGACATATAAGAAAAAACATTCCTTGGCTTTATCCTGCTTTGAGTTTCCACGTAAAAACATTGGTGTATTGTGTATGCGTATGATTTCTCATTTGTTCATTGTTTTTTTACTCTACAACTATTGGATGATAATGCTACATTGATATAATACTTGCATTTTAAGGTTAAAAAGGATATGATTTCTCTATTAGTAATTCACCCCCCCTCTCAGTAATCCAACAATTGGTATCAGAGTAGGTTTCTTCAGGAAACAATTTAACCACTAGAAGGAGATCATGGATTATTTTGAGAATGGAGTACCATTGTTTAATGGTCAAAATGGTTTAAATTATGAGCTATGGAGTTGAAAGATGGATGTATTTTTGCAAGCACATGGGTATTATATTTGGCTATCATTCATTACAGGATATGATAGTTCAAAAAGGGAAAAGACTGCAACCAAGAAGGAATTGAAGAAGAATAACAAAATAGCAATGGATTTCATCTGGGAAGGATTACCTAATCCGATAAGAGAAAATGTTGGTAAATGTTAATCAGCTAAAGAACTTTGGGATAAGTTACATGATATATATTCTTCAGTCATCGCAGATTCAGAAAATTCCAAAGAAGATGCAGGTATATATTAAGAAGAAATATGTTCACCATGTCAAATAGATTTAGAAGATGAAGAGTACATAATCAACATAGGTATGTTGTTTTTCTTTAATTTTGAAAAACACAGACATCTTGAAATAGAATGTCATGAAGGAAATGAGACAAAAAAACTAATTGAAAAATAAGACAATTATGAAGAAGAATTGATCAGTGCTTTAGATGAACTAAGAAAAGAAAGAGAAGAAAACAAGTCACTCAAGAAAGAATTGATGAAACAAAAGGAAAGTGCTCACATTTTTGAAGAAGCCCAACATGTCATCAATAACTTAAGAACTCAACTAGAAGAATCCAGAAAGATCGAAGAAAATCTTAAAGATCAAAAAAAGTATTTGGAAGCCAACATAGAAGCACAGAAGGAAGAAGCAGAAATGAGAGAAAATATATTGACAGATCATCTTAAGGAAATAACTAACGATCTAAACCAGCTTGAGGCAGAGTTTGGTAAAGAAGAGAAAGGACTTGAAGAAGAAATAATCACATTAAAAATCCATCTTGAAGAAGCGAAAAGAACAAAAGAAGTGATGAAGTCTCAGATAATGAAGAAAGAAGAAGAGGTTGAGAATCTTGAAGAAGAAGTTGTCACATTGAGAAGTAAAATCGTCCAACTCAACAAGAATGTTGAAGAGACAAAAACATCCACATCAGTTATAGAGAAAGAAGAGAAGCACTCTAGGTTTCTAGAAAAGAAGAATGAATAAAATAGAAAGAGTTATGCAGAAGTACTCAAAGGAAGGAATCATGGTCAACCAAAATCTAAGAAAACTTCAAGAAGACCATCCATGTTCAAGCCACAAAGAAGCTTCAATCATGATCATGATCGGTCAAGGCAAAAATTCAGAAGGAATACACCAAAAAAAATATCATTCACTCCCACGTATGCAAATTTCTTTTATGGTCATTGTTTTTAGTGTACTAATTTTGGACATAAGGTTGCATATTGCAAGGATTATAAAAATGTTCAAGCAAGAAATGCCTATGTGGCCCCATGTAACATTGAATGTTACACATTTCATAACTATGGACACATAACCAATGATTGTAGAAGCATGATAGATACTTCCATGAAAGAGAACACTGATATCAGATATAAGAAAGTATGGATAAGAAAATACGAAGAACATGTGAACAAAGACCAGGTCCCAGAGATCGCAAGATTGACAATAAAATGAGATGAAGAAAATTCTATAGAAAAAAAGAAAGATGTCAGATACAGAAAGGTTTGGAAAATAAATGAAAGAAAAGAAGGATAGGTAAATAAGGAACAGGTTCAAGAGATTTCACTTTCAGGCATTGTAGCGAAAGATGAATCCACATACAGAAAGAAAGAATTCAGAGCTCAGAGAGATGATGAATCTACCAATGAAGATGATGATGAATACACATCAGAGCAGGAATTTTTCTGAGCCATATGGCTTAGAGACTCTCAGGTAACATGAATATTAGACAGGGTGAGTCTATGTGATAGTTGTGACAGACCAAAGAACCATCCTTTGAGCAACTTGCAGAGTTTGAGTAGACAAATCCAGAGCAGTCAGTTAGCATAAGTACATTTTGATAGTTGCAGTAGTGAAGACTTCATGATAGTATAGTAATAAATGGGTCAACATTATGGACAATTGTGAAATAGAGTCTTGGACAGTATGGACAGAGATGGATTTGTAAGAATAGTTAGTAGGTTTGGACAAATATATGATAGTGGACGAGAGTATGGATTTATAGATTGGTTCAGAGAATGGTTCATAGATAAAGGAACATTATGGATGTTAATTACATAGGAAATGGCTCAAACAATGCTAATGGATTCCAAATTGACAGATATTTTTTGGACACATGCAATGCATACAACAGTTCACATTCAAAATAGAGTAATGCTTAGAAACAACAATGACAAAACTCCCTATGAGCTATGGAAAGGAAGACCAGAGAATGTGAAGCACTTCAAAATATTTGGAAGCAAATGCTACATCAAAAGAGAAGATGTTAGAATGTGAAAATTTGACTCTCGTGTGGACAAATGAGTACTTGTTGGTTACTCATGTACAAGGAAAGCATACAAGTGTTACAATCCGAGATTGAACAAAGTTGTGGAAAGCATCAATGTAACAATTGATGAAACAGGTGGACAAGACTCAAAGGAAGAAGAAAATGAATCAATGGAACAAATTTACGAAGAAGAAGCAAAAGATGAAGAAGAAGTACAAGAGTAAGATGAAGAAGATCAGACAGAAGTAGAAGAGAAAGTTCAACAAGTGCCTCTAAAGACACCTAACAAACGAGTACAGAAGAATCATCCTTCAGATCAGATTATTGGAAACAAGGATGTAGGAGTTGAGACTAGAATAAAAATCCATTCACCAGAACAAATGCACCTAGCACTCTTATCTACGATTGAACCAAACAATTTTGAAGAGGCCAACAAGGATGAATTATGGAATAAGGCCATGGATGAAGATTTGGATCAAATAGAGAAGAATGACACTTGGGAATTGGTTCCAAGACCAAAGAATAAGACTGTGATTGGCACAAAGTGGGTTTTCATAAACAAATTGAATGAAGATGGACATGTTACAAGGAACAAAGTTAGATTGGTATGTAAAGGATACACACAAGTTGAAGGAATCGACTTTGAAGAGACATTTTCCCCAGTTGCTAGAATGGAAGCAATCTGATTGCTTTTAGCTTATGCATGCTCCAAGAATATTAAAGTGTATCATATGGACATGAAATCATCTTTTCTGAATGGGGAACTTGAAGAAGAAGTCTACATTGAACAACCAGAAGGATTTCAGTTGTCAGAGAATGCATATTACGTGTGCAAATTGAAGAAGGCCTTGTATGGTCTAAAATTGGCTCCTAGACCATGGTACTCTAGACTGGATAAACATCTACAATAGGCAGGGTTCAGAAAAGGAAGTGCAGACAACAACCTCTACATCAAGGAAAATCAATATAGTATTTTATTAATTGAAGTTTATGTTGATGATATTATTTTTGGAAGTAATGATGACAGGTTAAGACAAAAAATTTCAAAGGATATGCAGAATGAATTTGAAATGTCATTACTTGGAGAAATATCCTTATTTATGGGTCTTCAAATACGTCAAAGCAACCAAGGAATTTTTATTTCTCAAACTAAGTATATCATAGAAATGCTAAAGAGGTTCGGAATGGAAGATTGCAAAGCAGTTACCACTCCTATGCAAACCAATTGAAAGTTGAGCAAAGATGATGATTCAAAGTCTACAGACTAGAGGCAATATAGGTTAATGATTGGTAGCTTACTATATGTGACAACATCCAGACCAGATGTAATGCAGGCAGTTGGATAGGTGGCATGATTTCAAGCAGCACCAAAGGAATCACATGTATTAGCGGTGATGAGGATTTTCAGATATCTCAAAGGAACAAAAGAGTTTGGATTAGGGTATCCAAAAGGAAATGATCTATCACTTATTGCCTACATAGATGCAAATTGGTCAGGTTGTATTGATGACCGATGAAGTACCAATGGAGCAACGTTCTACTTGGGTGAGTGTTTAGTATCATGGCTAATCAAGAAACAATCATCAATATCTTTATATACAACCGAAGCAGAGTGTATTGCAACAACATGATGTTGTACTCAGGTTCTATGGATGAAACAAACTTTAATAGATATGCAAGTTGAGTATGATGAACCCATTCCAATCTATTGTGATAATACAAGCGCCATGAGTATCTCAAAGAACTTGATGATGCACTCCAATACGAAGCACATTCCAATAAAGTATCACCTTCTATAGGAACAGGTTGCAGAGAAGAATAACAGAGTTGAATTTGCAGGCACAAAAGAACAAGTGGCAGACATCTTTACAAAAATGCTTCCAAGGGAAGCCTTTGAGTATCTTCTCCAGAGACTCGAAGTAATTTCTACTCCAAAATTAATGGTTTTGAATGCTTATCTTATATGTCTTATATTTACATGAGGAAGCACCATAAAGAGGAAAGCTCGGGTTGGGAGATCAGTTTCAGGAAGAGTTCAGTTAGAGGGAGCAACCCCAAATGGAGAGATACCTTTTCCATTGATGACAAAGGGGGAGAGATCTATCAGATGCAAAGGTAAATGCTTGCAGAAGGAAAACAAAGGCATGGTTCTAGGGGTCGATGGTCACAGGGGGAGCATGAATGATATGAATTCAATATTTCATTAGAGTGTTTCTATCAATGCCAAAGGGGGATATTGTTGATTATTTGGGTTGGTTGTCATTGATGTCAACCCTTGAAGAAAGTTTGGTAGCAAATTCTGGTAGCACAAAGGTTTGGGTAATGGACCCAAGTTTGTTTGATGTATAATGGTAGATGGATAGTACATGTCATGCCATTTCCGGTGGTATGTGGAATGTCACATAACTCCTCACGGTTAGATATTTATGGCGATGTGAAGTTGGAGAACCCTCATGAGTCATCTAGAAGCCCCAAAAGGTCAAAGTAGTCAAAGTGGTTGCAAAGAAGAAATTATTTAAATAATAAAGTGAAGTGATGAGTGTACTATAATTCAAATTGGATACAAAAGAAATTATTTAAATAATAAATTTAATGGAGAAATTACTAAGTGGACAAGTGGTTAGAAGTGGGTTAGCCCTAAAATAAGGAAAGTGGTTTAAGATGGTTAGAAGGTAACCCCTTGAGGAAGCTATATAAAAGTATAAATAAGAGGCGAGGGTCTCTCATTTTAATTACACTTGAGCATATTGAATACATACAAGTCACTGAGGTAACCAAAGGATATCCGAGGATAATTTTAGAGGGAAGGTGAAGTAAAGAAGGCCAAAATTCAATGGAGGATAAATTCTTTTGATGATTCTTTCTAAGGTATGTTATTTACATGCCATCTCACCATTTTGCAATAACTATGTTTCTAGAATGATTAAGACTGCAAAATATGGAGGTCGTTGAGGAAACATATCCAAGCAGTTGTGATAAAAATTCCAGCTTGTGGGTTGTTGTATTTTTGGAGTTACACTCTGTGGAAAATAGGGTTTGTGGCTAGTCTTGAAACTAGTCTAAAACACGTGTTTCGGGTAAAAACATCATAACTTCTTCATAACAGATCCAAATTCAGTAAGACCAAATGTATTGGTTAGAGTACAATCTTTAGTATTTTTTTTACCCTTTTTAGATCCACACAACAAATATTCCGTGTGGAGCATGTTCTACAAATTCATTCTCTAGAATAAGCCAGAATTCAACAAGGTATGCCATTTTTTCTATAACTCCTTTTCTGAGAGGTTCCAAGAAGTGAAACCTGGAGGAATTGCATAAAAGACACTGAAGAACATTGTGTACTATTTTCAAATATTTATTCATTACAGGTACATATTTATGATTATTTCAAGTTAGGGTTGTTGACTAATCAAAAATTAGTCATGTGAGACTAAAGTAAAGTTTGATGAAAATGCTAGTGTCTTGGTGTTAAAGTTAAGGAAGGTTTGTAGGTATGTGATCATATACACTAGGTCTATTACAGAGTTAGAAATCAGATTTGGATGATGAAATTGATGAGTTCTTTTGGTTGAGGTACATGTTGGGTACATGGTTGAGACAAGTAGTTGATGAGTTGACACATACATGAGGTGTATAGTTGATGATGTTGGTACATCCTGATGAGTCATAGTTTATGTGTATTTGGTGAATGGTTGATGCACTCGTTGATGGTACAGGTTGAGGTATAGGTTGGTTCATGGTTGATGCACTTGTTTATGGTACATGTTGATTACAGGTTGTTACAGGTTGTTTGGTGCAAGTTGATTGCTATAGGTTTACAACAGTATATGCCATAGTGATAGTGTGACAGTGGTTCCATCATTCTACTTCTAAATCAAGGCAGTTGAATGGGACAAGGACAAGTGGTTGTAGCCACCTTCCGGTTGTAGCCAGAGAACATAGGGGTTGTAGCCTCCTTTTGGTTGTATCCAAAGAATTGGGGAGTTGGAGCTTCCCTCAGGTTGTAGCCTACAAAACTAGGGGGTTGGAGCCTCCTTCTAGTTGCAGCTGGAAAACAAAGGAAGTTGGTTCTTACAATGAACGTAATTCTTAAAGAAATATAAGAAAAAACATTCAGTGGTTTTCTCCCGCTTTGGGTTTCCACGTAAAAACATTGGTGTACTGTGTATGTGTATGATTTCTCATTTTTTCATTGCTTATTTACTCTGAAACTATTGAATGATAATGATACATTTATATAACACTTGCATTTTATGGTTAAAAAGGACATGATTTCTCTATTACTGATTCCCCACCCTCTCAGTAATCCAACATTAACTTGGCATTGACATGGCACCTGCACATGGCTTATTGAGCCCTCCAAATCAATGAATTAGATTCACATGGAGCATTTCATTGTTCTGACATTTTTATATATCAGAGTCACATTCCACTCCGATAAATGCACTCTATGATGGTTCTGATGGTCCTTGGAGTCGGTAAATCCATGGGTCTAATTGTTTCAGAGTCTCTAACTCACACGAAGGTTAACGTCTACCACCTCATACTAGAACATCAAGCATGTGGCACTTCCATGTCCTACCACTTGGCATGACACATGGCATTAGGATTCATGTTGACCACTGTCTCAAACCTCCAATTTACCCTGGCATGTGGCACGTCAACCACATGACACATGGATCTACCCATATCTTTACGCATGGACTAGCGTGGCTATACATTTCATTCTAGATACTAGGGATTATTAAACTAGGTGTTTACACCTGTCCTCTTCATCGTCAGAGTCCTCCCCATTGGAGTACCTTCATTCTAGGCCACTCTAACCATTTCACTCCAACTGCACTCCCTCAGACGAATCTAGCAATTCTTGATCACCTCATCCAATGACTGATATTGCATCTCGCCTTCTCGTTGATCTATGACTCAAATCCCCTCTTAGAGTCCTTTCCCTTGGAGTGCGCTCATTCTTGTAACTCGAACTAATCTGATAGACTCACTACCCCACAATCAATGATATAAAGATCCTTTTTTCCCAGCAAGGTCTACTCTCATCCCATTGAGAAATCAACTATCGAAAGGTGTCATCCCATAGGAAACTCTAACTTCCACCTTCCTTAACTATGACATGACACGTTCCCCGTCACTTCTTTCCACCTAGCATGACATGTGGCACACATAACCCAACACAGATATCTACCTTAGAACTTCGATTCACCTTGACATGTGTCACAATATTTACATGACACGTGGACCAACCACCATGTGACACGTCATCACCAGGCACTTATCTCATTCATCCAGGAACTGGAATCTGTCCACTGTGGATTGGTTCGGTGGAATTATTCCCACGTTCATTATCATACTTGTTACATCGAGCCTACTCACCAATGGAAGGTCCAGATAATCCTTCAGAGTAACTCTCATCAGAGTACATCCCCTTGAGAACCGCAACCCACTCCAACTAGTACCCCTTCAATGGACGATCGAGATCTCTCGACCCATATATCTAAGGGTTAGGATTACGACATCTGTCTCCACACTTAAGTCTAACAAGGATCCCACACTTGGTCCTTTCTACAAATAATTGGCTGACATGTGTCTCCCTCTAGATAAGATGACACTTCTTATTGGCGTGACATCACTCTTCCCCTTAGCCTCTCCTAAGAGAAACCACGAGGATCTATGGATGAGGGTACTTCTCGACATATATCGATCAGTGGTTTAAATTTCTCCTCGGAGTCTTTCCCACCAGATTTCCTCCGCTCTGGGCCTCCAAGGATACTTTGTTAAGCCCTAAATAGTGGAACATTACCCCTTAATTGGGGAATATTACATTAGTATTGTTATTGTATTTATGTCGGCTTGGGTCCATTAGTTGTAATTGTACCTCCTAGTCTCCTATATATACTAAGGAGACCTTTTCATTTGGAATCATCTTGTATTTGTGAATTCATATGATGTATAAGGAGGTTTCCCCCTCGAAGAGGATTATTATCTAAATTTATCTCTTTTTCAAGTTGTTGAGTACTTATTCTGAGGTTTTTATGCTATTTTGATATTTGGTATCAAAGCTCAAGGTCTTAGGGTTTCATTGTTGCATTTGAGACACCTTGGAATTTTTTATATAACTTGTTTTCTTGGATGTTTCAGAAGGAAATCCATGGGGGATATTTATTAGACAGATCGAAGTACCTGTGGTTAAAATATAATATTTTGGGGCGTTGTACTTTCAGAAATATGGCCTGTGGAAGATTGAGTTCCTGAATAATCCTTAATTCAGTCATCATAGAATTTTATCTATAACTTGTTTTATGTGATGCTTCATACCATTAGACTTGGAGGATACTCATAGGAATTATCAAGGTATATGGGGTAAACATTTCATCTTCTGGGTCATCCAAAGTTTGTAGATACACCCTGTGTAAGATAGGGTATATGACTAGTCCTATTAACTAGCCTCAAACAAGTGTTCCAGGTAAAACAATGATATATTCTTCAGTGAGTATCCAAATTAAGTGAAATCAATTGCATTAGATAGTGAACAGTATTTATTATTTTTGGTGTAATTTTCAGAATAAGATATCACATATTGTGCACTTGGCACACTGTACACAAACGCTCTCCTAGAAAGGCCAAAAATCAGCAAGGCGTGGGGAAGTCACCATTACTTCCACTTGGCTCATCCAATTTTGATCATACCTGTGGAATTGCAGAGAGGACATATCAAGGAACTATAGAACTAAATTTCATACCTAAAAGGTCCAAAATTATAAAGATGCAATAGAAGAAAGGTCGACTAGCAAAACAACCTCCAATTCAGGGTTTAAAATGTGTGTTTGGTTTTTGGAAATTTGCATATCTTTTGACTAGAAGATCCAATTGGGATGATTCAAAAAGAATAATAAAGTGGGATAAAAGGAGTATCACATAAATTTGGGAGAAACTTAGGGATTTTTTTAGGTAACGACATGTTCCAGCATCTCTAAACGTAGGAGTTGTCGTTACAGGTCAATACTACAACCCGTGGATAGTGTGGTTCTTCTACGTACCTAGAGTATATCATAAGTTCCCTTTCGAATGGTTGCGCATTAGACATCACTACTATGGATTTTATCTCCCACGTACCTAGCGTATATCGGGAGACCCCCTAGAATCCTTAGACTTATCGAGTAAACCTTTTGGCCGTCTTGACTCTATATTACATCGAGAACAACAATTGGGGAGATCACTCTCTACTACCTAGATAGTCATATAGTACAACTAAGGGCATGGTCAAGCCTCCTTAGTTAGTTCCTTGTGATATTGGGACGAGTACTATTGTTTGACCCCACACGTATATCAGAGAGCTATAGCACCTGACACTCCCTTGTATGTGAGGAATTCTATCTAATCCAATTAGGAATTCCTACCTTACAGTGATACTCAGCCAACATACCAGCAAAAAAGGGAACTTCTACACCAAATAATCCTTCAGACATCCCTACTTGGAATCTTGATGAAGGTGAAGAAATGTGCAGGGACATAAATGATTTACAAAAGAAGGAAATAATAAAAGATGAACTACAAGGGATGATGGATTCAACCGAAGCTAATATGGAAGCGATAATGGATACTAATATGGATGGTTTAAAAGGGGAGATCATGGAAGGATTGAAAAAGTTGCTAATAGAGAGGCCACCTGGAAGTGATAATGTATCCCATGAAATCCATTATGAGGACAAAAGGAGGATGAATCAAGACTGGAGAAACTCCAACTTTGGGTTGAAGACCAACCACTTTCCTAAGATATATATCAGGATTTTTTATGGAAAGGATCCAATCACATGGATACTCCAAATGGAGAAAATATTTGATCTACATAATGTGCCACACACACAAAAGGTACGAATGGCGTTTTATATTTATAACTCAATCAATTTGTGTGGTATTGATGGATTTGTTCTTGCAAATCACTTGTCACTTGGAAAATTTTCATGGAAGAAATGATAGCACACTATGAGGATACAAGGAGAAATACCTTCTTCAACCAATTGATAAATCTCAAGCAAAAGGGTTCAGTTGCGGAGCACATTGAGAACTTTCAAAGATTGAATATAAAGGTAATGGATATTCTAGATGAGCACCTAATTGATGTATTCATAGGAACTTTAAAGGATAAAATTCAACATGACATTCACCTTTGGGAACCCAAATCATTGGAGAATGCGTTCAGGGTGGCGAGAAATGTTGAAAGTAAAAATATGGCCATGGCTACTAGAAGGACCACTCCTAACATCTATCGAGAGAATAATGTTCCTTCTTCTAAACCACCTCAACCTACAAGGTTGAGACCTCAAATATTGGAGGAAAGAAAAACAAAAGGTTTATGCTTTAATTGTGACAACAAGTATAGTAAGGGACATAAGTGTGGTGAGAAGAAATTATTTTACATAGATTGTGAAGAGGAAGAAGAACAAGAACAAGAAAAAGAAGCATCTCAAGATGAAAATGTGGAAGAAATTTCTTCTAAAGAGTTGAATCCCACCATATCGTGTAATGCAATGGCTGGAATTAGCACTCCTCAAACCCTCAAGATCGAAGGATATATATCAAAAAGAAAAAGGTAATAGTCCTAATTGATTATGGTAGTACTCATAATTCAATTCACTATAAATTATCCAAAGCTCTCAATTGCTTTATATATCTAATGCCATAGTTTCAAGTAATTATTTCAAATGGAGGAACTATCAATTACTCAGGAAAATGCCATAAGATCAATCTTACTATGGGGCAATATCCAATGAATAGTCCAATGATTTCTATACCCATGGGTGGTGTTGATGTCATACTAGGAGTCCAATGGTTACAATCATTGGGAACAATGGCTTTTAATTTTCAAGAACTTTTCATGAAATTTTCATTGGAAGGAAAGGAGATTGAGTTAAGGGGTATCACATGGAAACCCAGTAAGGTGATAATCTCTAATGGCATGAAAACATTATTGAAAAATGGAAATCAAGGTGTAATTGTACAACTATGCTCACTAGATGTTCAAACATCTAAGCCATCTATTCCCCTATATCTCCAAGGGATCATAATTGATAAGAATTCCAAAGTATTTGAAGATATTCCCAGAGGTCTTCCATCCACTGATGATCGTGATCATGTTATTCACCTAATTCCTAGGAGTGTTCCTCACAACATCAAGCCTTACAGATACCCTTATGAATAGAAGAGTTAACTTGAGAGTATGGTTGAAGAAATGTTACAGGTTGACATTATTATACCTAGCCAAAGTTCTCACTCTGCATCGGTGGTAATGGTACTCAAGAAAGAGGGCTAATGGCATATGTGTCTATATTATAGAGAGCTCAATAAGATCACCATTAAAGATACGTTTCCCATTCCCATCATTGATGAATTGTTATATGAACTACATGGAGCAATCTACTTCACAAATTTGGATCTCAGTTCAAGGTATCATCAGATTAGAATGAAGGAAGCATATATCCCAAAAACAACATTCCGAACTCATGAAGGCCATCATGAATTTTTGGTCATGCCTTTTGGACTTATGAATTTACCTTCCAAATTCCAAGGGTTGATGAATTCTATTTTCAATCCCTTCCTTTGAAAAATGTTTTTAGTATTTTTGATGATATACTAATCTATAGAAAGTCTTGGGGGGATCATGTTCGACATGTTGACATGGTGCTACAGCCACTAAAGGAGCAACAAATATATGAAAAACCATCCAAATGTCTCTTTGGGGTGAAGGAGGTATATTATTTGGGTAATATTGTATCTCATGAAGGTGTCAAGGTATACCATAACAAGATTAAGTCCATGATGGACTAGCCGATTCCAAAAACATTGAAGATTCTTAGAGGATTTTTGGGTTTAACAGGTTACTACCTCAAGTTTTTTCGGAACTATGGAAGAATAACAACACCTTTAACAACACTAACTAAGAAGGATGCATTTTCATGGACTCCATAGGAAACTCAAGCTTTTGAACAACTTAAAGAGGTGATGTGCAAAGCTCCTGTCTTGACCACACCAGACTTCACAAAAAACTTTATTGTGGAATGAAATGCCTGAGGAAATGACATTGGTGTTGTTCTAATCCAAGAAGGATAGCCCCTTTATTTTGAAAGTCGAACACTCAAGGTAAAGGACTTACACAAACCCATTTATGAGAAGGAAATGATAAAAATATTGCATGCATTGAAGCAATGGCGCCCTTACCTAATAGGTATGCACTTCAAGGTAAAAACATATCATGACAGTCTTAAATACTTCTTGGAATAAAGAATATATTCAGAAGAACAACAAAAATGGGTGACCAAGATGTTGGGTTATGATTTTGAAATCATCTACAAAAAAGGGAAGCAAAATGTTGTGGTGGATGCACTCTCAATAAATGATGAATATGTTAAGGCCTTTCTCTGTGTTATATCGATCATCCAACCTAATTGGATAACATAAGAAAGGGAAGAATGGAAGAATGATGAAAAAGTGCAGACTCCCATTCAAAGGTTGCAACAAGATTCCAGTGCATCAGATACATTTACATGGAAAAATGATTCAATATGGTACAAATATCGCTTATAATCATGTAAGAACGCCCAACTCAAATAAAAGGTACTCTTGGAATTCAGCACCTCTCCGGTAGGAAGGCACTCAATATTTTTGAAAACCTATCACAAGGTTAAGAAGGATTTTTTTGGGATGGCCTTAAAATTGATGTTCAAAGGTTTTTGGAAGAATGTTTAGTTTTCCAACAAAATAAGGTGGAAACAATTAATACCCCAGGTATTTTACAACCATTAGCCATCCCAAGTCAATGCTAGAAGGAGGTTTCCATGGATTTCATCACAAGGTTACCAAAGTCTGAAGGAAAGAGTGTCATCATGGTGATTGTTGATAGACTAATGAAGTACGCACACTTTTGTGCACTCTCTCATCCTTTCAAAGCTAGTAAAGTTGCCACCACAGTCATGGAGACAATTCAAAATCTACATGGAAGCCCAAATATTATTGTAAGTGATAAAGATCCCATCTTCACTGGACATTTTTGGACATAATTATTTTCTTGTTTGGGTACTAAATTGGCTCATAACTCATATTATCATCCTCAATCTGATGGACAAACTAAGATAGTGAAAACTTTTATGGAAGGCTACCTTCATTGCTTTGTGTATAATAAAGAAACACAATGGTTCTATTGGTAGTACGACTGTCGTTACACCAAAACCCGCAAGTTATTGGTAAACTCACCACTGCCAGATTTCAAGGATCCACGAGAGGCGATTAGTCCCTTGTCATGATACACCGGGGAGCGCTGACTACTTGCAATTTCGTGCAAAAATATCCCCCTTAGTGCGAGTCAAGTGTGTATCGAACTCGTGACCTCTAGCCCTGATACCATTTGTTGGTAGTATGATTGTCGTTACACCAAAACCTGCAAGTGATTGGTAAACTCACCACCGCCAGATTTCAAGGATCCACGAGAGGCGATTAGTCCCTTGTCATGATACATTAGGGAGTGTTGACTACTTGCAATTTCGTGCAACAGGTTCAAGTGGTTACCCTTGGTAGAATGGTGGTATAACACTTCCTTTCATACTGCAACAAAAATGACACCATTTATGGAACTCTATGGATATCACCCATCGTCCATCACTTCTTCTTTAAAACAAAAATATAAAGTTCAAGTAGTGGAATATCACGTTGAGCATCAACAAAAAGTTCTCCAACTCTTAAAGGACAACCTAACCATGGCACAAAATCACATGAAACAACAAGAAAATCAACATTGTAGTGAAAGAAGTTTTTATGTAGGGGATTGGGTATTTTTAATACTACAACCATACAAACAGATGCCCCTCAAGCAAGATAAGAAGGATAATAAATTATCACCAAAGTACTATGGCCCTTATAAGGTGTTGCAAAAGACTGGTACTATGGAATACAAATTGGATTTGCCTGCATCTTCACAAGTACATGCAGTTTTCCATGTTTCATGCTTAAAGAAGGTTATAGGTGACAAGATCCCAGTTCAAATTGTATTGTCAGAACTTGATGAGGAAGGAAAAATCATATTGGAGACTGAAGCTATCACTAACACAATAATTCTCTAGCCGAGGAATAGATCCATTTCATAGTATCTCATTGAGTGGAAGAAACTACCTGTTGAAGATTCCACTTGGGAAGATAAGTATTTTATACAGAAGCATCCAAAATTACTCAAGCATTGCAGACAACACTTGTCTGAAGGGGAGGGGCATGTTCATCCCTAAATAGTGGCACATTACCCCTTAATTGGGGCATATTACATTAGTATTGTTATTTTATTTATTTCAGCTTGGGTCCATTAGTTGTAATTGTACTTCCTAGTCTCTTATATATACTAAGGAGAACTTTTCATTTGGAATCATCTTGTATTTGTAAATTCATATGATATATAAGGAGGTTTCCCCCTCGAAGAGGATTATTATCTAAATTTATCTCTTTGTCAAGGTGTTGGGTACTTATTCTGAGGTTTTTATGCTATTTTGATATTTGGTTCCTAACATACTTTGATCGTCACCCTCTAATGATACTCACTGAGATCAATCCAACAGTCTAGATCTCTCTAAAGCCACTTCTTCGATGGATCAATGGTTCTTGTTGACTTGGAGTACATATGCTCCAGGCATCATGGCCTATTCTGATGGAGGGTCAGGATCTATTTGTCACGTCGATTCAATGACTGTGATTCCTTTAGGATCAAAACATGGGTTTTTACCAGGTTATCATTATGATTCAGGAATTAGTTCATTTAGGGATTTTTCTACGATTTTATCCAAGGTTTTACCAGGAATTCTTGGCCTTCACCTTATTTAGAAAACTGGATAAGGTGATTCCCTTCATCATTGGAACACAAAGTTACATCTCCCACAGGATTTCCTCTTCAAGGCCGCAATGATTTATATAGGGAATAACACTCTCTTTATATACAGAGATCCCCCTTTCCTCTAAATTAAGATATGTCTATCTCTTTTCGGTTGTCCCTGGACCCCTATAAAAAGACTTTACTATGGGCTCATCTTCCTTTTTTAGAAGATCCTAGCATTTCATTTCTTTCAGGGATTGTTATTTATTCCTTAACTTATAGACCAACTTCCCTTTCTCAGGAAGTCCATTACAATGAACACATGTACCCTTGTACACACAGGATGCATAAAAACATGTTTATTTCCCTTATTTTAGGATAGTACGGGGTGCTTACCTTCAAAAATGTAAAGAACCCACTACTCATGCAATTTATCACTCACCAAATATAAATATTAGCAAAAGGAAGGGTACCAATACCATTAACTAAGCATATACATTCGCAACACACTTACATGTATCAATCCTCTAATTTTTTCTAATTACACAGAATAAAAAAATACTTATATCTACAAAATGATACTAGCCAACCAACTTCAAGTGGGTGTTCGCCTTTGCACCTAACCTTAGGCTCTACGTTCTCAGTCACTTTGGCAACATGACACCCCCATGCTGAGCCATGATACCACCAGGGGAAATTTTCTCAGGTTCTCTGTTAAATTCTGGTAAGAGAAGGCCATTCTTCTCCACACTACCACTGATAGTGATTTCCTCACCCCTCCTAGCTCAGGCCTCTTCAAGGTTTATCATATGCCTTTGTTAGGTGTTTTATATGTACCAAAAAAGACACTAAACTACCCTCAATTAAATTGTCAACCCGGGGTAAGTAAACTTAGAGTTGTAGCAAAATATATGCCAAAGGTAAAAAGGTTGGTAGGAGTGTAGACTAACTAAGGAAAGCAACTATCTAGGGATAATCTACTCAAGAAAACCTATCTAATGAACAAACCCTACTAAGAAAATTGAGACTAGGTAACCTAAGTACTTTTGGACCAAGGACTGATGGATAGTTCCTAAGAAAGCGAATGAAAACTCTATGTAAAGAAAACTAGTTCATGACAGTAAGCAAAGGTAAACTACTAAGCATACTAAGAAAATGATGAAAGCAAACTACCTTTAACTTGCCAACCTACATTCAATGAGCAACTACCCTATGAAAGAAAATAAATAAGCAAGTAAGCAAAAGCACCTATCTCACCTATTAAAGCAAATAGACAAGCAAGAAAAAACACCTACCCTACTAAAGAAAATAGACAAGCAAGCAAAAGCACCTAACTAACCTATTAAAGAAAATAGACAAGCAAGCAAAAGCATAAAGAAAAAGACAAGTAAGAAAAGACTTCTCATTGAACAACTACCTAGCCTAAGAGGCAACTTAACTAAATGCCTAATGCAAAACTATTTCTCTTGCGTGAAAGGAAATTTAAATGCTCAATGCAATGCATGAAAGGAAATCTATTCTATTGAAAGCAAGAAAGACTATCAACTAAACTTATGAAAACAATAAACTATCTTTTCTAACTTTTGACAGAAAGAAACTAACTCTAACCTATGAAACACTCAAATGTAATGTTGGTGGTTGTGTGAATGCCTTCGATGGTGACGGATGATATCTCGATGACACTTGACAACAAAGGACATTTCTAATGGTATAAACTCAATATTAATTTCAATGGCAAAATGAAAGGTGTGAAGTAAACAGTCCAATGAAAACTTAGCCATGATAAAAGTAATGTTAAATACCCTACATATTCATGTATAAACCATCAAGATCATGATGAGATCATCATTATCTAATTAAGAAATTAAATTGCATCTTAATCTATGAAAGGAAATTGCGTGAAAGGAAACTATAATATGTCTAGTTTAATCATTCAAGCTATGATAATAAAATGACTGGAAACAGAAATTAAAAACATGACATTAAAAAGTGAATTGACAATTACATTTAACCAATAACTAAGCAAGTGAAATCTATCTAAAACTGAAGTAAGCAAGCTATGATTAAAAAACTGGAAACAAATCTATCCATCCATCAATCTTTGTCAGAAGAAACTCAGATTAAAACTATGTGTTGTTCTAACTAAAAATCTGTTCTAAGCTTGACTGTAAAAATATAAAAGAAAGCACAATTTAACATCTACGTTGCACATGAGGTTAGTATAGTGAGAGAGAGACTTGCAAGTCTTTTATAATCTATGAAATCAACACATACTAACACATAGCATCATCTAACTTGCAAAAAGAAGTAAAATAGTAAGCTACAACAAACTAATTAGCAAAATAAAAATATACATGTATAGAAAATAAAAATAGATCAATTTAAATTAGGAAATGAAAAATAAACATGAAAAAAATTACCAGACTATTGGTGGGCCCCCCAGCAAGTCGTGGTCACTCTCTAAAAGCACACCATGACCTCAGCAGGCCAAATTCACCATAAAAATCCAAAAACGCAGTTTTGGCACTATTTTGGCAATGTAAAACTACAAACAGAGCAAAATCATTTTTCTGGCAATTCTGATGCTTATGATACTTGGTTAAAAATATAATGAGAATTCTATTGGTATTTATAAGCTAACAACCCAGGTGGTCAACTACAGGAGGTTCGAACCACCTCTAAATTCGGTGAATTACATTAAATGGATCAATAACTAACAAAACGGAGAAACCCAATAAACGCCCTCTTTGGACAACTGAAATCGAGTTGTCTTGAGCTTAGTAGCAGGAGGGGGCAAAGACAAACAAAACCCATGTGCTCAATTTGTCCACCACTGGCCACCAATACCATAACCGCCAACTTACCTTGCGTTTTTGTGTAATACTGGGTGCCGAAACGAGTGCCGGAACGAGTACCGGAACGAGTGTTGGATCAAGTGTTGGAACAAGTGCTGGACCAAAAAACATGGTGTGTTTTGCCCTGTAACAACAGAAAAAAATGAATTGACTCTTGGAAACCATAAAATATGATAAATTAAACTTGATTGAATCACAAAACACGAATTATACATACCTCATGTCGATTATATCATTTTACCATAAAATTCTTCAAAAAGCTCCTTTGAAAAATAAAAACGCATATATACATATGGAAAAAAGCGTATAATAACGTCATGAAGATAATCATATCTCGGGCCCAACATATCCCCACACCAACGATTTTGCAAGTCCCACTACAAACAAAAAGAAGTCATCCCTCGGAACTAGGCTTGCTGAGGAGGGTCGGCTTTAGAAGCCTCTCCTTCTTGCTATGTAGGCTTAGCCTTGTCCCTCTTATGTTTCTTTAATTGTGCTCTTAAGCTGCGGTTAGATTGGGTCATCCCATCGACCAATCGCTGAAGGGAGTTAACTTTTGCCTGAAGGATTGCATTGTCATGATGAAGGTGTGCATCTATTGTCTTCCTCTCCTCCAATTGTTGGAGAAGTTGATGGTTTTCCCTTTGTAGCTCCTCTATAGTTGGGGAAAAATCAGTGATCGTCGAGAAAGGCTTAGGTCTTGTTGTAACAGATATAAAAAATTGACTGTGTTGCCCAAGAGATGGACATTCAATACAGGAAGTGTCTGGATGAATGGGCTACTGACCCTAAGGTCAGGTGTGTTCTTGTTGAGGGCAGTTCACCTCGGGATTTTTCTGCAAGTATGGATATAAAAGGTGTAGTTGTTGCTATAAAAGAAGACAAAAACACTAATCTTGTGCAAGAGGTCTTCTCGGCAGAGTATACTCTCATTTGTAAAATTGCTCATTATGAAAAACCCTACATTTCTTTTATGGATGGTGTAACAATGGGTTTTGGAATTGGACTTTTTGGTCATGGTCATTATCGATTCATTACTAAAAGGACTCTTCTTGCAATGCCAGAAAATGCAATTGGCCTGTTTCCTGATGTTGTATTTTCTTACATAGCAGCAAGGAGTCCAGGAGAAGGAGCTCTTGGTGCCTACCTTGCATTGACTGGGAAAAGGTGCTCCATTTTCTCTCTGTTTGATGCACAAACATTTTTCGGCTGTAGTAGCTGCACATGGAGATCATGAAAATGATCTTTCTAAGTTAGATGGTGTCATGAAAGCGGAGTATCGCATAGCTCTAAGAAGTTCACCATGGAATGATTTTGTTGAGGGTGTTCGTGCAGTACTCATTGACAAGGACTAGAATCCAAAGTGGGATCCAACCGTGGTAGAAGATGTTGATTTGAGTGAAGTTGACATCATGCTTCAACCTCTACAAACAGATGTTGATGAACTACAACTATGAAGGCAATATTCCGCATGTTCTCTATCAGTTGTCTGAAATGCCATTCTTAGTCTCATATCTTTCATATTATAAGTAGCTCAGAATGTTCACAAATGGTCGAGATCTTACTAAGATTTTTATGATAGACATCATAGATATATAATAAATCAGTGTTTCCATCTATGCCTCCATAAATCCAGTATAATCAAGGTTAGAATGCCTTGCTTTGGTTCAAATCTAAGATAGCCCGAATAGGAGAGCAATTGTTGCAGGTTTACAACTTGAGACTTAGCCACTTAAAAGGAAGAGTTAGTTCCCCTCCACTCCTTCGTATACGCTGAGGACAATAATGATCAATCATTGCCCAATAATTTAATGAAGACACGGGCTTTTGTTTGAGCAATAGAGAAAAGTCTTCTGGAAAATGGTTACCTGAATTTGTTCCCAGCAGTAATGGTGGACTCCTTGTTATTCGGTGGTGCACTGGCTCATGTGGGCGTTATGAGCATGTTGCATTTTTGGACTACTAATTATGGCTCTTGCAGATAATTCAAAGAGATTCCCCTAATAGGACTGACAATGTTGTCAAGGGCCGTTTGAATGCATTTCTCTCGATAATTGATTGCCTCTGGCTATGCAGAGAATCAAAGTGATGGCACTGAGAATCAGATTTGGAACAACTTGCTGCTCGATCACTAGACGTTTCCGTTTAGCATCACATCCCTGCACAAAGTAGTCGTGGAAAAGGAGTCTCAATAACCTCGACACTTGTGTGATATTTTGTACAAGAAGCGGTCGAACAATGGATTTCACTATCGACTCCAAGGTCGTGCAGTGGCCATTGTAAAAGGTCCAGGAAAGCCCGTCCACTAACGTTGGCACATCATTCGCATAGGCACCCGCAGATAATATGATAACAAGGAGGGAACTTTTACGTGCGATAGATGTAAGGCTAATGGCACAACAACAAGAATTAAGCATGGTTTTTGCTCGTGCTGTGGCTGCTGGTTTTGCACTTGAACACATGGATGATCTTATGATATTTGCGAAGCAATTTGGTGCAACCCGTTTAAGGGGTGCGTGAATGAAGTTTATGGATTTATGTCGGAAAAGGCAGGGCGCCTACTCCATATTTGGCCTGCAAGACACTATGTCTCCGAGTTCCAACATGTCTACTGGTGAGGCAACAGAAGACAATGAGGTTTCTGGGCATCGGAATGGAAGGAAAGCTTAAAGCGTCTGTACGAATCATTAAATTCTACAAAGATGGGAGGAATTGGCTAGTGGCACGAGCTATGAGCGAGTTGACCTGTTGTCTATTGTGATAGAAATGAGTTTCAAAGATGATGGGCGTGGTGTTTTGTCTGATAAAGAGGTCTGAGATATGTGTATGAACTTTGTTCTTGCAGGGCGGGACACTACTTCTGCTGCGCTCTCCTGGTTCTTTTGGCTTCTCATCCAACATCCAGATGTAGAAGATAAGATATTGTCACAAATCCAGCGGATCTTGGATCGATCACGATTGGATCATAATCCCCAGAAAGACTTATTTACCAACTTTAGGGCTGAAGATATTAAAGAGATGCACTATTTGCATGCATCACTGTCAGAAACGCTAAGGCTGTACCCGTCCATTCCGCTCAAATTTAAAGAGGTAGTCGAAGATGGACTGGTATTGCCTGGCGGGAGATGTTTGAAGAAGGGAACTATCATTCTCAAGGCCATTTATTCCATGGGAAGAATGGAGAAGATATGGGGAAAGGATTGCAGGGACTTCAGGCCTGAGAGATGGCTCAAGGATGGAGTGTTTGCACTGGAAGATAGTTATAAATATCCAGTTTCCAATGCATGACCAAGAGTGTGTCTAGGGAAGGATTTTGGCTTATTTGCAGATGAAATGGGTGGCAGTCCCTCTCCTTTACCGATATCATCTCAAACTGGTAGACGAAGATATCATTGTTGCGCCAAAGCTGGAACCCAGTCTCTTCATCAAGAATGGGTTGTGAGTGACTGTCCATCCACGATCTGAATAGCCACACTAGAATGTAAGACGAGGGACAATGAACATTAATTTGGAAAAATATGCTCTAGGTTAAAGCAACGTATTCTATTGCATGTTTGTTTTCATTACGGTAACCAAGGTGGAAAATGTGTTAATTATTTATCCTGCTAGGGTTTCCAGAAAATGTGGCATTGGAACTCTCTTGTAAATCATGCCAAGGTTTCCAGAAAATGTGGCATTGGAACTCTCTTGTAAGTCGAACTCTCTCTATATATATCGCACCATGGTAGAGATACTGTAGAGTGTGTGTGAGAGTAGTGAGAGCTATTGAATGGAATATTTGGTTAAGTTAGCTTTGGAACTGTTTTACAATCTGGGCCTCACAATGAAATAAAAAAAGAGAGCAACAATGGAGAACTCTTATTTGCAATAGATATCAAGTTGGCTTGATGTGCGTGCAAATTTCTGACACCAGATAGCTATAAATGAAACTTATCAGCAAAATGATTCTGAATTCTTAAAGGCAGAAACTAGTATTTACAGAGATGATGGTTCAACAGTTTCGACTACAGTGTTAGTAGGGGATCGCTTGTATGTTGCTAATGTGGGAGACTCACGAGCAGTGGTTTTAAAAGCTGGCGAAGCCATTCCTCTTTTTGAGGATCACAAGCCAAATAGAAGTGACGAACGTTAGCGCATTGAGCAAGATGGAGGCAATGTTAGGTGGGTTGGAACATGGAGAGTAGGAGGTGTGTTGGCTGTATCTCGTGCATTTGGTAACCATTTACTGAAACGCTTTGTTGTTGCAGAACCTTAGATTCAGGAAGAAATTATTAAAGATGATGTGTAATTTCTTATTGCTGTGGAAAATGACCGCTCAAGGAATTGTTCCAGATCTCCAGCGTCTGAAGGTTGCGGAGATCCCCAATGCTGGCAAGATGACACCCGACGTTAAAAGAAAAATCAAATGCATGGATTACACGCAGAAATCCCTGTCCACCTATCAAATGATTAATAACGGTTCAACGAAGTTGGCAGATGCGCCTGGTAGTCGCAGAGTTCCAGAAGACGAACCATTTCGTATTCCTCAAAACAAAAGAGTTTTATTTTTCTTTTAAAACACTGATGTAGGGAGGAAGAAGAAAGAAGGGGGGCACGCATGAGCACAGCACTAGGGGAAAACCTCTGTGAAGAGGGTTCCTATTGTAATTGCTGAGATTTTGTAAGCCATTAATGGAGTAATAAAGAAGATTTTTTTACTTGCGACTGTGAGATTCATCACAGTCGATTTCTTTCAGCATGTTCTTCTTCTTTTCAGTTGTGTTAAATCTGTTTGGACTGCATTTATATGTTCCTTACTCACAGTTGAAATTGTCTTTACCATATCTTTAGGTCTTCCTTAATCCATCACGACTGCATTACATTTTGTTTTCTTCTAACCGATGGGCTTCGTTATACTTTAGTATGACCACTACTATAACGAATGGATTTGGGTTTTCTGTAATTGTTTGATGTCTTTCCTCTGCACCAGCTATCAGTGGGTGTAAGACCAGCCTACACTTTCAGAATGCTGCATATATCCTTTGCTACGTCGGCCTTTCCTTTTTCTTTCCGCTACCGCATCATGATTTATCAAAGCACTGAAAGATAGACTTACTTTGCCTCACTTTCCGCAAGTTATTTGATCTCTGCTATTGTCTCTTTTTCCTGGTTTTCATTTGACTCCATGCCCAATGGACTATTTCCCTGGTTTAACCCTCAAACTCCAAAAAGGCAAGACCATAATTTACCCATAAATCTGCCCACCATTTCACGTTTACTCAAACTAATATTGTGACATTTTTCGAGATATCCCTCTTGGGTTGGAAGAGGGCAGCTTCTAATCCAAAGTGGTTCGAGGTTGCCTCGGGATTGATTTGCTGCAACCCATTTCAGTTCTGAGTGTCAACAGGTCCTTTGAGAGATGTGGTCAATTTATCAATTTTAAGATCAAGAGTGGGCATGGGTGAAGTAGGTGTGATGGGAGATCGGAAAGGTGAGGTGGGTTCTAATTTTGTTTTTCTTAGTGGCTCTAATCCATCCGCAAAGAATTCTCTAGGTTGCTTATGAGGGCTCTCAAGGTCGGAGGATACTTGGATAGGATCCAAAGTAGGTGGAGGCTTGGCATAAGGCTTGGTTCTTATGTTCCGAGTACTCTTCCGAAAAGGTCCCTTACCAAATCAGTTGGCTCCTCTTGTTTGTGGGAATGATGGGAAAGTCTTGTTGCATTACTTCTTGGGGCTTCTTAGGTGTAGGATCAAGAGAAAATGAAGGAATTTGGGGGTCAACAATAGGCTTCTTTTGGTCTTTGTTCTTGGTCTTTTTCCCCGATGAAGAAGTAGGAATATCAACAAGCTTTTGGTATTGTTCCGGCAAAGAGGGATTTTGTGCAAGGGAGTTTGGAGTTTTTGGAGAGTGAGGCTTGGATGGAGAGATAGCTTTTAGGCTAAGTGGATTCTTTCCAATTTTAACTATCAAGTGAGGATTTGCAAATTGGTAGAAAAGGCATCCCAACTTTGCCCCTGCTTCTCTAGTTCGGTAAGAACAAGGAGTTTGATCAAACCATGGTGGAAGAAACTATTGTGGGGGTTGGTCACATTTTTCCTCACTTGAGAGGACATTTTCTCCAAGCTTTTGAGAAAATAAAAAAGGAAGTTTAAAGGTTTATTGAATAGAAAATGAGCCAACAATCTAAAGTGACAAGCTTTGAAGGTGGAGTATCTACCTTCACATGTAATTAACCGTGTGATGACGATAAGGGGATTGACCAATTCTGGCTTTATCCACTCCTTAGCATACTCTTTCACTACTGAAATTCTCTCGAATTCGGGATTAAACACCCTGTTGTAACTTGAGAACGACAATTGATGATTCTTGAACCACCTATCTCCCATTCTTGGAAGTTTTGTTGCAACAACAACTGACTCTTTTGTGACTGCAAAAATGAGAGACCCTACATGTGCTATCCTGCCATCAAAACCAACTGCAAATTGCATACAAAGAACGTCATCGTGGCCTTGCAAACTCAACAGAAATGGACCCCAGCCAACATCTAAGAACACTTCCCTACACTGTGCGAATTTTGGAATGGAAAACAAGTCTGCATAGGAGGAGGGTTCGTATTGCTTGGGCATTGTGACAGGGTTTGAATTCACCAAGCAAGAGCAAAATCGAGCCACACAGAGACACGAATTGGGCACGATCTAAGTGCAATTGGAATAGAGGGAAAATTTTACCAAGCAAGGGTGAAAATAGAACAAGAAATGGCACGGGTTTAACACAGTCTGAGCGTGATTAGAACAAAGGGAGAATTCGACAGCGGTTGGGCGCAATTCCTTAACGTAGGGCAGAGAAAATGGCAAGGGAAAATGAAACAATAGAGTGCCCAACCCGATTTTGGATGCTCTTATGGTGGAGGACATTGCCCACATGTGCGTGCGAGCTTCCATGTGTGGGAGATTCAAATTTGATGGCAAGCTTGAGAACAATGGAGTGGTGCATACTTAGATCAATTTCCAAGTATTTAGACTTGGACATTTGATCATAACCATATGAGGCATCTTTTAATCAATTCTTGTAACAAATTGAATTAAATGTGATTGAATTCTAGTTCCCTGGAATCTAGGATAGTTACTGATATGCAATGCAATGGCACTTCAAACGGCACTTTAAACGACAATGCATCCAACACCTCATCTGATACTTCATCCGATACTTCATCTGGTACTCTTGTGTTAAGTGTATTTTTGCCTCTTTTAATGGACAACCTGCAATTTTGAAGTTTTTTTTATGGCCATAGTGGTTAATGAGTAGAGGCAGAGTGCTCCATGCTTACTCATTCTTCTTGTATATGACATATAGTGTCAAAACCTATAATGAATGGGTTATAGAAAGCATAAAATATGTATTTTCAAACCTACAATATGCAGCTTGTAATGGAAGATAATCAATAAATAATGGTATGTTAAACATGAGTTCAGTAATGTATATCACACAGGAGTTAAGCATTTAAAAATAACATGACTATCAATGTAATAACCTGTATCATGGTAATAATACAAAAATTCTTGCAAAGACTCCTTTCTCTAGGCAATGATCATTTGTTAGCTCATGAACCCCTCCCCCACACCTATGTATTGTGAGACCTCACAATCAAAAGTATAGTAAACTAGTCAATATCCCCCAATAGCCAAAGATTTATAGTATGTCAAGTGTAAAGATGAAATTTCACATATTGGTCCGATGAGACAGTTAGGAGATGGCCCCACCTATAAGATAAGAGATCCTATATATAGATATGAAGAGGTAGGCAAGAGAGTTTCAAGATAGTCTTAGAGTCATTTACCAATGGAAAATTGATGAGATTCATTAACCTTAGCTTAACCACACATACTCCATGTCATCTTTGTTTGCAAGTAATGTCGTACATCAGGACAAGTTTACATTTATTATTTATTTTTGTCAGATCATCATCCTCGCTAGGTAGAATGCCCGCTGCCAGCAAGCCTGTTCAGTACTTCGATAGGTTTACCTAGTCATACCATAGGCCGGTACCCGATGTCAGCAGACTTGTTCAGTATCCCGACGGGTTAGCCTCTTAAACCCTCAGAGACTGGCCCTCCATCCTTTAAGATTTTATTATAAGATTGCTTATGCAAGAAGATGTGGGAACAATTCTGAAACAACTTTTCTTTCTTTTTTTTTTTTACTAGGGATGGTATTTATGTTAGAGGATGAATTTATGTTATATTGTTTAGTGGTTGTCCTGATGTAAGGGGTACTTAAGCGGATGTGGCCTATCTAAAGATATTTAGTGTGTAGTGGATGGTACCATTGAGAAAGAACATAAAGGTATCTCTAGGCTCAACTCACTTTCTTCTTTTGTAATTAATGTGATGTTTCCATGACTAACTACTAATTAGACTTCCTTGTTACTCTTTGATAAAGACACTTGACTTACTTACTCAGGTTTCTTGGAAAAACTGTACGAGAGACCTCTAGGATTGATAGTTATGGTATCACTTCCTTATACAGTGGTGAAGAGTTTCAAGAGCAACTGTTTAGAATGCCTTAAAAATGATAATTTTGCAAAAACATGGCTAATTATAGTAAGTCATTATTCATTTGATGCTTTAGTAGACACAAAATTCAAGTATAACAATGTTTTAATGAAAGATCCTTGAAACGGTGTACTCCCGGTGAAATAATTACTTACAGAAATATCTAGAATTGCCTTATTAACAAAATACAAAAACTATTTACATATATACAGTAGGAAACTCATAAATTTTTTCAAGAACAAGGGGGAACTTCCCCATCTACTAAGGCCTGTGCCTTGTCAGCTATTTGACCTGTAGAAAATCTTCTCTGGAAATGTGCTTATGATAAAACTTAAGTCGGTGTCCATTTACCCCAAAGGAGACTTGTCCATCATCAATTGTTTTAATTTTTACAGCTCCATTGTCATATACAGTGTCTACCTCATAAGGGCCCAACCGAAGGGTGGTAAGTTTTCCTTTGAAGGTTTTGAACCGGGAATCAAACAATAGGGCCCAATCACCAGGCTGGAAGTGTTTCTTTTTAATAAAATTTTCATGCCACTTGATCCTTTGGTTTTGGACCAATATTGTTCATTGGATGGCATCTTGCCTGATCTCATCCAATTCATTCAATTGTAGGGCTCATTGCTTCTGAGCCTCATCCAGGTTCAATCCTAATTTTGTGGCAATACAGAAGGTCCTTACTTGTAATTCTATTGGTAGAAGTACTTGTTTCTCGTACACTAGCTCATAAGGGGTATGCCTAGTGGTATTTCTCCAGGTAGTTCGGTATGCCCACAAAGCCTCTGGGAGCCTATCAACCCAATCTCAGTGATGTAACTGAATATTCTTGGTCAAGATGGCTTCTATAACTTTGTTTGTGGATTCTACCTAACCATTGGCTTGCGGGTGGTATGGAGAAGATTTACAATGTTTAATCCCATATTTCTCTGTTAGCTCTTTCATCATCTTGGAAGTGAATTGAGTGCCTTGGTCGATAACAATTTCACGAGGGACACCAAAGTAGGTAAAGATGTCTTCAGAGATTAATTTGACAATAGACTTCTCTGTGGCCCTGAGTAGGGATTTTTCCTCTACCCATTTGGTGACATAGTCCGTACAAACCAAGATATAATTCTCCCTATGGGACATGGGTGAAATTGGTCATACAAAGTTGAGGGCCCATTTTTCAAAGGGTTCTATCATAACTTGGGCCTGTAAAGGCATTTTGTCAGATGATGTAGGTCTACCTATCCTTTGGCAACTATCACAACTTCTCACATACTTGGAAACATCTTTGAAAATGCTAGGCCAATAGTAACCTGAATGTAACGCCTTATATGTCATACGTTTGTCAGAGATATGGCCACCACATGGTCCATCATGACAAATTCGTAGTATTTCAGGTACCTCATCCTCTCGGACACATCTACAAATAATCAAATCAGGACCTGTGCGAAAAAGATCATGACCAACCCAAGAGTAATTAGCACTCTGTGTAATAATTTTCCGTTTTTTATGAGGTGACAAATGAGACGGTAACTTCCTAGTAGCCAGATAGTTTTCCATATCTGCAAACCATGGGGTATTGACAGAAAGGGAAAAGAGATGCTCATCTGGGAAACTATCATCTACAGGGATATCATCATCCTCATTCTTTATGCGGGAAAGAAAGTTAGCTACTACATTATCCTTTCTAGGTTGGTCAAGCATAGTAATATTAAATTATTGCAATAACAAGAGCCACCTAGTCACTCAGCCATTAGTTATAGGTTTATTCAAGAGGAAACTAATGGTGGAATTATCAGTGTGTACAAATACTTCATAACCTATAATGTAATGACAAAACTTGTTAATAGAATGAACAACTGCCAAGAACTCTTTCTCAGTGACTGTGTAGTTCAACTTGGTAGGGGACAAGTTCTTGCTTATAAAATAAATGGCATAGGACTGTTGGTCTTCTTTCTACCCTAATACCCCTCCGATTGTAGTGTCGGAGGAATCAGTGGATATATGAAATGGGAGAGTCCAATTGGGCCCTCTGAGAATTGGTGCCACAGACAACTTAGCTTTCAGGGTTTCAAAGGCAGTTTGACAATGCTTAGTCCAGACAAAATCAACATCTTTTATCAATAATCAAAACATAGGTGCAACAATATTTGTACAATTTTCAATAAACCGCCGGTAATATCTGGCATGTCCAAGAAAGATTATCACCTCTTTCTGAGTCTTGGGGGGTGAAAGTCTAATAATGACCTCAATCTTTGTAGGATCGACTTTTATTCCTTCAGATGAAACATGATGTTCTAAAACCACTCCTTCAGTTAGCAACATTTTACATTTTTCATGACTTAGGGATAGGTTCATTTCCTGGCATCTAATGAGGACCTTTTCTAAGTTGTCTAAGGCTTCCTGGTAAGTGTTTCCATAAACTGTGAAGTCATCCATGTATACCTCCACACAATCATGAATAAGATCGACAAATATCCCTAATACTTCTCGTTGAAATGTGTCAGGAGCATTACACAATCCAAATGGTAAGACCCTATACGCATAGGTGCCCCAAGGACAAGTAAAGGTAGTATTGTCCTGGTCCTCGAGTGCTATAAGAATCTGGTTGTACCCGCTGTACCCATCTATAAAGGAGAAATACTTCTTTATGGACAAGGTATCTAGAACTTGGTCAATGAAAGGAAGAGGAAAGTAGTCTTTTAAAGTGGCCTTATTGAGTTTTCGTAAATCAACACAAATTCTCCATTTCCCAGTCACTTTATTTGGAACCACTACTAGCGGGGATACCCACTTACTGTCAGAGATGGGATAGATAAATCTGACATTTAACAACTTTTGGATTTCCTCCTTGACTATATCTTTAAGTACTGGGTTCATCCTTCTCTGGGGTTGCCTAACATGTGTTGCTTCCCCCTGGGTGTATATATGATGGATGCATGTGTCAGGGTGTATACCCTTCATGTCAGTGTATTCCCAAGAAAATGCTCTTGATTGTTCTTTAAGGATATCTACTAATTGTTTTTGTTGGTCTGTATCTAGCCTGAAATTTATACGTAAAACTTTCCCTGGACTAATCTCATAGGGCATAGTATAAGACATGGTAGACTCATCTATTTCGAAAATAAAAGATGTCGAAGACAAAATGGATGGATCTAATTGTTCTTGAAATTCTTCTCCAAACATGTACTCAAATTGGGGAAAAGACTGTGGAAAATCCACACATGTAATAGTAGAAATGAATTGGTTTAGCACATTTTCTAGTGTATTCTCCCGAAGTGCCCTTGCATGGTCACTAGGAAATACTGGTTCTTCCCAGTCTTAATTCTCATATGGACATTCAAGCCACCATAGATTCTCCATAATAGGTTGATCTGGAGGGTAAATGGTGAACTTCTGGATAAAGAGACCATTTGAGATGGTCATTTCTCCTTCTCTACAACCAATAAATGCATTGGTTGTGGCTAGCCAAGGTCTTCCCAAAATAACGGGGTGGCCTCAGGCAAGATCCTTTGAATGAATAACAAGATAATCTACAGGGTACTCCCATGAGGCTAAAGTAACCATGACATCATCTAAAATCCCTTCAGGTATAACCCTAGTCTTATCTGCTAATTCCAAAATGGTTGGGGTAGGCCAAAGAAGAGGTTGTAATTGTAATCGTTCCAAGGTAGTAGCAGTCATAAAATTGATGGCTGCCCCTAGGTCTATGAGAGTGTTTCCGATGGAGACCTCCTTAATGGTTATAGTTACTATGGGGTTTCCTGGATTCCCATACTTTGCTAGCTTTGGCGGCTCTGATATGTACTCAGAGAGTCCTCCTACCAAATGTACTGTAGGAGGGTCCTTTTGCTTCCTACCTGGCTTCTTGATACACAATTATGTGACTACCTTACTATAGATTGGAATGTCTTTAATGGATTAAATCAGAGGAATATCGACACAAATATTTTTCAATTCATTAAGAATGTCAAATTCTGGTTGGGTGGTAGGTTTCTCGATTACCAATCGGTCTGGATAAGGAGGGACCTTCATAATTTGTAAAGGTTCATTTTGGGGAAGCTTGGGTTCTTGATTCTTTGGGATAATAACATCTTCCCACCTAGTGTCATCCGTGAGTTTTTGGGTGGTTTCTTCTTCTTCTTCTTCTTCTTGGATGACTACTAAAGGTCTCTACCTATCTAGAACTTTTCCCAATTTAGTTTCATTTCCTGTAATGGAACAAGAGTAATGACATATGTTGGGAAGGCTTGCATCTCAACATTGTTAAGAGGTTGAGGGGGCTTATTATTGGGATTCGGGACTGTCTATGCCGGTAATAGTGTCAGTTTTGGGGAGCTTGCATTTTGAAATTGGAGCAGTTGTTGTTGTGGGTTAGGAGGTAAAGGTGGTGGAAGAAAACCTGGAAAAAGTTGCGGAGTGTTCGATGAGAACTAAGGATAAGGATGGTTGTACATAGGGATAGGTGGAGCTTGAGGGTTTCCTTGGTTGTGTCCTCCCCTCCATCCTTGAATCCAAGGATGTTGGTACTTAGTAGACTAGTTTTTCCAACCTGGTGAGTTCTACTGTTGTTGTAGATAATAGGGTGGAACTTGAGACTGTAGATCTGGGTATGTGGGTTGATTCCTAGGCTGCCATGGCCTCCTAGGTGCATAATAAGACTCCCCAGGGTCTCCACTCCTATATATGGCTAATAAACTGGGCAATGATGGACATTTTTTAGTCACATGGTCTTCTGTACAGAAGCCACAAACTAAAATGTTATCTAGTGGGCACTCCCTTGAGGAATGCTTCCTCCTGCATCTTGGGAAATATATGCTCATTTCTGCATTTTCCTCCTCCTGTTTCTTTTTGAGCTTAAGGGTATCCAACTAGGAACCTATTGTGCTTAAGATGTCAGTCTTAAAGTTTTCTAAAAGGTTCCCTATCTCTACTCTCGTGATACCACCTGAACTAACTAGTTTTAAGCTTCTATTGTAAGGGTCCCGGACATTCTTTCTTGTTTTGACTCTACTCCTTGAGTAGTTTTTACACATTTCACATATTTGAGCAAATGGTTTATGAGAGATGTCACCTGATGCCATCAGGTTAAGCACCTCTAGATATTCTTTTGAAATTCCCTTAAGGAAAAGAGTCCTAACTGCATCCTCTGGGAGGTCATGGTATTTTGGCTTCTGGGAGATATAACCAAATCTTTCCATATAGTCTTCAAGGGTATCGTCTTCTACGTGACTCTTTGGTATTGTAGTAGTCTTGGTACTTCTTAATAAAGATGTCTTTCATGGATTCCCAAGACCTAATACTAGATTCTCCCAACCCCATGAACCATCTTAATGCAGAGTCTTTGAGGGTGACAGGAAAGAGTTTTAATTTCTGGGCATCTTGCACATAGTTGTAGCTCCTACACAAGATGTCAAATTCAAATAGGAAGGTGTCTGGATCTTCATTGTTTTTACCATAAAAGGTAGGCAGTGCTGAGAGAGGAATATTCTTCATGTTGACATTTGGAGTGGTGTCTAAAATCAGAAACATGAAGGTAGTTTCGGTTTGGTTTCCAGTTTCTTCTTCCTCTCCGTGTCTGACATTGTTATCATCCTCCTGATCACCCATATTTGCTTGGTTTCCAAAAAGAGATTACCTAAGTGGTTTTATCTTTGAAGATAATAAGGTTTCCCTTTGATGAAAAGGTCTTCCTACTGATTGGATGTTTGGGACTCTACTTGAGCCAGTTGATATTATTGGTGCCAAAGTTTTTTGTGTCAATTTGAGAGATAATTACAATGGCTGAGATACCAAACAAAAGATTCACCTATTCAGGGTCTATGATATATTTAAGATTAGAGTCCCCTGGTGGTGGTTTAAAATAAAAGGTTGTATTGTTTGGTTTTGTGGAAGACTCAAGTGGTCTTGCCTCCTATCCTAGTATGATTGATGCTTCAATTTCTTGTTCTATAGTGCTCCCTGTGTTAGTCCCTGCAGAGACTATTTTAGCTCTTTGGGCTGAGCTAGCTCTTGTTTTTTGGTATCGGTCTGCGGATTTTATGAGCGGAAAATTCATTCCCCCAAAGAGATCGGAAAGAACCTTGGTTGAAAGGTATGATTTTGATTTAATGTATCTACCTTGTGGGTCTCTAGGCCTATTCATGAAAGAAAAGAAAAAAGCTACCATTTGATTCCTAGGTCTATTCATGAAAGCAAACAAAAATAAAAACTAATATTGGGTTTGGGGGAACCTGCTATAGAAAATGCACAGGTTCTTACCTTTCATCTTAAATTTTCCCCACCACCAACTAATGCTAAGGTCTAAGGATGATCTAATTCCTAATTACTTCTTACCTTAAGACAACTCCTCGGTAACAGCACCAAAATGTTAGGTGTTTTATATGTACTAAAAAAGACACTAAACTACCCTCAATCAAATTGTCAACACAGGGTAAGTAAACTTAGAGTTGTAGAAAAATTAATGCCAAAGGTAAAAAGGTTGGTAGGAGTGTAGACTAACTAAGGAAAGCATCTATCTAGGGCTAATCTACTCAAGCAAACCTATCTAATGAACAAACCCTACTAAGAAAATTGAGACTAGATAACCTAAGTAATTTTGTGCCAAGGACTGATGGATAGTTCCTAAGAAAGAAAATGAAAACTCTATAGAAAGAAAACTAGTTCATGACAGTAATCAAAGGAAACTACTAAGCATACTAAGAAAATGATGAAAGCAAACTACCTTTAACTTGCCAACCTGCATTCAATGAGAAACTACCCTATGAAAGAAAATAAATAAGCAAGTAAGCAAAAGCACCTATCTAACCTATTAAAGAAAATAGACAAGGAAACAAAAACACCTACCCTACTAAAACAAATAGACAAGCAAACAAAAGCACCTAACTAACCTATTAAAGAAGATATACAAGCAAGAAAAGCATAAAGCAAAAGACAACTAAGCAAAGACTTCTCATTGAGCAACTACCTAGTCTAAGAGGCAAGTGAACTAAATGCCTAATGAAAAACTATTTCTCTTGTGTGAAAGGAAATTTAAATGCTCAATGCAATGCATGAAAGGAAATCTATTCTATTGAAAGCAAGAAAGACTATCAACTAAACTTATGAAAACAATAAACTATCTTTTCTAACTTATGACAGAAAGAAACTAACTCTAACCTATGAAACACTCAAATGTAATGTTGGTGGTTGTGTGAATGCCTTCGATGGTGATGGATGATATCTCGATGACACTTGACAACAAAGGAAATTTCTAATGGTATAAACTCAATATTAATTTCAATGGCAAAATGAAAGGTGTGAAGTAAACAGTCCAATGAAAACTTAGCCATGATAAAAGTAATGTTAAATACCCTACATATTCATGTATAAACCATCAAGATCATGATGAGATCATCATTATCTAATTAAGAAATTAAATTGCATATTAATCTATGAAAGGAAATTGCGTGAAAGGAAACTATACTATGTCTAGTTTAATCATTCAAGCTATGATAAGAAAATGATTGAAAACAGAAATTAAAAACATGGCATTAAAAAGTGAATTGACAATTACATTTAACCAATAACTAAGAAAGTGAAATCTATCTAAAACTGAAGTAAGCAAGCTATGATTCAAAAACTGGAAGTAAATCTATCCATCCATCAATCTTTGTCAAAAGAAACTCAAACTAAAACTATGTGTTGTTCTAACTAAAAATTTGTTCTAAGCTTGACTGTAAAAATATAAAAAAAAGCACAATTTAACATCTGTGTTGCACACGAGGTTAGTATAGTGAGAGAGAGACTTGCAAGACTTTTCTAATCTATGAAATAAACACATAATAATACATATCATCATCTAACCTGCAAAAAGAAGTGAAATAGTAAGCTATAACAAACTAATTAGCACAATAAAAATATACATGTACAGAAAATAAAAAGAGAGCAATTTAAATTAGGAAATGAAAAATAAACATGAAGACAGTTACTAGACTGTTGGTGGGCCCCCCAACAAGTCATGTTCACTCTCTAAAAGCACACCATGACCTCAGCATGCCAAATTCACCATAAAAATCCAAAAACACAGTTTTGGCACTATTCTGGCAATGTAAAACTAGAAACAAAGCAAAATCGTTTTTCTGGCAATTCTGATGCTTATGCTACTTGGTTAACAATCTAATGAGCATCCTATTGGTATTTATAAGCTGACAACCCAGGTGGTCGACCACATGAGGGTCAAACCACCTCTAAATTTGGCAAATTACATTAAATGCATCAATAACTAACAAAACGGAGGAACACAATAAATGCCCTCTTTGGAAAAATGAAATCGAGTTGTCTTGAGCTTAGTAGCTGGAGGGGGCGATGGAAAACAAAACCCATGTGCTTGATTTGTCCAGCACTGGCCGCCAATACCATAACCGCCAACTTGCCTTGCGTTTTTGTGCAATACTGGGTGCCAGAACGAGTGTCGGGTCAAGTACCAGAACGAGTGCTGGATCAAGTGCCGAAACAAGTGTCGGACCAAGAAACATGGTGTGTTTTGCCCTGTAACAGAAAAAAAACATGAATTAATGCTTGGAAACCATAAAATATGATAAATTAAACTGGATTGAATCACAAAACATGAATTATACGTACCTCATGCCGATTATATCATTTTACCATAAAATTCTTCAAAAAGCTCCTTTGAAATATAAAAATGCATATATACATATGGAAAAAAGTGTATAATAACGTCATGAAGATGATCATATCTCGGGCCCAACAACCTTCCAACATCCATCTTGTGGCCTCTTATCTCAGGTTATGTTCTTGGATAATTAGATTGGTCTTGCAACCAGATCCCTCTTGCTCTCAGGATCTCCTCTCTCTTTCTCTCTGTCCATATGTTGGCTCTCCCATTTTTTCTTGTGTTTTCTTATGCACGTGCTCATTCTTCTCTTTTCTCTTGCACACCCCCCCACAAGAAGGTTCTCGAACTTTCCTATTCCTTCTATCAGAAGGAACCTTTCGGGTCAAACTGGGGACTGTAGGAAATGGTACTTTGTGGTACCTTTGGTTGATAGCTTCTATTGTCCCAGCTAGATTTCTCATACTTGTATTCATGGGGGTGGTCGGTTGCTCAACCACCAGTCCTCACTCATTAACAGATTTTTTCTTGGAATCAAAGTTAAGAAAAATAATTGAATATTTCATAAACACTTTTAGCTTAGTACATCCTCCTCTCATTCCTCTAATGGTATCATGGCCAGTATTTTCAAGGCTTCACCCCACAGTCAGATGATGGCATTTTAATCAAACAATCATACATTTACAATGCTTCTATTGCATGGGAATAATTAAAAAAGGGTATTACAATCCCCTCCCCCTTAAAGAAACACCATCGTCTATGTTCTTTTCATCTAATAAACACCAACCATACTTCCATTTTTTTTCAGTTTTTTGAGCAATGTAGTTCCTTTTCTTGGTCTGGTCCTTTCCAAACTCTTTGGAATTTAGCACATGCCTACAATTTCAAACAATAAGCATGTTAATTCATAATTTCATGTGTGAACATTCATTGTTGTTCATAATTCAAGAGGAAGAATTTACATATCAACATAATACTTATGTTTGAATTTCATGTATCTGCATCCATATGGTTGTCTTGAATCACTGTTTTCCTTGACACACCCATTGTTCACGTGATCCTGATCAGTACTCTACAAGATTTATTGAAATCTCCTCTTCCTTGTGGTCACTCACCTTCCAAGCCTAGGCTCAGGAATCCACGTCTATGCTATACAGACCCTCGAGCAATCCATCTTGCCTTGCAAAGAATTTCTCGCACAATAATCATTTCAGAGACTTCATCGAGTATTACAGCTAAGACGTCGCTCTGACTTTCTCTTCTGAGGTGTCTCTCCAGATCATTTTACCACAACAAAACATTCTATATGGTGATCATGGAATATCATAGGGTTCTCATGTCACAACGGTATCCTTTTCCACGATTTCCAAGATTGACAGTCATCATCTGTCCCTCCGGGACAAATATTTTATCTCACCTATGTCACATGCACACAGTAACCGTGAGATACCAACATCAATTTTAATCAAATTTCTTTCAAATATGTTACCCATAGATTTCAAATTTCACACTTTCATTTTCATATTTGTTCCATATAGGAACCATGTTCCACAAGTAGGAGATTTTCCTTCTCATGAAAGTTTTGGCTCGACATGTATTGGTCTTCCTTATGGGCTTACTTTTTCTTCCATACCCAAGACCTTTCTTCCTACAATTCCATATTCACATAGCCAAGAAAGTTGTTAGTTCTCATGCACATTATATTTCCAAAATTGTGTCTTCCAAACAATTTCAGACTATTGATACTAATAATCAAATTGATTTATATGTGTATTCCATAAATAAAAGGAATTGTCTTTCCTTACACATACACTATATTCAACATGCCAAACATTCCCAAATGCACTTCAAACCTTAGATGAATTTAATCAATGTGCTAATGTCCATGGTCACATTCACACACCATGCACCCTTGCATTGAGTTTGGTTTACCATATTTTAGTTTAGGAAATCTTCCTTGAGGTGTTGGAACTCAGCCAACCTCTCACCTCATGGTTCATTAACTCGTATTCATTACTCAACAAAACTAATCATGATACCAAATCAACATACATTATATGAAATTAAAACATCATATAAATGCATCCTCTCTTCACTAATAACCAGGGTGCCAATACTCATGGATACTCAATTCTCTCTTTACCATTTGTCAACTCTGGTAGAAGATTGGAAGATCCTTCTTCCTTAATGGGTAGTCCTATACCTGCCTACTCATGCAAAAATGAATCTCCTCAATGCATTAATCAATGTATTGTTTATGAGAACTTTTTTTCATAACCATTCATGATTAATTTGTACACCCATGGCACATTTGTTCATGAATTTCCATGCAAGGATTTTATTTATCCTTGACAACCAGAGGTTTCTCCCTTTGTACTTTAGGTTCTTCTCTCTTGAATCTTACCCTTCTTGAGTGTTAATTTCACACAACAATCCATTAAGGTCACATGCATATCATAAAGATATAAAACATTTCAGAAGGGATTCTTACCCAATCCCTTTCAAACCTCATGCTACATAGGCATGAATTATTTATACCTATCCTAGCTGCCAGCACCCCTTTCTAACTTTACCTCATTAGCGGTGCTTTATAGGGACTTCCAAAGTCCATTAATGTTTTCAACAACAACCTCCTTGTATTCTTCCTCTACTTGAGGTTATATACCATTGGCAAATGCTCTTCCTTAGCAACTCCAATCCTTTCCCGTATTATAACGTGCATCTTCACATTTAAAAAAAATTATATCAGTCGTCATGTTAAATAAAATACAAGTACCATATCATTTAAATCAACAAGATTATTTTTAGATATGTTCCCAACATATCTATATGCATTCTACAACATTATTCCTTAATGTGTTTACTAGTGCAATAACAGTCAAATTTGCAGTTGTCTCTATAGTCTTGTAGCTATCAACATCCTCATGGTGGAATCATCCACACATGGCAACATTTTAGTTTCTCATCCTAGGGAAACATAATAAATATCAAGAAATGAATTAAGGGACTCTTCCCTTTTTGCAACTCCTTCTACACAGTCTAGACTTTTCATCTTAACTGAACTATTCCCAAGGCCACACTACGTTTGAGTAACATGGCTTAACCAAGCCTACTCAATTAAACACATTTATTAATCTATTTCCTAGTTGTACTTGTTTTCATAGTTGTTTCCTTTATGGCATACAACTCTCATAAGCAATTGAGAGTTTTAAAGGGAGAACCATATTCCTTGTTTTTTCCTTCCTTTCTTTTGCAGTCTATCCCCTTTAGGATGTGCCTTCTCCATTCCTTGAGAAGTCTCATTCAAGGTTGTCTTGACCTTTCTTGGATGCAACAACATACTACAGATTTAATATTTTAGTTCACAATTAATTACGAACCAATGTATTCTTTGACATTTCCCAAACAATAATCATATTGGTCAAAACTCATTTGCATGTCTCCTATGCATGCATTATATTTAAGAATCTAATCCAAGATTCTCATATGAATAGGCTTTGTGGCCCACTACCTAATTTCTAGGAGTAATTAAGGTTATGAATCTATTCTCTTGACAAATTACTCTTTACAGTTCCTTCACTTGGAACTATCTTACCATGCAACTCCCTTGTTGCATGTCCGTTATTTCTTAAAATTCTCTCAATGTTGAGTCAGCCTCAACTTTACCATTTCATATGTTTACCCAATATTCCATAAGGAATTATCAACATTCATTCTTATTATGCATTCATATCGTGCATTCACACATGCACATTATTCTATTAGTTTGTATTCAAATGGTGTGTTCCTGCACCTAACCACATGCATCAACATATTGTATGTGTGTGTCTCCCATAAACACTTTTTATAGTCTCACATGCATATTTCTTTACAATTCATTCTATCTCACGATATCTCACAATAATTTACATTGAAACTTTAAAGACAAAATCATATTGCCTCATGTTCATAATTAGAGCATTCTTGCTCAGTTACTCTTTTAGCATTTCATACTAGATCCTTCTGAGGGGTAGAACACGTCCTCGTTCAACTATTACTCAATAAAGAGAATTCAACCACTTTAATTGTGCCTTGCTTGCACACTTTTTTATTATCATTCGTTCATATTTATATGATCTTAATATCAACCTTATTTAAAGAGAAATTACAACCATCCACCTGACTAGTTCCACAGACATATTCATTTGTGTCGTCATACTAGGAAACCCTATAACACATTCAATTCATGCACTCAAGAATATATTTGCATACACATATATTTAGCATCCAAGCTCACTGCTTGCACCTTTTTTCCATGTCATTCACACATATTGACATTTGAAACTTCCTTACCATTCCTCCCTGGGATCTTACAGTCATTCATATGAAAAGTCCCATAGGGACACTCATAATTACGTTTCTCTCTTTTTCACGAAAACAACCAACACAAAGCCACTCTTTCCCAATTGCTATCAAAGCATTCCACAATTCAAAAAACACTAACTAGGTAATTACCATATTACCTAAGACAAAAAGATAATAATTTTGGTCTCTCTTCCTGCCTCAAACCATTCTTGGTCAAAAAACCTTTACGAAGGAAATCCTTTTCTAGATTTCCTCTCACTACTACTTAAGTATACTGAGCCATACCCATATGACCATCATCCAAATCTAGATGTTAACCCATTGGTCATCTTAAAATGCCCAAGCATTTTCTTTACCATATTCAAGATCAACATTTCATTAACCATTATATCTTATCCTCATAAGCTAGTATGCAATTAACATCATTAGAATTTTTCTTATACTTTTATAATCATATAACCATATGATCTAAGACAACACCAAATTTTAGATCTAATAACATACTATAATAAGTCTATATGCATGTTCAATCTTTTCCATATGCATTCCAGCATATCCTTGTGCACCAAGCATTTTACCCATGCCTACAGTGCAAATGTATTCCAATTGTCTGCCTCTTGCATTGATATTCATAGAAATGCCTTTAGGTTAATAGGAACTTATTTCCTTTAATACAACCATGAGATCATAAGCTTTCTCATATATATTACTCTACCTCTTTTATGATGGCTATCAACAGACAAAAGAACTCTTTCTTCTTTTCTTGATTGGAATATCTTGGTAACAAGTTCCATTCATTATAGGTCAAGTAAACTAAACTTACTACTTATTTTCAACCCTATAAACATGAGGACTTATAGATACAGTCTCTAGTCTTTTTTTTGGACACCAATTATGATTTCCATGGTTCTAACAACCCACATTTATGAGCAACATTACAACAACTCAGTCCACTCATACTCTGGATTCTTAATCCTATAATATGATTCTTCATTTTCTACCCGTTCACATTTAGGACTTACCATTAATGCTTTTAAACATATTCTCACTCCTATAGAAGTATTTATCATTCCAACAAAGCTACTATACGCTTCTTCTGCTACAATCAACATGCCAAGATTTTCTGTTGTAAGGAATTTTAAAACAAAATTCTGAATCTGCAAATCTTCTCCTCGGGAAGTTAATGCAGATAATAATTTTTTTTTAGCGAAAATAAATTCTTTCTAACATGCTCATCTTAGACTTAATATACCAGTTTTGTGACTGATCTTTGGCCCATCTAGGCCTAGTGTTTGAACTATTCTCTGATACTGCTTTGTAAGACCCATGACTGATATGAAAATATTTTGACACCACTTATTCCTTCAAAATAAGCATGCAACATCTAACTTGATTCCCATATAATTTATAGGATCTATTAAGGTGATTTTCAGAAATGATGATGATGTCTCCTTTATCCAAAACCCCTTTATGATGACTAATTTGAAGTGCAATTGAGATAACTTGGAAGAAAATAAAAGAACTCAAGCAATAATAATGATGCAATGCTTTGTTTCATCTTTAAGTTCTTTCAACCAAATGAAAATTGTTTATCTTTATCTCAAGATACCAAGACACATATGCAAATGGACCAAATAAAACAATCTTGAGGGTGGTCTGAAAATACACAACTCAAATAGACAAACACAGTTCATATTTGAAATCCTAGCGAAAAACTGAGAAAAATGAGTATAATATTGGCCATATTTTGTCAAAGTGCCTCATGGAATGCAAGACAATGTGATACAAGGTCATTAACGACACTCTAACAAAAAAATATTATAGATGACGTTGAATTACAAAACCGACCTCATATTCACAATCTTTGCGAAAAATTGTGCAATTTTTATATAAGACACTTGAAAATTTGTTAAGGTACCATTTGGAACGCTTTATGGTGCAAATCAAGATTATGTTGTACTTTCATGTACTTCTGTATAGTCTTGAAATCCATTCCCACCTCGAATTTCATGTCTCGGGATTTGTGCAGTCTCGAATTGTCTCCGACTATCTCCTATCTCGGGATCCATGCCCAATATATAACTGAAACTCCAAAACTACCTCCAAATTAGTTGGCAACCAATTTTCTAAATTTAGCAGAATCCCGCTAAATATGGGTTGGTTGGTTGAGTTGGTTAAAAATCTCCACTATTATAGTGGAGGTTCCAGGTTCAAACCTCCGCATGGCATATACATGGTTATATTTAGCATATAATTTTCATACATCCATTGGTTTGTTTGGTATGGCATATATTATAATATAATATTATATATATATATATATATATATATATATATATATATAATGTTAACAAAACTACCACCAATATCCGTGTTAAGCCGTCTGGATATCTAGAGTGAGGTCATGTGGTTTGCATAATGTCCAAGGGTTGGGGCTAGGCCTCGACCCATTTACTCCCCATATGAACCATAATAGTAATTTAAATATATAAATTGTCATATGAAGGTTAAGAAGCATTGTATGGTGTATTGGAAACGTGGGCTATGTGAAAACTTGGAGCTTTGGGAGTTAAAGGGGTCAATTCCCTGAAGCTCCATAAAAATTTTACACAACCTGAACCAACATCGGCCAATGGGAGATATCCATGTGGCAGCTTCTCATGGGTCCTCATATGCCACATGTAAACACATGAATGAATCAATTGTATTCCTGCCAACTCATTTGTTGAATGTACACATCGGCCAATGGGAAGTTGCCATGTGGCAGCTTCTCATGGGTTCTCAAATGCCACATTTCAACACGTGAATGAACCAATTGGATGCCTTCCAATTAGTTTGTTAATTGTACATGCCATGTCACCTACTGTGCCACATCATCTATTGTATTGTCAGGTGCCTTTGCTGATGTCATCATGCCATGTGTCACCCTCTGGTGCTGCCACATGGCACCTCTGTTTTCTTTGTTTTTTCCAAACTTTATATATATATATATACATGTTAACAAAACTACCACCAATATCTGTGTTAAGCCGTCTGGATATCTAGAGTGAGGTCATGTGGTTTGCATAATGTCCAAGGGTTGGGGCTAGGCCTCGACCCATTTACTCCCCATATGAACCATAATAGTAATTTAAATATATAAATTGTCATATGAAGGTTAAGAAGCATTGTATGGTGTATTGGAAACGTGGGCTATGTGAAAACTTGGAGCTTTGGGAGTTAAAGGGGTCAATTCCCTGAAGCTCCATAAAAATTTTACACAACCTGAACCAACATCGGCCAATGGGAGGTTTCCATGTGGCAGCTTCTCATGGGTCCTCATATGCCACATGTAAAGACATGAATGAACCACTTGTATTCCTGCCAACTCATTTGCTGACTGTACACATCGGCCAATGGGAAGCTGCCATATGGCGGCTTCTCATGGGTTCTCAAATGCCACATGTCAACACGTGAATGAACCACTTGGATGCCTTCCAATTAGTTTGTTAATTGTACATGCCATGTCACCTACTATGCCACATCATCTATTGTATTATTAGGTGCCTTTGTTGACATCATCATGCCATGTGTCACCCTTTGGTGTTGCCACATGGCACCTCTGTTTTCTCTATTTTTTCCAAACTTTAACTACTCATAAGTTTTGCATACAAGGCCCATTTGAGGTGAAATTTGCATCGTTGGAAAGATGATGACGAACGCTTCTCAATGGTTTTTTTATACGATATGCGACTATCGAATTTTGATCATTTATGGATCCCCTGGGACCTCTATGAGCGTTTGGGATCCTCTGAGACCTCTGTGAGCATTCCTTAGATCCTCCTAGACCATGTTGTTTCTAAGATTGATTCTAGGCTTGAAGAATAATGTCAAGCATCATAAAATTAAAGAAAAGTTTTTATAGTGCTTTCTTCTACCTTCAGTTTTCTAATATGCAACTTTGAGTGAAATTTATAATAAGAAAATACAGAGGTAGTATCTCTTTCTCTGAGTCAAAATTATAATTTTATATGACATGGAAATGATTCAAAAAACTATTAGAACAAAGTAAGGGATCAATTACAGATAAGTCTTACCTCATTCGCAGTAGAAGAAAAGTAGGAGATGTATCCTCGACAAATGATTAAGAATGTGAAACTCACACAGATTACAAGTCTTGTTTTTACTCAAACTAAGAACAAAGGAAAAATTGTAGCTAAGTGAACTTCCAATGCATTAAGATCACAGCAGATGTATTAGTAAGTTGTAATCATTCAATCTTCAAGAACCATATAAAGAATCTAATGTGAGAAGAAAATGAAAATACAGGGGAAACACATAACTCAATAGAAATGAGACTTAGAATATTTGTCTTCTCTTTATATTGATATTCAATAAGTACTCTCTTTTACATTCTACAAGAAGAAGCCCTAAATAGATCTAAGATCTACCTATGTATACAAAAATTGTCTTCGATAGAAGTAGTTAGACATTCCATCTTTTCAACTCTAAATATAAAATACAATCGAAATCTAACAACAAAATGCAGATTTTGTTGAGATACGCTTGATATGCTAGCATTTATTTTGCTCCTCTATTTTCTCACAGATGTGCTCGCCTTTTTTTGCTCATTGAACTGATCACACATCTCCATTAATGCTACCACAAATCTAGAAGGTTCAATGTTTTCATTCAACTCGAATGAAAACATATTTTTATGCACTAGTGGTAGTTTCTCTTGAATCTTCCTGATTGCCTGAGTTGCAACTTGGTGTTGTAACTTTAGTTTTACTAGTAGCTCATTTATGTTTGGTAAATCAATTTGATTTTCTTGTTGAATTGTATTATGTATACTCTCCTTTATTCTTTTCTATCTCGATCTGCCCAAGTGTATCAGAGATAACATCACCTTTAAATTCAACCAACTCTGACTCAACAATAGAAAGGGAATTGAGACAAGCCTACTTAACCTCTCTAGCTAGCTTCTTTCTTTCTTCAAGGTTTGTCTCCCAAGCCTTTAAAGCCATTTCTCCCTTCATGTGCTCATATTGTGAAAAAGGGGCGAGACTAGGAAAGTTCACTTTTTGTCTCCAAACAATAAATTCTTGGAACTTGGATCTAGCTGCACAGACTTCTTTTTCTTTGTCATAAATATTCTTCAGAGAAGTGTTGATCCTTTGATAATAATTCTAAATAGTATCCACGGCTTGATATAGATCTAACTGAACATCTCCCAAGCTTTCATTTATCTCAGATGCTTTCCCTTTGAATGCAACATGATCTATTTTTTTGTTTTCTAGTACAACTATTTGGGTCTGCAACTGCTCAATTAAACTATTTTGTTGAGAAATCATTGAGTTACTTTACTACATATTTTGGGCACTCACCTCTCGTTTCTCCTGTAGCTGCTTCATTTGTTTCTGATAGCCCAATCTGATTTGTTCATTGCCAAAATTCATCCTACTCCGGAAGATTATTTCTACATGTTGCATGTCATTTTGCAAGTGCTCAAACTGAAGATATTTTTGCTGCAGCTGCTTAATAAGATTATCCACTGACCATTGATTTGTTGGGTATGTGTTATATTCTTTTCACAAGTAGTAGTGTTTGTGTTTCATTGGGCACGCAGGGGGGTTTGAGGGGGGTGCACTAGGCCCCCCCTTGGGGGTTGCAGGGGGTTCAGGGGTAGCGCCCCTGAGAATGTTCTTTTTCCTCGGTAAATGTGTCACATTTTTACCTCATTTTTTGTGTTGCCTCAATTTTCGTGTCCATTTTTGGGCGGTTTTTTGGCACATGGTTTTTTTCTGATGGTTTTCTATTTTTGATTAAGGAATTAGGGTTGTTTAAAATCCAGGTCATTGGGTTAGGTTTTGGATGCCACTGGCTCCTATATGTATATTGTATTGTAAACAATGTATCACTATGAAGGAATATAGAATATGTTGTTTTTCTTGGTTTGGGTTTCTAGGGGAAAAATATCTGTGTAATGTTTGTATTTTCCATTGTATCTTTTCTATTCTTTTTCTAAAAATCTGTTTACCGTAAATATTGTACAAGGTTAAAATCTACATTTGGTATCATAGCTTTGTTGGCTTTAGGGGGGTGCCTTTGTGGTCAAGTGTTTGGATCAGGACTGTGATAAGCCTTGTTACAGTGGGAGATCTGTTGTATTGATTTTTCAGGTGAAAAGAAATGACAAGCCATTCAAAAATGGAGATTGATAAGTTTAATGGGAAAAGTTTTGAGTTGTGGAAGCTCAATATGGAAGATCTATTGGCGGACAAAGATCAACGGATCATGGTAGATCCAGGTATTGCACCTACAGAAAATTCAACATATGACTGGAAAAATTTGGATCGGAAGGCAAAGAGCACAATCTGACTGTGTCTCTCAGATTCAATATTACTGAAAGTATCAGAGGAAGATACAACCAAGTATTTATGGGATAAGTTGGGGAAGTTGTATCAGTCTAAGTCCCTAGTAAATAAACTATTCCTGAGAAAGAAGCTGTATAATTTGAGGATGAGAGATGGAGACTCGGTGGTACATAATTTGAACGCTTTCAATATTGTGGTAAGTCAGTTAGTATCTGTTGAGATTATAATTTCAGATGAAGAAAACTGTATCAGTTTATTGTGTTCTTTACTAGACTCGTGGGATAATCTGGTTGTGGCCATAGGTAGTAATACAACTTCCTTGAAGTTTGATGAAGTGGTCTCATCCTTGTTTTCGTAGGAGATGAGAGGGAGTAATATGGAAGGACAGAGCACAAACACATTATTTGCAAGAGGACGTTCCCAGGAAAGAAATAGATCTAAGTTCTCAAGTGGGAGATCTAAGTCTAAGGGTAGATCTAAATCTCCCGAAAATTTTGTAAAGGTATGTTGGAGATGTGGAAAAGAAGGGAACTACAAGAAGCAGTGTAGATCCAAAGTTGATAAAAAGAAGGGATATGAAGAATATCCTTCTACAGAAGAAACTACCTCCCAGGAAGAAAGAGGGGATGTGTACTTGGCTTCTTCAAGAACACATGCAGATCATGAGGCATGGTTGGTTGAATCAGGTGCATCCTTTCATATGACTCCCCACCGGGAGTGGTTCTGTGAATATGAAAGGTATGATGGAGGTAATGTTTTCTTAGGTGATGATTCAACAACCAAAATCATAGGAAAACGAAAAGTCAAGTTGAGGCTCATAGATGGAAGGATTAGAACACTACCCGGTGTTCTGCACATCCCAGGTTTGGCCAGAAATTTGATTTCTATAAGAAAAATTGATGATGCAGGGGTAAAAACAATATTTGAAAAGGAAACGTGCAAGACGGTTCAAGGAGCAATGGTGTTATTGAAAGGAGTTAGGTTTGGAACTATGTATAAGATTCAAGGAAGCACTATTAGTGATAGGTATAATATTTACATTGTTCCTAATATTGGAGTTGAAGAAGAAATAACTCCTACAGTCTCTGGAGAAAAGGTTATGATGTGGCATCAAAGACTGGGGCATATCGGAGAGAAGGGTCTTTGACTACTACACAGTAAAGGTATGGTTGAAGGTATGTCTAACTTTTCTATGGATTTTGATTTCTTTGAACATTGTGTATATGGGAAGCAAAATCGGGTAAGATTCTCTTATGGTACAATGAGGGTAGAAGGAATTTTACAACTAGTTCTCAATGATGTTTTTGGACCTGTGTCGGTCCCATCATTGGGAAAATCTATGTACGATGTCTCATTTATAGATGACTTCACGAGGAATACTTGGATATATTTCCTCAAGAAGAAATATGAAGTCTTTGACAGTTTTAAAGAGTTTAAGGCTCTTGTTGAGAATCAAACAGAGAAAAGAATTAATTTGTTGAGGACAGATAATGGTGGAGCATTCTGTGGGAATGAATTTGAAGAATTCTGTAAGAAGTGCAGTATAGCAAGGAAGAATACTACTCCATATACACCTCGGTAGAATGGATTTGCAGAAAGGATGAATAGGACATTGATGGAAAAATAAAGGTGCATGCTCAGTGGTGCCAGGTTAGGGAAAGAATTCTGGGTAGAGGCAGTGGGTATTGCATGTTACCTGGTCAATAGATCACCCTCATCATCACTAGATGACAAGAATCCAGAAGAGGTATGGACTGGTAAGAAACCTTCTCTCACACATCTCAAGGTATTTGGTTGTGGTGCATATGTTCATGTTCCAAAGGAAAACATGAGTAAGCTAGATAAGACAGATGAAAAGTGTATCTTTATTGGATATAAAGATGTTGTCAAAGGTTAGAAGCTTTGGAACCTAGAAACTAAGAAGTTAGTTTATAGTCGAGATGTGGTATTTAGAGAAATGAAGGATGTTATTAAATAGTAAGTCCTACCAAGTAAGGAAGAGCCAGAGAAAATTGAGTTTGATTTAAAGGATGATGAATCAAACTCTACATAAGAACATGAGTCAGAAGAAGAAGATCATCATACTCCAGTATTGAGGAGATCAGTTCGAGAAATAAGGCTATCGGAAAGGTATACTCCATCTGATTTCCGTTCAAAATTTTATTTGTCTATTACTGTTGATGATCCTAGAATTGTCAGGAAGGCAGTGGATTCAGATGATGGAAATCTATGGAAAAAGACCATGGATGAAGAAATGGAAGCCTTGGATAATAATGAGGCTTGGGATCTAGTGGAGTTGTCGACTAGAAGAAAACCCAATGGAAACAAATGGGTATGTAAAAAGAAGATGAATGCAGAAGGAAAAGTGGAGAAATACAAAGCTCAGTTAGTAGAAAAGGGTTATTCCCAGGTTGAGGGAATTGATTTTGGTGAGATTTTTTCTCTTGCTTCTAGGTTAACCTTTATAATATTTTTGTTATCTATTGTTGATGCATTTGATTTTGAAGTAGAACATATGGATGTGAAAACAACATTCCTACATGGGGATCTGGAAGAAGAAATCTATATGAATCATCCAGAAGGATTTGTTATGGAGGGAAAGAAGGAGTTGGTATGCAAGCTGAAAAAGTCCCTGTATGGTTTAAAACAATCACCAAGGATGTGGTATCAAAAATTTGATACTTATATGTTGGGACTTGGTTTCACAAGAAGCAAAGAGGATCAATGTGTGTATTTTAAATTAATTGGTGATCATTTGATTTATTTGGTCTTGTATGTCGATGACATGTCGCTGATAGGAAACAACAATGAGATTATCTAGGATGTGAAAACTTAGTTGTCCTCTAAATTTGACATGAAGGATCTTGGTGCTTCAAATTTCATTTTGGGAATGGAAATTAAAAGAGATCAGAAAAAGAGGAAACTCTGGTTAAATCAGAGAAAATATGTCGAGACAATATTGCAGAGGTTTAATATGCAGGAATGTAAACCGGTCAAGGTTCCTATTCATGTTGGTGTAAGGTTATATGTGGATTAGTGTCCCAAGACACAGGAAGAGGAGGAGGACATGTCTCATGTTACATATTCTAGTGAAGATGGTAGTTTGATGTATGCAATGGTCTATAATAGACCAACCATTGCACATCCAGTGGGATTTTTGAGCAGGTATATGTCAAAACCAGGGAAGGAGAATTGAATTACAATAAAAAGGGTTTCCAGATATTTGCATGGCACTACTAGCTATGGATTGTGCTACCAAGGAAGACCGAGATTGGACAGAGTGGTGGATATACATGGCTTTGTGGATGTAAACTAGGCTGGATACTTGGATTGTAGGATATCTACAAGTGGGTATTAACCTGTTTAGAGGAGAAATAAGTTGGATGAGAAAAAAATAGGTTGTAGTGGCACTTTCAACTATAGAAGCCGAATACATGGCAGCCACTCATGCAAGTAAGGAAGCAATATGGTTACAAACATTGTGTTCAGTTATTGGGTTGGTACAACAAGCTGTAAGGATAGATTGTCACAGTCAGAGTGCAATTTTTCTGAAGAAGAACCTGACTTATCATTCAAAGACAAAGCATATTGATATTCAATATCACTTTGTGAGAGACATGGTTGAAGAAAAGAAAGTATTGTTGATCAAGGTGGACACTTTGAAGGATGTTGCAGATTCATTAAAAAAATCTATGAGCACTGAGAAGTTCTCTTCGTGTAGAGGATCCATGGGCATTGTTTCCCTAGATTGTTGACTATGTAACCCTGTAACCCCATGCATGCAAAGAAAACAACAAGTGGGAGAATGTTGGGTATGTGTTATATTCTTTGTATGAGTAGTATTGTTTGTGTTGCATTGGGTGCACATGGGGGTTTGAGTGGGGAAGCAGGGGGGCGAAAACCCCCCCATGCAGGGGTTCAGGGGAAGCTCCCCCGAGAATTTTTTTTCCTCGGGACAGGTGTCACATTTTGCCTCATTTTTTGTGTTTCCTTGATTTGCGTGTCCATTGTTGGGTGGTTTTTAAACACATGGTTTTTTTTCCGATGGTTTTCTATTTTCGGTTAAGGAATTAGGGTTGTTGACTAATCCAGGTCATTGGGTTAGGGTTTCGGATGCCGCTGGCTCCTATATGTATATTGTATTGTAAACAATGTATCACTATGAATGAATATAGAATATGCTAGTTTTCCCAGTTTGGGTTTCTAGGGGAAAAATATGTGTAATGTTTGTATTTTCCATTGTATCTTTTCTGTTCTTTTTCTGAAAATATGTTTACAGTAAATATTGTGCAAGGTTAAAATCTATATGATTGGTAGTGTCAAAGGCTCCTAATGAATCTACAACTTCTTTGGGAATTTCAAGATTGTTTTGTCCATTTCCATCATACACTATTCTATTTCTCTTAGTGACCACTCCTTCCTTCTGTTGAGATTCTCTTCTTATGATATCTCTTCTTTTCTTGTTGAAGAAGAAACTTGAAGGATGAATCTCCTTAGGAAGAATAGGTGTGAATTCATCTATACAAATTGCCTTTGAATTGGGAGTTTCGAAACTTGTGGCTATGGGAGTTAGTGAGAGAATAGTAGAAGTAAGTGCAGTGGACTTCTATAGGCTTGTGACACTTGGAACAACAAAAGTAGTAGTTGATGGTGAAAAAGGGAAAGCATGTCCTTGCTTCATAAAGGCCTCAAAAGATGTTAATATCTCCTGATCCTTTTTACTCAGCATTGGTGTATTTACATTTTTAATTAACTCATCTGGATTCTTTTCCACTTCTTCAGCTTGGTTTGTAGTCGAGCTACATTGTGGGGGCTATGTGGATGCTATTTACTATGATGACAAGGAAATATTAGATTCTCCTTGTAAAATCTTTGGAAGGCTGGTCATTCTGTGTTTTTGAAAACTAAGAAAGCCAGACTGTTGATCTGGTAGTAGATTTTGAACTCTATTTTGAACTTCCTCATAAGCTCTGAGTCCTTTGAAAACATCATCATAAGGGGAATATTTGTGAATGTACCTCCTCATATTGAAATGAGTTATATGATTCTCAACCAACTTATGAGGATCATGTCTTTTGAATTCAATATCAACCAATTTCATGTTCTCCAAAGTTGTTGCTTCGACCTTCGTATGCCCAAAATCAAGTAATGTGAACATACCAACCTGTATAGGAAAGGTAGGCCATACTTTGTTCTTTGTTTCTCTCAATTCCTTAGTAATCCCTCCTACCACTTTTTGGTATGCCACTTCTCTGTAGATCAATCTATTAGGAAAGAATTTTGGAAGGGTGTGAGGCGAAATAGAACAACCAAATACGCTAATGTAAGAGAAATTATCTTCAATGTACCAATCTGCAATTGTACCCAAATTTCCTATAATAGGTTCTAAAATTATGGGAGGAGGGTGTCCGTAAATGGCTGCATGAACGGGTATCACTACATTGTGACAGGTTTCATAGAATAAATATTTGTAGTTTTCCTCCCATAACTTTGAATGATAAAATTGTATGGATTCAGAACAAGCTGGGTTCCAGCTCCAGTTCATGAGAGGAAATGGAGTCATAAAGAATATTTCATCCATGATGTATGCCGACATGTAAAAAGGAGCATGTTTCCCCCTAGACTTCAAATATCGGTACTTGGCGACCTCCTTAGCTAGGTTATCTGACAACATTTTTTCCCAGTTGAAAGTATATCCTTCGACAATTTCATGGATTATAGATACCCATTCCACTGTGCAATGTGCAGGGTTTTTCCTCCCAAATAGCTAGCAGAGCATCATGACAATATATAAAAAGTGGGCATCTAAAGACATTGTGGAATATATGCCATGAGCGTTAATCTTGAACTTGGTTGGATTTCCCCACCAGGTTTTAATTATATCATGAACAGTTCTACCACATTCAGTGCATTCCTTCCACTCGAAATCTAAGAGAAAAGATGAATTATAAGTGTATTTTGGTTTAGAGGATAGTTTATACATTACTCGTAGGTATTCTGGTCAAAAAGAGCCGACATAAGTCCTCTGGTGATTGGAGATACTTCGGGCTGGGATATCAACATACTCCAGGGCCCAGCTTATCATGTCGTTGTAAGGCATAATCTTTGGTCATGCATCGATTCTATGCAATTCTGACTGAGCCACCAGTCTAAGCTTAGCCAAGAATGTTTAGTCATCTTCTTTAGCGGAATCATCAGGGAAGAGAAGAATTACATGCTCTAGAATGTCATACACCTGCTTCCAAGACTTGATAGCGTCTGTAATTCGAGGAGTAGTGTCTGAAAGAATATCCATGTTAGGGTTGGAGTCCTCAACTGACGATTCTTGCTTCTTCCCTTCTTTGTGTGGCAGCATAATTCTCAGAAAATGAAGTTAACCTTCTTGTGATAATAAAAACTTATAAGATTTCAATCACTGAAAATATCTGATTACAAATGACAAAATGATTTGAAGCTCGAAATTATTTTATTCATGAAAATAATAAAGTCTAACAATCTTCGAATTGATCTACTAACAAAACATTTATTCAAGAAATCAATAGAATTTATTACATGGCATCGTGATATTTACCTAAATCTTTAAAACTTTAACTGGCTGTAAATGTAATTAATCATTGGTGGTTCGATATTAAGAGGTTTTGAAAGTAGAACAACGAAAATCTTTCGAAGGCCGAATTCCCGGAGACACTAATCATTAATTAATCATTTTATGTTTTAATTAATCGTATTTTGAACTCTTTGTAGCCTTAAGTATTTCGGGACTTTGACATTCAGGAGTTTTGTATGTAGGATAATAGTGATCCTCCTAAGGCCGAATTCATGAAGTGATTAACTAGAGGTAAATCACGATTAATTAAACTTGTTTTGATGTTTTATTTTATTTTCTAAACATTTTTTAATTCATTATGATAATAAGTTCTTTGACATTTAGATACTTCGGCGGTCGTGAACTCACTCTTTGATTTTCCTCTCGAAGGACAATTTCTCAGAGTGATGTGGCAGTGGCGATGTCATCTTTAATGACGTGTCAAGTAAAGATTTGTGACATGTGTCATATAAAAATAGGCGAATGATTTGATATAAATGTTAAAAATGCATGCCACGTGTCAGCCCACGATAGAGTTTTATGACAGGTGTCTAGTGACTCATCCATAGATATTTTAACATATTTTCGTGGAAAAAATACTTCGGGAAATCAAAGCTTCAAGACTTTGGGGTTTTCATTCGAATGATGATAGAAATATTCCTGAACTATAAAGTCCCGAAGTAACCGTTGGAAGCTTTCTCTTAACGATCACACAACTTTATGACTTCGAGAACATGAGAACCACTTGATCATATTAGCCGAAATTTTTTACGGATATTATTGTAAGTGCATGTTGATAAATAACGAATATGGATTTATTCAAATTTGAAAGCAATTTTCCTAAAATTTTTGGTGATTTTTATTTTTAAAGGAAAAAATGAAAAGATTACAAAATTCAAAAAAGTTTAAAATTATAAGGTGTTCTAATAGACCAAACCTTCCCACTGAAGAACATTTGGGCCTCCAAAAGTATTAATATTCAACAAATTAGTGATGATAACTCTAACTCACTCTTCCATCTTACTGAAATGCTTTGATCAATAACTTAGTGATGAAACGTGTTCACTCTTCCATCTTGTTGAACATTCTGTACTCATTTTCTTGTTTTGGATTGACCTCAGATATTGGATATCAGATTAGTGTACATTTATTTTCTTCTCTGGAACATAGCTCCAAATCTGGCGTCTGGCATTGTAGCTAATATATGTAGCTTCGGTTTTGATTTATAGATTCCTACATAATAAAATCCCGCATTCACTGAATCTGTGTAATATTTGAATCTTGTATTTCAACATTCCCTTCCATCTCCTTTTTTGAAGATAGTCTATCTCGGCCAATTTCAAACCAAGTCGAATGTTGATCTATGCCTTTCCCATTTGGACTCAATGTTATTGTATTGTTGATGTAATTGTAGAATTCCTTGAATGAATACTTTGTCCATTGTCACTCCTACCTTGAAGAACAATTTTTCTTGTACTTTTATCATTTGTACCTTCCTTGATTGTTTATGTTCAAGGTATATAACGAACATGACATAGAATGGGTATATATATTTAAGTATATACCTCTTATTAGCTCTAGAAAGTCTTGCATTACTTCAATGCTCTTCCTACTCTCGATATACATGCTCCAATTGTCTACATTATTTTGTTCCTTCACGTACAGTTCTTCCGAATCAAGAATATTGACCAGACAATTCAATCCATATGTAGTATTGCTGACAATTACTGTTGTTGAGCTCTTGATCTACATGTTCCAACTTCCTACATCCTTTTTTTCCTTCACTTACAGTTCTTCATAATCAAGAATGTTGACCAGACAATTTGATCCATATGTAGTCTTTAGTTGATGATCAAACAATTTAATTGTCTTCACTGTTGTTGAAAAAGGCCTAGAAATCCCTTCAAGATTCCTCCCACTCTGCAACAATATAAGGTGGTAATGTATAGACTCTCTTACAAGATTCCTCTCACTCATACAAGGTGGCCATATAGAAATTTTACATAGTCCTTCTCACTCTTATAATTTACAATTAGTGGCTCACAAGCATTAAATAGACTTTATAAAATATTTACATATAAATATTCTACAAATAATATACATTTATACAATGATGTTTTCAAATGGTTTACTTATGGACTTATCATTCCCATTGTACTGGGAGGAGTCTCGTAGCTTTTGTTAGCGATCAAAATGCACTAGTTTGTTGAGAGCATTTTTATCTCTCTCTCTCTCCCTGTTTCACTCATTTTTCTTATTCGCCTTTGGCCAGTGTCTTAAACTTCTAGTTTCCTTATCAGCTCTCATTGATCATGATTGCTCGAGAGTCTTGCTACCCTGTATTCAACCTGCATTATGAAAAACACAATAAATGATACCACAGCCTATAACCCTAGTTTTATGCTTCTTTAGATTTACATCTATTATTTTCATTATTCAAAGTAAGAAGTGCTTGAAGTGTTCTAGTTCTAAACTAGTGCTATATTCTTAATCCATTTCCATTATATGTCAATTATATGAGTCCAACACAAGTTACACTAAACCTTCATGCTAGTTACATGTTAAACCAAGACAAGTTGACACACAAGCAAAGCCTAGCACAAATGCCAAGCACCATTCTCTTCTACTCCTTATCGATAAGTCATATCTACATTTTATACTATCTTACACGCTAGTTGTGCATCTAACTTCAAAGCCACAGGTCAAGCCTTGACTTTATGCCATGAATTAAGCCATATGCTTAGCCAAATCAACAGCTTGTTTTCTTCATAGGGTTTTTACAGGGCCAAGTTCGCCCATTCAAGATTGCAGGTGTCAAATATCATGCAAGGAGCAAAGGGCCATCCATTAATATTGGTTGTTGGAAACTCATTGGGTTTGAGAGATCCCTCTGATAGACTCCTTCCAATGACAGCACAGGTAGTTATTCAGCAGACAGATTTTGTTGGTTCAAACCTTTGGGCAGCAATCAACAACCGACCTCTTTAACCATTCAGGCAAGCAATGGGTTATGGGTTACAGACTTTTGGTAATATTGGAGTTGTTTGTCTTGAAAGTGGAATGAAGATTGAATATGACTGCCAAATTGGTACTGGCGCTTGGAACAGAGCCGAAATTGGATGTGTTGTTGTGGTTGGCTCCAGAAATGATGCTATGAACTTGAGAACTCGCTTGAGGAAGAAGTGATTTTTTTATTTGCAAAAACTTAATGGAGTTTATATGCAGTTAAGAGACAGTGTGGGCATATTGATACATGTTGGATAGTGTGGGGCATCATTCCTTGAAGTAGAGGCTGTGTGGGTTCTTTTTATAAAAGAGGAGACAGTGTAGGGGCATCTATCTCTAGAATAGAGGCAACATGGGCACTCTTCACTTAAGGAAAGGAAGCATTGACTACTTGATTGGACTATAACCAATTGCTATCAGCTTGTAGTATCATTTCTGGGTATGCTATTCAATAAAACACAGGCTGTGCAAGATATTTAGGAGTCACATGTATACACACTCAGCACCAACAACATCCTTTTGTCATCCTCGAGTTCTTTCTGTCTAGCAAGTTCTAGTAAACATTTTGTTTGCAAACTTGGCAGTGGTCACCGAGAATACAACATCATCTCAGGGACTCTTTACTGCATCTCTTGGTATAGAAGTAACTTCAATTAAATTGTTACAGAAGTTGATCAAAGAAAGGTATTATAACTAAGGAAAGAGACAGGGAATACAACGATTTCCAAAACTTAAGATCAAGCATTCTACAGTGGATGGGTTTCTATACTTTTCTTTTTGTTCTATTCTTTGCTTAAATGCTTGAAAGGTAAGATCAAGAAGCCAGGGAGCAAAAAACTAGAGGCTAAGACAAAGCACATTTTCAAAATTTTACAGCTATCCAAAGATAGAGCTTTCACTAGTGCAAAAGGTGAAATTATAACCAGTTAGATGATGAAAAGCAAATCTTTCACCAGCTAACTAGCAAATTTTAAGGCGAAATAGATGGTGAAACCTGATATGGCCAGAAAGAGAGTAAATTTTGCCCAGATCGAAGTTTTATTATCTTACAGAGAACGAAGATGATTTGTAAGTCAAATTTATAATTAAGAGGATCTGCTTCAAAGTGTTATTCCATTTTTTGAGGTGCCAGCAAGATGAAAGAGATAAAGTTTGTTACCTATTTATGGAAAGAATGACTTGTTCTTCCAGGTGGCATTGTTCGACCTTATCTTTCATCCTTTGAAGATTTTCTGCCTTGTCATGACATTAAAGGATGTTGAATACTTTTGCAGCTGTCGAAGACTTCAGTTTAGATATGGTTTGGTTTCCTTTAATAAAGGATATATTCCTTTAGAGTTTACAATTAGTTTTATGTTATGCTATTTTTAGTATCCTAGATCCCTTTTCATAGGATCTGATCTGTACATTGTAAAGCTATAAAGCTAAATACAATAGATGAACTAGGGGGTTCAATCTGGGAGACATTTTCTACCTATTGTACTAGACTCTTTATTGATAATAGAATCACAGTCCTCTTTTGTTTTCAATGACAGATTTTCTCATATTTTCATCATCCTGTACTTTATTTCAATTTAGATCAGCTTCTAAGAACTATTATCTTCTTATTAATCTCATGAACTTGAATTAATGGTTTTATTGCTATCTTGTATGACCCTGCACATTGTTGTATTTGGTTATATAGACTATTATTCTTCATCTCCTATTCAAACTTTGTTGTCTGATCATTGAGTTATAAAAGAACTGTCTCATTCGAATGTATGAAGTGGTCCTTTTCATTAGCTATTGAGTCATCCTATTGTTCCAAGTATACAAAACCTACCATATTCTTAAGTTACCAAGCATCTTTGGCCTACAACCCCAAAGAGTTTCTTGGAGTGATAACAAATTGGTGTCGTTGCTGGGGAGAGGAGATCGAAGCTCAGCTTCCTTGGGAGACGACATAGATCTGATATTTGATGATAGACAAAGGTTGGACAATACATTGGTTGTAATCATCTATCTAGCGACTCCATGAAGGATGGATTCAGTGGCAACTCCACAACATTCAGATGTCAAAAGCGTTTTCTTCTCTTTTGGCTCAGAGATTTGCACCTCTCAATTTTTCTTCAATTCTTGGTTTCCCACATCCAGTACCTAATATGTCGGAATGGGGAGATTTTTTGCCTAGCTTCAAAGAGAGAAAAGAAGACAATCCCACAGAACACCTCCTCAAGTTTCATGAGTGCATGGATCTATTAGATCTACAGCATGAAGATGTTCATGTTTTCATTGTATGGTGATGCACGCCAGTGGTATTTTTCTTTACCTCCTTCCATTATTTCATCCTTGAAGGATTTTCACCAAGTATTCACTGAACATTGTAAAAGGTACTATTCAAATGAGTTTGCATTCAATAATTGTTGTGAAGAATATGAATTGCATTCTTGGGTTGAAAATGTAAAAAGAGAAGATTATCTCCTTCATCATCTACATCATATCTCTAAAGATCTTCATGATGATGTGCTTTCACATCAACATAAACTAGAAATGGATTATAAAGGAGCTGAATGTTCTCTAGATACACATGGAAATGATCAGCTTTATGTTGGTCAGATATCCATTGAAATAAGTAAAGCTAGCCCACAATTTTCAGATCTACAGATTAAGAGAAGCGGTAGTAACTATGAAGGACAAGATTTTCAGAAAACATCAAATCTCCAAGAAGGACAACAAGAGGATTATTTTTCTCCTTATGTACCTTACATGTCGATGTCAGATGAGAAGGATGAATCTGATGAGGTAAAAGATGATATTGTTTCAAATCTATTTCAAGATCCTATTGCTGATGACTCTATGCAAGAATCTTCATCTCCATCATTATAAATTGTTCTTGATGTTCCCATATTTGATAAATATAGTGATGAGGAAGAAGACTTTAAGTCTTGGGAAGGATTGTTGACTACTAAAATTTCATCTAGTCCTACTTTTCAGCAAAGAGATGATCAGATTGTTTCTTTTGAAACCTTTAAAGATGAAGATCAGATTGCCTCTTTTGAAAAATTGAAAAATGATGAGCAGATTTTTATATCAGCATATGACAGTTTTGAATCAACAACAGATCCTAAGGGTATCTCTCAGTTTCAAAATTTGCAGCGACTGGAATTTTGCAGCAGATATGAAAAAGAAGGCGAGGAGCTGAAAAAGTCCAGATCAGCAGTCCAAAGAGGTTTTGCTTTGTGAATTTGATGACCCTTTTGTTGACTATTTGGAGTCTATGAGCAGCATAGATGTTAAAAAATTTCTATCAGAAGAAGATTGTCTTTATCATTTGTTCAAACCTCTTTTCTGCATGATATGGCTTCCATTGTTTTTCGGGTCAAGATCTAGCATGATGTCAGTAAATCAGTTCCTTACATGGCTTCATTGGAAGCATCACTTCACTTGATAAGAGGCAGTACAGTTGGTTAGTGTAGGAGTAGGTAGAACAATAAGCTCTCCATATGAGCAGCTAGATCTTTTCAGTTGTTGAGCTCATAAATAAGCAGGGCAGGTTACAAGCAAGTTATAGGCAGGCTACGAGCAAGCTACAGGCAGGCTGCAGGTTTGCAGAGGAATAGTTGCATAGGCCAGATGACTCCATGCTCAATGCTAAAGGCTACTAGAACTACTAGGTTCTTGGAAACCTCGCAGGGAGGTCTCCATCCCAATTGGAGCCAGTTGTTAGTGATCAAAATGCACTGGTTTGTTGAGAGCATTTTTATCTCTCTCTCTCCCTGTTTCACTCATTTTTCTTATTTGCCTTTGGCCAGTGTCTTAAACTTCTAGTTTCCTTATCAGCTCTCATTGATCATGATTGCTCGAGAGTCTTTCTACCCTATCTTCAACCTGCATTATGAAAAACACAATAAATGATACCATAGCCTATAACCCTAGTTTTATGCTTCTTTAGATTTACATCTATTATTTTCATTATTCAAAGTAAGAAGTGCTTGAAGTGTTCTAGTTCTAAACTAGTGCTATATTCTTAATCCTTTTCCATTATATGCCAATTCTATGAGTCCAGCACAAGTTACACTAAAACTTCATGCTAGTTACACGTTAAACCAAGACAAGTTGACACACAAGCAAATCCCAGTGCAAATGCCAAGCACCATTCTCTTCTACTCCTTATCGATAAGTCATATCTATATTTTATACTATCTTACACGCTAGATGTGCATCTAACTTCAAATCCATGGGTCAAGCCTTGACTTTATGCAACGAATTAAGCTATACACTTAGCCAAATCAACATCTTGTTTTCTTCATAGGGTTTTTACAGGGTCGAGTTCTCCCATTCAAGATTGCAGGTATCAAAGATCGTGCAAGGAGAAAAGGGCCATCCATTAATATTGGTTGTTGGAAGCTCATAGAGTTTGAGAGATCCCTATGATAGACTCCTTCCAATGACAACACATGTATTTATTCAGTAGACAGATTTTGTTGGTTGAAACCTTTGGGCAGCAATCAACAACCAACCTCTTTAACCATTCAGGCAAGCAATGGGTTACAGACTTTTGGTAATATTGGAGTTGTTTGTCTTGAAAGTGGAATGAAGATTGAATACGACTGCCACATTGTTACTGGCGCTTGGAACAGAGCCGAAATTGGATGTGTTGTTGTGGTTGGCTCCAGAAATGATGCTATGAACTTGAGAACTCGCTTGAGGAAGAAGTGATTTTGTTATTTACACAGACTTAATGGAGTTTATATGCAGTTAAGATATAGTGTGAGCATCTTGATTCATGTTGGATAGCGTGGGGCATCATTCCTTGAAGTAGAGGATGTGTGGGCTCTTTTTATAAAAGAGGAGACAGTGTAGGGGCATCTATCTCTAGAATAGAGGCAACATGGGCACTCTTCACTTAAGGAAAGGCAACATTGACTACTTGATTGGACTATAACCAATTGCTATCAGCTTGTAGTATCATTTCTGGGTATGTTATTCAATAAAACACAAGATGTGCAAGCTGTTTAGGAGTCACATGTCTACACACTCAGCACCAGCAACATCCTTTTGTCATCCTTGAGTTCTTTCTGTATAGAAAGTTCTAGTAAACATTTTGTTTGCAAACCTGGCAGTGGTCACCGAGAATGCAACATCATCTCAGGGACTCTTTATTGCATCTCTTGGTATAGAAGTAACTTCAATTAAATTGTTACAGAAGCTGATCAAAGAAAGGTATTATAAATAAGGAAAGAGACAGGGAATACAGCTATTTCCAGAACTTAAGATCAAGCATTCTACAGTGGATGGGTTTCTATACTTTGCTTTTTGTTCTATTCTCTACTTAAATGCTTGAAAGGTAAAATCAAGAAGCCAGGGAGCAGAAAACTAGAGGCTAAGACAAAGCACATTTTCGAAATTTTACAGCTATCCAAAGACAGAGCTTTCACTAGCGCAAAAGGCAAAATTATAACCAGTTAGCTGATGAAAAGTAGAGCTTTCACCAGCTAACTAGCAAATTTTAAGGCGAAATAGTTGGTGAAACCTGAGATGGCCAGAAAGAGAGTAAATTTTGCCTAGATCGAAGTTTTATTGTCTTACAGAGCACGAAGATGATTTATAAGTCAAAGTTATAATTAAGAGGATCTTCTTCAAAGTGTTTTTCCAGTTTTTGAGGTGCCAGGAAGATGAAATAGATAAAGTTTGTTACCTATTTATGGCAAGAATGACTTGTTCTTCCAAGTGACATTGTTCGACCATATCTTTCAGCCTTTGAAGATTTTCTTCCTTGTCATGACATTGAAGGATGTTGAATACTTTTGCAGTTGTCGAAGACTTCAGTTTAGATATGGTTTGGTTTCCTTTAATAAAGGATCTGTTCCTTTAGAGTTTACAATTAGTTTTATGTTATGCTATTTTTAGTATCCTAGATCCCTTTTCATAGGATCTGATCTATACATTGTAAAGATATAAAGCTAAAGACAACAGATGAACTAGGGGGTTCAATCTGGGAGACAATTTCTACCTATTGTACTAGACTCTTTATTGATAATAGAATCACAGTCCTCTTTTGTTTTCAATGACATATTTTCTCATATTTTCATCATCCTGTACTTTATTTCAGTTTAGCTCAGCTTCTAAGAACTGTTATCTTCTTATTAATCTCATGAACTTGAATTAAAGGTTTTCTTTCTATCTTGTATGAACCTGCACATTGTTGTATTTGGTTATCTAGACTAGTATTCTTCATCTCCTATTCAAACTTTGTTGTCTGATCATTGAGTTCTAAAAGCACTGTCTCATTCGAATGTATGAAGTGGTCCTTTTCATTAGCTATTGAGTTATCCTATTGTTCCAAGTATACAAAACCTACCATATTCTTAAGTTACTAAGCATATTTGGCCTACAACCCCAAAGAGTTTCTTGGAGTGATAACAGCTTCCAACCTCCAACAATGCCTCTGGAACTGAAGCAGAATTTGACATTGAATCCAATGCAGAATCTGATTGTAAGAAACCATTTTTCCATACTATAGGTATTCCCAGTAACCTATACATCCTCTCTCTGTGAACACCAAGTACTATAGTTGTGTCTGGGGAAACCTCCCTTGAATGCATAAGTACTTGACCATCCTTAAATGTGACGATATAACCATCATCCTCAAATGACAAAATTGAGTGTAGGTTAACCTTTAGGTCTGGAACATATAGCATATTTTCAATCCCCAGAAATCCTCCCAACCTGAGCTAGAATATCACATATCCATATCCTCTAATTACTTTTCTGGTGTTGGTTCTAGATCCAACATAGCAATCTTTGTCGATTTCTGAGAATGTTAAAAACATGGATCTCATCCCTATCATGTGGCAAGATGATCCATTGTCCACTAACCATTCTTCGATGTCTTCGTAAATCACCTTGCCAATACCAACCATCGGGAAGTATTCTTTACTAGTATCTTCATCTGGAGTTGTTGTTTCTTTTCTTCTTCCAAGTGATTTCTCATCTCTCTGGTTTTGCTTCAGACATAAGTGTGTGTTATCACCATAACAATTCCTTGGAATTCAAGTCTCGAGATTTGGCAGAGCGTTAAATAAATTTAGAGAAGGGTTGAACTAGAAAGTCGGAGCACATCTGGTGGATAGGGTTAAAATCAGCGAGGACGCGAAAGTGATGGCAGCTAACAGACTGTAGATCTTGAAGTGGCCCAAATCGACGGCCAAAACACATATCAGGTGATGAAGTAGCACGAAAGATAATTATTAGAGGGTGGGATGGGAAAATACCATAGTTTCATTCCGTGGATGCATGGCACCCTCAGAAGCACATCGGGGCAAAAAATGGGTGAGCAGGAAACCGCTCCACCATGCCCCAATGCCATGTGTTCTAATGTCATTTGAATATGTCAAATCAAAAATTCGTGTGTGGGAAGGAAAGGTGACAGCCGGTCAAATCACCTCGTGCCACTCGTTCAGATACTTTGCGTCTGTGTGATCCTAGGTAAGCATCGTCAGATAACTAACTCAAAAGGATTGTCATTCAAAATAGATTGGCCAAACGTGATAAACCAACGTACCTGCAAGTACTCTTGTCAACAGTTCATGATTGGCACTCAATTGCGATTTTCATTCAAGACATGGTTTTCTCTACACTGTTTTGGGTGATTAACTTTCTATATTAGAACAAGGTGATCACAGGTCGAAGTATTCAGCTAAGAAAGACAAGTTCTTACTTTCCATGAAACCAGGAAAGATGGATACGACATACCAAGTAGCCTTCAATGAACCGGGATTTTCAACTAATGTGACAAATTCATCAACGAAGAAGAAAGAGAAGTTGGTTGGCCAAATATTAGCGACAAAATTTCACACAAAGCCTATGGAGGAACCATGGTCATGTAGAGAAATTAAATTAAATCCCGTCATGAAGGATTTAATAATCAACGGTTACACAGGTGAGCACCACGCATGAGTTGTCAAGAGGAAACGAAGTAGGCGTCAGAGGGCAGCAGTAAAAACTGAAGCAGTCGAAACCATTGGAGAAAACCAACCTGTTTCAAATCCCAGATGTATTTGTCTATATATGCTATTATGAAAATAGATGAAGAGGGGCCTTCCCTCGTAGCAAGAAGATTTTGTAAATTTCTGGAGCCAAAGTGAATATACAATGCAGATGCATTTTGAATTGTTTATGAAAAGATTCTAATGGTTGTGATATGAGTTATGTTTTCTCTCATAGTGTGTATTTCTCATGTCTTTGAAATCCATTTACATATTCCTCTTTTTCAATTGAAGAATTAAAAGTCTATAATTCGCCTTATGGCACCCTTGACTTAGCAATTCAAAATTATGTGATTCTCCTCTTAACTAATTGAGAATTCATTTAAATATGCTCTGATGCAGTTATGTGTTTTTTTCCTTTTCCTCTTTCGCCATGCAAATTTAAATTTAAAACTCAGACTCATTACCTCATTTAGCCTTTTTCCTCTAGATAGCTATTATGACTTGCCACTATTTTATTCATTTTCGACTCCATAGCCCCAAATATCGCCCCCTTTCCTTCGCCAACAACTTTACAAAAACCCCAAACAAACTAAATCTAGCCACTGATTATCAAAGAAATATCATGTGACATGAGAGATCTCTCTCTGAGTTGAGAAGGCTAGTGCTTCATCTCTAAAGTAGGTTGAAACAATTACCTATGTCATTTGTCTATTCAGCCGGACAAAATTTACAGAGTTCTAACATTATGGCGCCGTTGTCGAGGACGAAATTGAAAAATTTTCCCTGGAAAACAATGACATGGTTGAGTTCTAAGGTCTGAGGGAAGAAAACACCTAGGCACATATTGGATGTATTCCTTCTCTGGTGACTCCACACATCAATAATCATTTTGAAGGTGATTCCACTGGTAGAAGAATCCAGAAATTTAAATTTCCATTGGCGACTCCACTCTCAATGCGAAATCCATCTTCTAAAACATTATTGGAGACTCCACTCAAACTTAAAATATGATTTAGAGACTCTACTGGAAGATGAGATCCCTTGACAGAGGTATGAAAAGACATTATAGAAGAGAACAAGTACTTAAAACTGGATTTTTTCCAAGGCATTTTATTGCTTGTTATAAGTTACCTTTGGTCCTTCCTTGAACATGCTAAACAAATTTTCCTTTACCTGCTGCATACTGATGATGATCATGAGAATCTTACAATTGTACATCTTCCTCTTAAAGTTGTGCATGCATATCCTCACTATATCACTGATTTTGATAAAAGTTTCCCATCTAAGCCATGTGATGACCATAACCAATTTTATGAATCTCATGGGGCCAAGGTTGATAAATCACCTCATGCACCTGACCCAACACCCTCCAAGGCTCAGCATAGATACAAACCCTTAAAGATACCCCACTTACTTCATGATTTTCCTACAGGACACTATGAATACCTGTCTATGTTTGATGGGGAACCTGATGCCATCTCAGCTGAAAAAAAGGTCCAAGGGTTTGAACATTTTATATATTTGCTTGAGATTAACCATGATGATGTTTGTATGAGGGACTTCTCTCAGTCCTTGAAAGGGGACACCAAAAAATGGTTTAAACATTTTCATCCAGAGACAATTGGCTCATGGGAGGAGTTGAAGGATGTCTTTTTAGGGTTTTGGGGCCGAAAGAAATCTTTGGATCTACAACTTATAGAGTTCTATGCCTTAAAAAAGAAGAGCAATGAAGTTATTTCTATATTCAGTAGAATATTTTCCAGTATCTATTACAATTTTCCCAAAGAAATTCAACCTACTGAAGATGCTGCCATGCTCCATTATACAACAACTCTTCATCCATATTTGTCGTTCCTTTTGATGGAAAGAAGACCTAATTCATTACAGAAAATGTTTAATGATGCTCAGGAGATTCAACACCATATCCAAGCATGTAAATAGATTCAAAATGAGGAGTTAGATGTTGAATAACATGACAATGAATATGAACAAAAAACAATTGATTTGAATCTTGAGCAGAGAGTTAATAATATCACATGCCCTCTTGAAGTTTTTAATGCCAACGATTTTTCAAAAAATTATATTTCACTTGTTGAAAGAGGAGGTGTTGATTTAGCTTCTGATCCATCCCATGATAAGCAGGGGGCTGACTATTTTATGTAGTCATTTCTAGACAGCCAAAAAGATGAGTTTGCAAATCAGTTTGTTGAAGAACATATTGATGTTCCAAGATTGTTCTTGTTAGATGACATTGCATATGTTGTTGATTTGCTTGTATATGATGAATATGATGATGATTGTGATGCCGACTTCCTAGAACAAATAGTTGTATGTTCTCTATCAAAAAATGTTCATTTTTAACAGTGTAATGAAAGCAATCAACCTACATATCACAGTTACAAAGAAGAAAGTACTGAATCAGCTGAAGGGAATTCTTTACCTTTGTTCTTTTCTTCATTTAAAATGTTGAAAGAAAATTATGAAATCATCATTGAAGCAAATGAATGTGTGTTAATGCCAAATCACATTGATTCACTGGAACAAATGGACAAGAAATTGCAGCCATTGGTTAAAGAGAAATATGAAAGTAAGTGTGCTCGACAATCTAAAAGAATTGAGGGACATGCATATGACAGTGATGGAGAAAATGAAGAAGGATTGGAAATAGGTGAAAGAACCTTGTCATTATGGTTTGGTTCTTTCAAATTGCTAAGACACAATGTTTATAATGCTTCAAATCAGAAATCCTCCAAGAATGATGTTGAATATGAAGAAAGTAGTGGATTTAAAAATGAAAACTATCTTCCATTATGTTTTTCTTCCTTTGAATGGTTGAAAGAAAATCATGATATAGCAGAGGAAACAGGGAAGTCTGACTACATTCACGGTGGCACAATTTTGCATGAGAAGGTTGTTATCATTGAGGAAGACCAACAACATTCACATGCATTAAATGATCATGTAGTTGATTACTTGAAAGGATATTCCAATTCAGAGTTCCAACCCGTGCTTAACCACCAGCTTGAAAAAGAAGATGAAGTTGATCAAGAAATTGTTGTTAAGGGTCAACTTTCTTCTCCTGAAACTAATATAGATATTCAACAATATTTCTATCAAGAAAAAGTGTTTCAAAGTTGTTTCTCTTCTTTTGAGAATGATGTGATGGTCCAATTTCTAATTTTCCTAGACATGGATGAGGATTCTAAAACTACATCTATGAAAAATCCAAGAAAAAAAAAATAGATGATATTGGGCTTCAAGAAAGCAACAAAACAACGTATGCCATTTTTCAATCAGAAATACAGAAAGATAATGAGGAGGATGCCCATGATATGGTGGTCATATTTGAAGACGTCCAAGAAGGTATGCATGTTTTTATTGGGACACATGGAGAAGTAGACAAACCTATTGTTTCCATTTCATTTGAAAATGTTCTTAGAACTAAAGAAATAGAGCAAGGGAAACAAGCACTTGTGGAAGAGACTTGTCTTTCTATTCTTGTCTGTTAAGAAGAAACATATTTTCACGGTTGTCATGATCTCGTGGCATGTTATATAGAATATCCTACCAATCAAAATTTAAGTCTTAGAAAGGACTGTAAGCTCAGAGGTGAAAATAATGGAAGCTCAATGTCGGCATTAGATGTGGATTGTTGTACACCGATGATCTCTTCCCAGCCTACGTCATTTTCTGATACGGAAGGTCGTTTCCCCCAACTATCTCAACTGACTTTTCAGTTTCTTGATGGAAATTAGCAAGATCAATTACCTGAAGACCAGAATGCAGTGGACGAATTGATACATGATGGTTATTTTATACATATGTTGGAAGATCCCTTTGAAGCTTTGTTAGAAACAACAAACAATCCTAATATTTTTGGAAGTCTAAAATTCAAATTGTTATGCAATTTATTAAATGAGTCGTTGATGAACAAGTTTTGGAGCAAGCATGTGAAAAGAAGATGAGTAGTGGATACAATGCTGGCGTGGCTGCATTGGAATTTTCATTTCACTTGATTGGCATTTTCATTTCAGCAGTTAGGATAGGTAGGTATGAATAAGATTGATGATCAGGCATTTTCACATTCAATTTCCGAATAAAGTATTCAGTTATATTTTTAGCAATAGGCATGACATTCAGTCTCCAGGACAGAACAATGTACGCACCTGCTATAGAAGAAGCCCATGGATGAGGCACCGGGACTACGCATTCTTTGCTACCTCGCAGGGAGGGTAGCATCCCCAGTTGGAGCCTATGTTATCACCATAACAATTCCTCGGAATTCAGGTCTCGAGATTTGGCAGAGCGCTAAATAAATTTAGAGAAGGGTTAAACTAACAAGCCAGAGCACATCTGGTAGACAGGGTTAAAATTGGAGGGGACGAAAAATTGATGGCACCCTATAGACAGTATATCTTGAAGCAACCCATATCGATGACCAAAACACATATCGGGCAATGAAGTAGCGTGGAAGATCATTATTAGAGGGCGGGTTGGTGAAAATACCATGGTTTCGTTCCGTGGATGTGTGGCGCCCTTAGAAGCACATTGGGTTGAAAATTGGGTGAGCGTGAAACCGCTAAACCATGCCCCGATGTCACGTGTTCTAATTTCATTTGAATACATCAAATTAAAAATTCGCGTGTGAGAAGGAAAGGTGACAGTTGTGTTGATTAAGGTTGGTTGTCATTGATGTCAACCCTTGAAGAAAGCCCCGTAGCACAAAGGTTTGGGTAATGGAACCAAGATTGTTTGATGTAAATATGACTCATTATTGTTTTTTCATGGTTGATAAGAAGTAAATATGGATGAAATCCAAAGTGGTCCCCTTATGGTGAAATCCCTCATGGGAAGATGCTTTGCGGAGTAAGAGAACCCATGCTTAATTTTGGAATAATGAGATGAAGGACAGTGAATTTGTGAGGAAAACTATCCTAGATGGATATTTCTTGTCATGCCATTTCCATTGGTATGTATAACGTCACATAACTCCTCACAGTTAGAGAGTTATGGCCATGAGAAGTTGGAGACCCCAGGTTTTGGTAATGGACCCAAGTTTGTTTGATGGATAATGGTATGAGTTATGATATATTTTCAGACAATACTATTCTATATGGATATTGCATGTCATGCCATTTCTGGTGGTCTATGGAATGTCACATAACTCCTCACGGTTTGAGAGTTATGGCCTTACGAAGTTTGAGGACCCTCATATGTCATCTAGAAGCCCAAAAGGTCAAAGTAGTCAAAGTAGTTTAAGAGATTTTAAAAGGTAAATAATAAAGTGAAGTAATGAGTGTATTATAATTCAAAGTGAATACAAAATAAATTATTTCAATAATAATTTTAATGGATAAATTAGAAGTGGGTTAACCCTAAAATAAGGAAAGTGGGGCCAAGTGACCTAGAAGATGTTTTTAAGGAAGCTACTTGGAGAGTATAAATAAGAGGCAAGGCTCTCTCATTTTAATCAAACTTGAGAATATTGAATATCTATAGGTTTTTGAGGTAACCAAGGATATCTAATCTGAAATTTTGAGGCAAGGTGAAGAAAAGAAGGCCAAAATGCAAGGAAGGATAAATTCTTTTGATGGTGCTTTCTAAGGTATGTTATTTATAGGTCATCTCACCATTTTCACTATAATTTTTTTTATATAATTCTTCAGATCATGATATTGATATTCCATTGAGAAAATATATCCAAGTATCTCTGGTAAAAAATTCATTTTTTGGGTCGTTGTATTTTGGGAGTTACACTCCGTAGAAAATAGGGTTTGTGGCTAGTCCTAAAACTAGTCAAAAACAGGTGTTTCGGGTAAAAACGTCATAACTTCTTCATAATAGATCCAAATTCAGTGAGACAAAATGTGTTGGTTAGGGTATATTATTTAGTATTCTTTGTAACTATTTCATGTTATTTCAACATATATTATGTGTGGGGCATTCTCTACAAGGTCTCTTTGTAGAATAAGCCAGAATTCAGAAAGGTATGCCATTTTTGCTATAACTCCTTTTATGAGAGATTCCAAGTAGTGAAACCTGGAAGAATTGCATAAAACACACTGAATAACATTTTCTATCAGATTCATATATTTATACATTACAGGTACAAATTTATGATTACTTCAAGTTAGGGTTGTTGACTAATCCAAAACTAGGCATGTGAGACTAAAATACAGTTTGATGAAAATGCTAGTCTCTTGTTGTTAAAGTTAAGGAAGGTTTGTAGGAATGTGATCATATAAACCAGGTCTATTAAATAGCTACAAATCATATTTGGATGATGAAATTGATGAGGGATTTTGGTTGAGGTACATGTTGAGTACATGGTCGAGACAAGTAGTTGATGAGTTGGCACATACATGAGGTGTATAGTTGATGATTTTGGTACATATTGATGAGTCATAGTTGATGAGTAGTTGATTGGTACATACTTGGTACATGGTTGGATGAACTTGTTTATGGTACACGTTGATTACAGGTTGTTTGGTACAGGTTGGTGCATGGTTGATGCACTTATTTATGGTACAGGTTGATTACAGGTTGTTTGGTACAGGTTGGTGCATGGTTGATGCACTTTTTTATGGTACAGGATGATTACAGGTTGAGGTACAGGTTGATGCATGGTTCAGATTTATTGTTACAGGTTTACAACAGTATATCTCACAGTGATAGTTTGACAGTGGTTCCATCATTCTACTTCTACTTTAGGGTGGCAGGACAGGGCAAGGACAAGTGGTTTTAGCCACCTTCCGATTGTAGCCGGAGAACACAGGGCGTTGTAACCTCCTTCTGGTTGTATCCAGAGAATTGGGGAGTTAGAGATTCCCTCAGGTTGGAGCCTGAGAAACTAGGGGGTTGGAGCCTCCTTCCAATTGTAGCTAGAAAACAAAGGAAGTTGGTGCTTCCAATGAATTTAATTCTTCAAGACATATAAGAAAAATCATTATGTGGTTTTCTTCCGATTTGGGTTTCCATGTAAAACACTGGTGTACTGTGTATGTGTGTGATTGTTTATTTCTTACTGCTCATTATTGGATAATAATTCTACATTGATATAACATTTGAAGAAAAAGGATTATAATTACGCTATTAATGATTCACCCCCCCCCCCTCTCAATAATCCAACAAGCTGGTCAAATCACCTCACGCCACTTGTTCAGGTACTTTGCATCCATGTCATTCCAGGTAAGCGCCATCGGATAACTAACTCAAAAGGCTCATCATTCAAAATAGATTGTCCAAATGTGATAAACCAACGTACATGCAAGTACTCTTGTCAGTAGTTCATGATTGGCACTCAATTGCGATTTTCATTCAAGACATGGGTTGCTTTACGTTGTTTTGGCTGATTAACGTTCTATTTCAGAACAAGGTGATCACAGGTCGAAGTATTCAACTAAGAAAGACAAGTTCGTACTTTCCTCGAAACCAGGAAAGATGGATATGACAGACCAAGTAGCCTTCAGGGAACTAGGATTTTCAACTAATGTGACAAATTCATCAATGAAGAAGAAAGAGAAGTTGTTTGCACAAATATTAGCGACAAAATTTCAAACAAATCCTGTGGAAGAACCATGGTCGTGCAAAGAAATTAAATTAAATCCCCTCATGAAGGATTTAATCATCAATGGTTACGCAAGTGAGCATTGTGCACGAGCTATCAAGAAGAAATGAAGTAGGCGTCATAGGGCAGCAACAAAAACTGAAGCAGTCGAAAGCGTTGTAGAAAACCAACATGTTCAGTTTGATACGTTAAAAGAAGAAATTGCCAAGCTTGAGTAGATTTCAGGTTAAATTTAGTATGTGTCAGAGAATTTTGCAATAATATTGACAAGTGGCCTTCAAGGAAGAAAACCTCAGATATGTCAGTTTTGTTTTGTAACGTCCTCTATAAATAGAAGTTCGGTTGTTGAATGTTGTTTTTTTGTAACTGACAGATATTTTAGAACTTTGGGGAGGATGATTCATTTCAAATCCCAGATGTATTTTTCTATATATGATATTATGAAAATAGATGAAGAGAGGATGGACCAAAGAGGGGCCTGCCCTCGTAGTAGGAATATTTTGTAAATTTCTGGAGCCAAAATGAATATACAATGCAGATGCATTTTGAACTGTTTATGAAAAGATTCTAATGGTTGTGATATGAGTTATGTTTTCTCTCATAGTGTGTGTTTCTCATGTCTTTGAAATCCATTTACATATTCCTCTTTTTGAATTGAAGAATTAAAAGTACGGAATTCTCCTTATGGCGCCCTCGACTTAGCAATTCAAAATTATGTGATTCTCCTCTTAACTAATTCAGAATTCATTTAAATATGCTCTGATGTAGTTATGTGTTTTTTTCCTTTTCCTCTTTCGTCGTGCAAATTTAAATTTAAAACTTGGACCCATAGCCTCATTTACCCTTTTTCCTCTAGATAGCTCTTATGAATTGCCACTATTTTATTCATTTTCGACTCGATAGCCCCAAATATCACCCCATTATCAAAGAAATATCATGTGACATGAGAGAGCCCTCTTTGAGTTGAGTAGGCTAGTGCTTCAACTCTAAAGTAGGTTGAAACAATTACCTTTGTCTTTTTTCTATTCAGTCGGACAAAATTTATAGAGTGCTAACAGTGTGGATGAAGTATCCAACACTTCTCAATTTGGTGTCCACTCTTATTAAAATAAGAGCAACATACTTTATTTCCCTTATGGAAATATGATCCATTTCCTTTAGCCTTATTCTTAGAGGGATTTTCTTGCACATACATAGATTGTCTTCCATCCCTCATGTCCAACTCATGAGAGACAATCTTCATCCATTTACCAGGACTGGGAACTTGTTCTGGCTGAGCCTCTTCATTTTTCTTTGACCATTCTCTAACTTCCTCATATCCTAAGCCTGCATAATGAGGTATTTCCTTTACCTTGGTTTCTTCTTGTAACCTTTTAATAGGTGATGGCATATCTTTCATATGAGACTTTGGCGTCTCCATATTCTCAGCTTCATGGTACTGTGCCAACAACTTGTCATTTACTTGCACTGAAGATTTCTCATTCTCTACTTGATGGAATGGGGTCCATAACTGCAACTTCTTTTCCAAATCATGAAAGATACTTATATGAAAGTATTCATGATGTAACAATCAATATTCCAACCTTTTCTTCTCTTCCTTGAGATCTTGCAATTGCATCCTCAACTCACCATTCTCTCGCTGGATTTGTCGATTAATATATTTTTGCATCCTCAATTTCATCAAGGATTTACTCATCTTATCCTCTTTAAAATAGCCTTCAAAATATTCACCAATATGAGTTTTTAAACCTCTTCACACCAACAACTTGCAAAAACATGTCAAAACTTGCTATGATACCACTTCTCTCAAAGAAGTGGGTCAGACAACCAGCTCTGATTCCAACTTGATATGAAAATCTTTTGACACCACTTATTCCTTCAAAATAAACATGCAACATCTAACTTGACTCCCATATAAATTCTAGGATCTATTGAGGTGATTTGCAGAAATGATGATGATGTGTCCTTTATCCAAAACCTCTTTATGATGACTAATTTGAAGTGCAATTGAGATAACTTTGCATAAAACAAAAGAACTCAAGCAATAATAATGATGACATGCTTTGTTTCATCTTTAAGTTCTTCTAAACAAATGAAAACTGATTATCTTTATCTAAAGATACCAAAACACATATGTAAATGAACCAAATAAGTCAATCTTGAGGGTGCTCTAAAAATCCACAACTCAATTGCACAAACATAGTTCATATTTGAAATCCTTGTGAAAAATTGAGAAAAAATGACTACAATATTGGCCATATTCTGTCAAAGTACCTCATGGCATGAAAAACAATGTGCTATAGGGTCATTAATGACACTCTAACATAAAACAGTTACATGTGACCTTAAATTACAAAACCAACTTCATATTCACGATCCTTGTGAAAAATTGTGCAATTTTTATATAAGACGGTTGAAAATCCGTTAAGGTACCATTTGGCGTGCTTTACAGTGCAACTCAAGATTACGTTGTACTTGCACATAATTCCATATAGTCTTGAAATCCATGCCCACCTAGAATATCATTTCTCAGGATTTGTACAGTCTTGGACTGTCTCCTGTCTCGAGATCTGTGCCCAATAGGTGAAGCTCCAAAACTACCTCCAAATTAGTTGGAAACTAATTTGCTAAATTTAGCGGAATTGCGCTAAATCTAGGTTGGTTGGCTAAGTTGGTTAAAACTCTCCACTATTATAGCATAGGTTCCAAGTTCAAACCTTTGCATGACATATTCGTGATTATATTTAGCATATAGTTTTAATACATCCGTTGGTTTGTTTTGTATGGCATATATTATAATATAATATAATATAATATATATTATATGCATGTTAAAAAAACTTCGTTCAATATTTGTGTTAAGCCCTCTGCATATCTGGAGTGAGGTCACGTGGTTTACATAACTCCCCATATGAAGCATAGTATTGATTTAAATATATAAATTGTCATATGAAGGTTAAGAAGCATTGTATGGTGTATTGGAAATGTGGGCTATGTGAAGACTTGGAGCTTTGGGAGGTCAAGGGTTTGATTCCCTGGAGCTCCATAAAAGTTTTACACAACCTACACCAACATCGGCCAATGGGAAGCTGCCACGTGGTAGCTTCTCATGGGTCCTCATATGCCACATGTTAACACGTGAATGAACCACTTGGATGCCTGCCAACTCATATGTTGACTCTACATGCCATATCACCTATTGTGCCATGTCATATGATGTATGGTCAAGTGCCATTGATGACGTCATCATGCCACATGTCACCCTTTAGTGCTTCCATGTGGCACCCATGTTTTGTCTATTTTTTCCTAACTTTGACTGCTCATAACTTTTACATACAAGCTTCATTTGAGGTGAAATGTTTTCCATTGAAAAGATGGTGACGATTTCTTCACAATGATGTTTGTTTTGATACGATTTGAGATGGTCTAATGTTTATCATTTATGGATCCCCTGGGACCTCTTTGAACATTTTGTATCCTCTTGTACCTCTATGAGCATTCCTTAGATCCTCCTGGATCACCGACTCCCTAAGTACCCTTTTAAGGGATGGGGTGTCAAAATTTCTCTTTTCCTCAATCATCGCAAAACCTCTTCTCAAGGGCACCATTGTCTTCTTCTTTTCAAGAGATTTTCAAAAAATATCACCATGCCCAAAATCAAACTTCGGATCAAAAGTTATGGAATTTCAAAGTTTTGAGGCTATCATTGGCCAAGGTCCACCTCACTGCCACATGGCTCTTTGTCACTTGCACCATCTGACTTGGAATTGACATGGCGCCTTCCACATGGCTATCAAGCCCTCCAAATAAACAACTCAGATTCACATGGAGCATTCCCTTTCCATCCAAGTTTTATCCATCAGAATCACATTCCACTCTAACTAGCCACTCTGATCAATGCACTCTCTAATGGTTCCAATGGTCCTCAGAGTTGGGAAATCCACAACTCTGATTGTTTCGAAGTCTCTAAATTGCATGGTGGTTAACACTAACCACCTCATACTAGAACCTCATATACATGGCACTCATGCCTCCTGCCACTTGGCATGACATGTGGCATTAGGATTCTCACTGACTACTATCTCAAACCTCCAATTTACCCTATCACATGGCACATAAACCACATGACATGTGGATCCACCCATGGCTTGATGCATGTATTGACGTGGATATACATGTAATTATGGATACTAGGGATTAATCAACCAGGTTTTGCCACCTAGATTCTTCATCGTCAGAGTCCTCCCCATTGGAGTACCTTCATTCTAGGCCACTCCAACCCTCGTGCTCCAACTGCACTTCCTCAGACGAATCTTACAATTATTGATCACCTCATCTAACAACTGATATTACGTCTCAACTTCCTGTTGATCTACATATCAGATCCCCTCTTGGAGTCCTTTCCCTTAGAGTGCGCCCATTCCGACGAAATCACTTAGATGGACAATGAATATCTAATCATTGCCCCATAATCAATTGATGATATTTAATCAATGATCTAAATATTCTTTTTCCCCAATTGGGTCTACTCTCGTATCATAGACCAATCAACTGTCGACATGTGTCATCCCATAGGAAACGCTAATTTCCACCTGCCTTAACCATGACACGACACATGGCCTTGCCATTTCCTGCCACCTGGCATGACATGTGGCACACATAACCCAACACAGACCTCTTCCTCAAAACTTCGATTCACCTTGACACATGGCACGATATTTACATGACACATGGACCAACCACCGTGTGACACATCATCACCGTGAACTTGTCTCATTTGTCCAAGAGATTACACCTATCCACTATGGATTATTTGGGTGGTTTCATTCCCATGTACATTCCCATACTTGTTACACTGAGCCTACTCACTGATGGATGGTCTAGATCATCCCTCAGAGTACATCCCTTCTGTTACCGCAACCCACTCCGACAGGTACCCTTCCGATGGACGATTGAGAACTATCAACCCATTGATCTAAGGGTCATGATTACAACAACTGTCTCCACACTTAAGACTAATAGCGGGCCCACGCTGGATCCTTTATAAAAATAAATGACTAACATGTGTCCCCCTCTAGATAGGATGACACTTCTTGTCGTTGTGACAACACTCTACCCCTTAGCCTCGCGTAAGAGGAACCACGAGGATATATGACTGAAGGTAGTTCTTGGCATATATCGATTGACAGTTTAGATTGCTCCTCGAAGTGCCTCCACTCTGGGCATCCAAGGCTTCTCCGACCATCACCCTCCGACGATACTCATCGAGATTGATCCAATGGTCTAGATCTCACTGGAGCCACTTCTCCAATGGATCAACGGTTCTTGTTTACTTGGAGCACCTATGATCCAGGCATCATGGACTACTCTAATGAAGGGTAAGGATATATTCTTCGTACCGATTCAACGACTGTGATTCCTTTAGGCTCAAAAAATGGGTTTTTCCCAAGTTATCAGTCTGATTTAGGACTTAGTCCATTTAGGGATTTTTCTAGGATTTTAGCCAAGGTTTTACCCAACCTTCTTGGCCTTCGCCTTATTTAGAAAACTAGCTAAGGTGACTCCCTTCATCACTGGAATGAAGACTTATGTCTCCCACAGGATTTCCTTTTTAAGGAAATGACTTATATAGGGAATAAGGCTCTCTATCTATGTAGAGACCTCCATTTCCTTTGAATTAAGAAATGTTTAGGGCTTGTCGACCATCCCTCACCCCCTATACATAGACTTTACTATTGGCTCATCTTCCTTTATCGAAAGATCCTACCATTTTATTCCTTTCATGGATTTTAATTTATTCCTTAACTTATAGACCAACTTTCCTTTCTCAGGAAATCCATTACAATGAATACATGTACCCTTGTACACACAAGATGCATAAACATAGGTTTATTTTCCTTATTTTAGGACAATATAGGGTGCTTATCTTCAACTATGTAAAGCACCCACTACTCATGCAATTTCTCACTAACTAAATATATATATTAGCCAAAGGGAGGGTACCAATACCGTTACCTAAGAATATACATTCACACCACACTTACATGTATCAATCCTATAATTCTGTCTCACTACATAGAAAACAAAAATACTTATCTGTACAAAATGATACTGGTTATCCAATTGCCTATGGGTGTTCACCTTTCCACCCAACCTTAGGCTCTACATGCTCAGTCACTTTGGCAACATGCCACCCCCCTGTCGAGCCATGATACCACTAAGGGAGACTTTCTCCGATTCTCCATGAAATTCTAGTAAGACAAGGCCATTCTTCTCTACACTACCACTAATAGTAAATTCCTTTCTCCTCCTAGCTCAATCCTCTTCGAGGTTTATCAATTTCCTTCCATCATCAATCTCACAGCCTCATAGCTCAAGTTGGGTTCCTAGATGCTCATATTAGTCCTGCAACCTAACCCCTCTTAATCTCAGGCTCACCTCTCTCTCTCTCTCTCTCTCTCTCTCTCTCTCTCTCTCTCTCTCTCTCTCTCTCTCTCCATGCATCGACTTTCCCATTTTTTCCTGTGTTTTCTTCTGCATGTGCTCATTTTTCTCTCTTCTCTTGCATGCCACCCCACAAGAAGTTTCTTTAACTATCCTATTCCTTCTATCAGAAGGAATGTGTGGGATCAAATTAGGGAATATAGGAAATGGTACTCTGTGGTACCTCTATCTAATAGCTTTTGCATTCCCAACTAGACTTCCCATACTTGTATTCATGGGGGTGGTTGGTTTCTCAACCACCAGTCCTTCCTCATTAACTGATTTTGTTTTGGAATCAGAGTTAAGGAAGATAATTGAATATTTCACAAATACTTTTATCTTAGTACATCCTCTTGTCATTCCTCTAATGGTATCATGGCCAATACTTTCAAGGCTTCACCCCATGGTCAGCTGAGGGAATTTTAATCAAACAATAATAAATTTACAATGCTTCTATTGCACGACCATCATTAAACATGGTTATTACAATCCCATCCCCCTTAACATAACACAGTCCTCAGTGTTCTTTGCATCTCACTAACACCATCCATGCTTTTATTTTATCAGTTGTTTCAACAATGTAGTTATTTTTCTTGGTTTGGTCCTTTCCAGATTCTTTGGAATTTAGCACATGCCTACACAATTTCAAACAACAAGCATGATAATTCACAATTTCATGCATAAACATTTATTGTTTTTCACAATTCAAGAGGAAGACTTTACATATCAACACAATACTTATCTGTGCATTTCTAGGATCTACATCCATATGGTTGTCTCATCTCATTGTTTTCATTGACACACCCATTGTGCTCGTGATCCCGATCAATAATATATAAGAGTTATCGAAGTCTCCTCTTCATTGATGTCACTCACCTTCCAGGCCTAGGCTTGGTCATCCCCTTTTTTGCTATACAATCCCTTGGGTGATCCATCTTTCCTTGCCAAAGATTTCTCACACAAGAACAATTTCAGAGACTTCATCGAGTCTTACAGCCGAGGAATCCCTCTGGCATGCTTGCCAAGGAGTCCATCTGGCTCGTGTTTCCACAAAAATACATTCTCTATGGTGATCATGGCATATCATAGGGTTCTCATGTCACAATAGTATACTTTTTCCACACTTCCCAAGCTTGACAATCATCATATGTCCCTCTAGTACAGATCTATTATCTCACTTGTATCAGATGCATACATTAATTGTGAGATACCAACATCAATTTTAATCAAATTTCTTTCAAATATGTTCCACATAGATTTCAAATTTCACACTTCCATTTTCAGATTTGTTCCATATAGGAACCAAATTCCACAAGTATGAGATTTTACTTCTTGTGATAGTTTTGGCTTGATAGGCATTGGTCTTCCTTATGGGCTTACGTTTTCTTCCATATCCAAGACCCTTCTTCCTACATTTCCATCTTCACATAGCCAAGCAAATTATTAGTTCTCATGCACATTATATTTTCAAAAGCATGGCTTCCAAAAAATTTCAGACTTTGAATACTAACAATCTAATTTCTTTATAGGTATATTCCATAAAATAAAAGGAATTATCTTTCCTTAAACATACACTATATTCAACATGCCAAACATTCCCAAATGCACTTCAAACCTTAGATGAATTTAATCAATGTGCTAATGTCCATGGTCACATTCTCACACCATGCACCCTTGCATTGAGTTCGTTTTACCATATTTTAGTTTAGGAAATATTCCCTGAGGTGTTGGAACTTATCCAACCTCTCACCTCATGGTTCATTAATTCATATTCATTACTCAACAAAAATAATCATGATACCAAATCAACATACATTATATGAAATTAAAGAATCATATAAATGCATCCTCTCTTCACTAATAACCAGGGTGCCAATACTCATGGATACACAGTTCTCTCTTTACCATTTGTCAATTCTGGTAGAATATTGGAAGATCCTTCATCCTTAATGGGTAGTCCTATACCTGCCTACTCATGCAAAAATGCATTTCTTCAATGCATTAATCAATGTGTTTTTTTATGAGCACTTATGTTCATAACCATTCATGATTAATTTGTACATCTATGACACCTTTGTTCATGAATTTTCATACAAGGATTTTATTTATCCTTGACTACTAGAGGTTCCTCCCTCTATCCTTTAGGTTATTCTCTCCTGAATCTTACCCTACTTGGGTGTTAATGGCACACAACAATCCATTAAGATCACATTCATATCATAAATATATAAAACATTTCAGAAGGGATTCTTACCCAATCCATTTCAAACCTTATGCTACATAGGAATGAATTCTTTATACCTATCCTGGTTGCCAACACCCCTTTCTGAATTTACTTCATCAATGGTGCTTTATGGGGACTTCCGAAGTACCATCATTAATCTTTTTAATAGTAGCCTTGTATTCTTCCTCTACTTGAGGTTGTCTACCATTGGCACCTGCTCTTCCTTAACAACTCCAATCCTTTCCCATGATATAACATGCATATTCACATTTAAAAAAACTATATTAGCTCTCATGTTAAATAAAACTGCAAGTACCATATCATTTAAATCAACAAGAGAATTTTCAGATATATCCCAGCATATCTATATGCATTCTATCACATTATTCCTTCATGTGTTTACTAGTGCAAACACAAACAATTTTTTTAGTTGTCTCTACAGTCTAGTAGCTATCAATGTCCTCATGCTATAATCATCCACACATGGCAACATTTTAGTTTCTCATCCTAGGGAAACATAATAAATATCAAGAAACAAATTAAGGGATTCTTCCCTTTTTCCAACTCCTTCTACACAGTCTATACTTTTCAACTTAACTAAATTATTCACAAGGCCTCACTTCCTTTGTGTAACATGGCTTAACCAAGATTATTCATTTAAACATATTTATTAATTTATTTTCTAGCTATACTTGTTTTCATAGTTGTTTCCTTTATGGCATACAACTCTGATAAGCAATTTCAAATTTTAAAGGGAGAAAAATTTTCCTTCTTTTCTCCTTCCTTGCTTCTGCAATCTATCCCCTTCGGGATGTGCCTACTCCATTCCTTAATAAATATCAATCAAGGTTGTATTGACCTTTCTTGGATGCAATGAAATACTACATATTCAATATTTTAATTCACAATTAATTAGGAACTAGTGCATTATTGTATATTTCTCAAACAAAAATCAGAATTGTCAAAATCATTTGGGTCTCCTATGCATGCACTATATTTTAGAAAGTAATCATGGATTCTTATATGAATAGGATTTATGTCTCGCTACCTAATTTCTAGCAACCATTAAGGTTATGACTATGTTCTATTGATAGAGGTCTCTTCACAGTTCCTTCACCTGGAACTGTTTCAACATGAAACTCCCTTGTTGCATGTCCATCATTTCTTGAAATGATCTCAATCTCGAGTCAGCCTCAGATTTAACATTTCAACTATTTACCCAATATTCCATAATGAAGTATCAACATACATTCTTATTATGCATTCATATTGTGCATTCACACATTGAAATTATTCTATTAGTTTGTATTCAAACGGTGCATTCCTGCACCTAAACACATGCATCAACATACTGTGTGTTTCTGACATAGACACTTTTTATAGCCTCACATGCATATTTCGTTACAATTAATTCTATATTATGATTGCTCACAATCAATTACATGCAAACTTTAAAGGAAAAATCATATTGCCTCATGTTCATAATCAGATCATTCTTGCTCAGTTACTCTTTTAACATTTCATACTAGCTCCTTCTAAGGAGTAGAACATGTCTTCTTCCAACTATTACTCAATCAAGACAATTCATCCCCTTTAATATGGGGTCAGCCATGTATTCCTGGCCTTATTCAGTCCAGGGAAGCACATTCCTTGCCTTACTTCGCTCTTACTCATGAATTCATATTATTCCTTCAAGCACACACACACACACACACACACACACACACACACACACACACACACATATATATATATATGCATGTGCCTTGCTTGCACATTTTTTTTATCATTCATTCATATTTATCTGATCTTAATATTAACCTACTTTAAAGAGAAATTACAACCATCCACCTCACTAGTATCACATACATATTCATTTCTAACTTCGTACTAGGCAACCCTATAACACATTCAATTCATGCACTCAATAATATATTTACATACATAGATATTTAGTGTTCAAGCTCACTACTTGCACCCTTTTTCCATGTCATTCACACAAATTGACATTTCAATCTTCCATACCATTCCTCCCTGGGATGTTATAGTCATTCATATGACAAGTCCCATAAGGACACTCATAGTTATGTTTCTCTCTTTTTCATGGAAACAACCAAAAAGAAGCCACTCTTTCCCAATTGCTATCAAATCATTCCACAATTCAGAAAACACTAACTAGGTAATTACCATATTACTTAAGACAACAAGATAATAATTCTAGTCTCTCTTCCTGCCTCAAACCATTCTTGGTCAACATACCTTTATGAAGGAAATATTTTTCTAGATTTCCTCTCACTACTACTTGAGTATACTAATACATACCCATATGACCATCATCCATATCTAGATGGTAACCCATTGGTCATCTGAAAATTCTCAAACATTTTCTTTACCATATTCAGGATCAACATTTCATTAACCATTCTACCTTATCTTCATAAGGTAGTATTCAATTACCATCATTAGCATTTTTCTTATGTTGCTATAATTAAATAACCATATGATCTAAGACAACACCACATTTTAGATCTAATAACATACTATAATAAGTCTATATGCATGTTCAATCTTTACCATATGCATTCCAACATATCCTTGTGCACCAAGTATTTTACCCATTCCTACAATAAAAATGTATTCCAGTTGTCTGCATCTTGCATTCATATGCATAGACATGCCTTTAGGTTAATAGGCACATATTTCCTTTAATAAATCCATGAGCTCATAAGCTTGTTCATATACCCATATTACTCTACCTCTTTTATGAGGGATATCAATAATCCAATTAAATCTTTCTTCTTTTCTTGATTGGATTATCTCAGTAACAAGTTCCACTCATTATAGGTCAGGTAAATTGACCTTACTAGTTTTCGTCAACCCTCAAAACATGAGGAATTATAGATACAGGCTGTAGGATTTTGTTTGGATATCAATTATAATTTCCAAGGTTCTAACAACCAACATTTATTGGAAACATTACAACAACTCAGTCCACTCATTCTCTAGATTCTTAATCCTATAAGAAGATTCGACCTTTTCTAGGTGTTTGTTTGAATATTCACCAATACTAAGAGCGGGTGGGGGGGTGAATCAGTATTGAGCACTTTTTACCATTTTAATCACAACATGTAATCATTAACTTATCAATGATTCCATTCACTTATGACTACATCTAACATATCGTAAAAATTTAACCGTAAATAGTACCATTCAACAATGCATCACATGATACACATTGCACAAGATATTTTTACGTGGAAACCCAAATGGGAGAAAACCATAGAAATTTTTTTAATATATATCTTCAATATTACAAACACAGGAAGAAACAAATTCCAAACTTATCCAGCACCAACTGGAAGGAGGCACCAACCCCCTATTTATAGGCTCAAACCTGAAGGAATCTACAACTCCCTGAATTCTCCAACACCAACTGGAAGGAGGCTCCATCCCCTTGATTTGAAGGCTCCAACCTGAAGGAATCTACAACTCCCTGAATTCTCTAGCTCCAACTAGAAGGAGGCTCCAACCCCCTAATTTATAGGCTCCAACTTGAAGGAAGCTACGACTCCCTATATTCTCCGGATCCAACCCCCTTGCCTTGCCCCTTCCTTACTCCCTGAAATATAAATGTAGAATCAACTTGTCACTGCTATTGTCACCGATACATCATCATATTCAAAACCAAAATCAACTTGTCACTGTAACTGTAACTGTCACTGATCATAAAAACTAGACTCAATTTGTCACTGATATTGATACATCATCATCATCAAAACCATATCCATCAGAATAACCACATAAATATTATGCCAATATCACCAATAAAATCTCCAAATCATGTGCTAAAATTCACCATGATATGCATCAAACCATGAGCCAAGATGTGCTTCAAGCATGTGCCAAAGTACCCATGATATACCTCAAACCATGTACCAGTACCATCAAGATATGCATCAACCATGTGCCAAAATATTCAAGACATACCTCAAGCATCTTCCAAAATATCCATGATATTCCTCAACCATGTATCATGAACATCAAGATGTGCATCAACCATGTCCCAAAACATGTGCCAAAACATGTCTCAAACATGTACCAACATTTCCAAGATATACCTCAAGCATATACCAACATCTCAAACATGTGCCAAAATCACCAAGATATGTATCAAAGCATATGCCAAAAAACATGCATCAAGCCATGTACCAAAGTATCCAAGATGTACCACAAGAATATGCCATGCCTTAAGCATGTGCCAAATCATCCAAGACATGCCTCAAAGAATATTGAATAACATACATTTTCTTTATGTAAAACCTGGTACATCATATCTCAGACCATCAAACCTTCCCCAAGCTTCAACATCAAGACAATAACTCCATCATCAAACATTTCCTCAACCTCACAAGACTAGATCGGTTAACAAGCGGTGCCTCGCTTGACGAGTGTTTTGTAACCTGCAGGGGCCTTTCGAGAAACCATATACTTGACCCGTAGGGGTATTCTCAATTAGGGTTACTAGAAACCCTTCTCTAATCTATGGCTCCGAGACTTCCTTCTTCGCACTCCTCCGCTACCTTATATTCACTAAGAGATCACATACTTTCTTGATTGCTTACTTAATCAAGTGAGAGGATATTTTATGTGTATTTATTCCTTTCCAAGTAACTCCTTTATTTGAATTTAGGGCCAACCTGTAACTTCTTATTTGCAACATCTTTTCTCCTTTAATTAATTTCGGGCCAACTTATAACTTCTTGTTACAATCGTTTAGGGGATTTTTAACCATACTTTGGTGCTTCATCTTTAAGAGGGTATAAATTCTCAAGCATGAGGAAACATGTGGCATGCCACCTAAGATTGGAAACAAAATGATGAAGAATATCCATCTATGAGATATTTTCATGTATTCACAATGTCCTTCACCCTCTTTTTCTCCAATCAACTTTGGGCTTCATGACCATTCCTCTAGGGCTTCATAACTACTTAACCACTTAACCATACTTCAAGGGATTCTTGAAGACTTCTTCAAAGCGTCTTTTCATGGGGGACATGCTTAAATATACACATAAGGGGACCACTTTGGAGACTGATTCAAATACACACATTACTTCTAGAGAATTCCAAACTTTCTTGGAGGCTTCTTCTAGGGTTGATATCAATGACAACCAACTTTCCAACATTGACATCAATGACAACTAAATTTCCAAAAATATCCCCCTTTGGCATCGATGGAAACATTCATACTCCCTGTGTGATCATTTCTCCCCCTGTCTTCATGTTTGATCCCCTTGTCTTCATGCTTTTGAGCAATCTCTCATCCTTTGACATCAATGGAAAAGGGTAACTTCCCTAATAGTATACCTTCTTTTGACAATATTTCTCCCCCTTTCTTATTTTCTTTTGATCTTTCTCTCCTACTTTTGTTCTTCGTCTCCCCTTGTCTTCTTTGCAATATGTCATGTAGATCAATGTGATACTTCTTGTTTATGCTTCCTATCCTCTCTTTCGGGGATTCTTGTCCATTGGTACTTCCTGGTGTAATCCACTTATGTATATTATAAGCATTCATGTTAAGGTTCCTTCATCACTTGAATTCAAATATTCATGGCTTGTCAATGCCACAATCATTCAACAATCTTCCCTTGACAGTATAAATCCTCCTGATGGTTTCTCTCCCCTATCTTGTTGTGACTCTCATGGTTTTCATTTCTATGACTTGCTGGTTCCACCTGTCGATGTGCATTGTTTTTTAGTTATATTCTTGTCTGAACATTCATCTTGATTAAAATTCCAACGAGTCTTTATACAATCTCTCTTGAGCTCATGATTTCATCCACTGTCATGTATCTTCTCTGGTTCATGTCAAGAATTATCTTCTGGACCTACCAAATATCTCTTGAATTTATCTATGTCCATTTCTCACGAAAAATGTCCATGACTCTGCTACTCAAATGCACACAATGCTAACCCATATGCCACTTTACTATTCTGAAGACTTCTCCAATATCTGCTACAACTGATCACCACATATTAAAATTTCTCAAGATGAAACAAATATGTCCACCTGTTATATCTTCAAATCAAACTATATGAGTCTGCAACAAATACATATTCTTGAATCTGTAATGAATATATCCTTGCTTGAATACATGTATGGAATCGTCTATACAATCATGAATCTCTGCCTCAATGATATTCCTTGTAATTGCATGATGATCCCTTCATGTGTTATAAATTGCACCTTGAAGTAATCAACTAATCTGTCATGAGACATTCTACACCTCTTCCATCACATCATTCTGAATATTCCTTCTCAAAATATGCAAATGCTTTAGACTGCTCGAAAGATAGTTCTCCAATTTGTATTGGATGCTGTTTAGACTCCCCCTCTTCAAAATTCACATTTATTGGGAGTCTCCAAGATGGATTGCTTAGAACAATATATAAGCCTTCTCTACTACAAGATCATCCTTCTGAATTCTGACATCTTCCTCTTTACTTGTAGATTCATCATGATCTAGCACATCTACAAATCCTGCAAGTATGATATCTAGGAGTTCTTCATTCACCTGCTCTTCTTGTTTTTTCTTTCTTCTCCAAACTTTATTTTATATGATATCAATGTTTTCCTTCAAGGAAGACTTAATCATGCTTCTACAATCACGATCTATATGTCCATAGTTGTGGCATTTATAACATTCAATATTGAAGGGGGGCACATAAACATTTCTTGCTTGAACATTTCTTCCATGTGATCTATAATCTACAACTTTAAGTCCAAAGTTATTATAAGTAAAACAATAACCAAGAAAAAAACTTTGATACATGGAAGCAAGTGATCCTCTTTGTGATGTAGTTCTTTTGAATTCATGCCTTAGTTGATCACGATCTTCTCTTCTATCATTTCCTTCATAATGATTGAAGCTTATTTGATACCTAAAGGTATAAGGTCTTCTTGGAGATACTGTTGATACTGAGAGGGGGGTGAATCAGTATCAAGTACAATTTAAAAACCTTTTTCAAATTATACTTAAACCATTCAATTATATCCAATTATAAATGAACAATAGTATAAGAGTTACACCAGTACACCACAATACACCATGCACAATATATGAGAAATAATCAATAGTTATTGTTCAAGGGAAGTAATGACTTCCAAAGGTAGCTAAAGCTTCCAAATATAAAGGGGGGGATAAACCTCCAAGAGGAAGATAAAATCCTCCAATATCAAGAGAGGGTTGACCTCTCCATCCTGTCCCCTTCCTTCCACCTAAGAATATATGAGAGATAATAAAACTTTACATTAAATCATCACCATCAACAAACCATCACATAGAGCCTAATAATGCTTCCTGAGACTTCTTCAACTTATGTAATTATTCAATTCTTGAAATAATCTTATCCTATAGATAATATTACTCAATTTATTGTCTGAAACTCCTCCAAGTTTCACTCCTTGAACCCTCCCCAAAAAGAAGTTATAGAAAGAATGGTAGACTTTATTCAATTATGGTTTATTCAGGAGAGTGAACTTGTACAGAACTCCCCGTGCTCAATATTTAACATCATATTTTGAAGCGTGAACACAAGAAACTACAGCCCTTATTCGTTTCAATGAAATTTTTCCCACTTCATTTGGATTATCTATGAAAAAGTTATGATTGGTTTACCCAGAACACTTGTTTATTGACTAGCTTCAGGACCGGTCAAAAACCCTATCTTCCACAGAGTGTATCTCCATAATTATAGTGAATAAAGAGATGAAACTTTTACCACAGGTACCTTGATATGTCATCTCAATACCATATCAATTTCACCATCTGAATCATTCTAGAAAAAACATTATAGCGAAAATGGTAAGATGACCTGAAAATAACATACCTTAGAACACATCACCAAAAGACTTCATCCTCCCTTGAAATTCGGCCTTCTTTTCTTTTGATTTCCTCTGAAATTCGACTTGTGTATGAAATGAATGTAAAATGATAAGTATTTATACCATTTATGTCACTTTCTTTTAACATTAGGGTCAACCTGGCACTTTCTTATTTTGTAATTATTTTCTTTAATTATCTGCAGGGCCTACATGTACTTCCTTCTTCAATTCACTTTGTCATCTTCAAAATTTCATTTCTCTTCAACCATGAGGATCCACGTGACGTGCGACATACCAATAGAAACAACATGATGTATACTATCCATCCATGGGTGTTGTGTTTTCATGTGCATTGTCCTTCATGTCCAAATACCTTCATCAATCTTGTGGTCCAAAACCAATGACTAGGGTTGACATCAATGACAACAACCAATCTTCCAACAGATACATATCTTATGTATTCATTCCTCTCTGACTCTTGTTGACCATGATCCCTTCCTTTGAGAATTTTTACATAATTCTTATCCTTCTCTTCATTCTTCCTTTCTGTAAACCTTGAACACTTCTCTTCAACTTTCTTTACTGACAGTGTGGAGCTTCTTCTTTCTTCAACACTCTTTCTAGGATTGGAATTTGTATTTTCTTTGCATGAGGCCTTACCTATGTATCCAAGACATTATTTATTTAATGGTGACCTTTGACAACTGAGAATATCTTCTAGTACTTGAGAGCTCTTCAATTTATTGTTTAGTTTGTAAACTTCAACACTTAATAAGACGAATTATTCTTCAAGCTTCTCACTATATTCTTTTTTCTTCATCATCTATATCTCCATTACTTCTTATGTTCTGCTTCTTCAAGTTGGGTTTTCAAGTAGATGATTTCTTCTTCAAATATTCTTTCTTGTTGACTTCTGCTTCAAGCTTGTTTAAGTCTTCAGATTTTTCTTTAAGATGACTTGTCAAAATTTCTTCTCTCTTCTTTGCTTCCTTTCTTAGTGATGTTATTTCAACTTCCAAATACTGTTTTTATTCCAATTGATTTTTTAGTGTTTCTTCAATCACTTTGACTTCTTCCAACTGAACCTTTAGGTTTATAATAATCTATTGGATTTTTTCAAAGTTTTTGTTGGGAGTTTGAGAACCTTCCTTTAGATTAATCAATTCTTCCTCGAGGGACTTGTTTTTCTTCCTTTCCCTCTTTATCTCACTTAAAGAATACATTACTCCTGCCTCAAGATCCACTTCTCCTTCTTCAAAATATTCTTCATCACTTTCAATTTCTTTTCTCTATCTTTTTAGGGCACACATGTATTATGCTTTATGATCTTCCATATCATTTCCAATTTCTTCTTCTGGATTTGTCTGAAATGATGAGCTCCTTTCTTCTTGTTCTATATCTGCATCTTATTTATCTTGATCAACATGATTTGGCTTTGTGATTTCAAGAAGAGATCCCTTATATTAGATATTATGTATCTTATCCCAAAGATATTTGGTTGATTAACATTGTCCCACTTCGAATTTTACCGAATCAGGCAATCCATCTAGGATGACATCCATTACTATTTTTTGTTCCTTTTTAAATTCTTCTTAGATGCAGTCTTCAGAGGTTTATTTGAAGCGATGTATCCTGTAACAACTGAGTGTCAGATTTCAAACCCTTGTTCCTGTAAAAATAGTTTCATCTTATTGCTCCATATCTCATAGTCCACTACTTAACCACTTAACCATACTTCAAGGGATTCTTGTAGAATTCTTAAAGGAGTATTTTCATGAGGTCCATACCTAAAGCTACGCCATAAGGGCACCACTTTGGATACTTCTTCAAATACACCCATTACTTCTAGAGACTTCCAAACTTGGTTTGGGGATTCTTCTAGGGTTGACATCAATGACAACCAACTTTCCAACATTGACATCAATGACAACTAACTTCCCAACACCGTTCACATTCAGGCCTTACCATTAATTCTTGTGAGCATATTCTCGCTCCTCTAGAAGTACTTATAATTCCAACAAAGAAACAATATGCTTCTTCTACTACAATCAACAAGATAATATTTTCTATTGTAAGGAATTTTCAAATAAAATTCTCAATTTGCAGTTCTTCTCCTCAAAAAGTTAATGTAGATAATAACATTTTTTTAGCGTAGATAAATTATTTATAACATGATCATATTAGACTTAATATACCAGTTTTGTGACTAATATCTATCCCATCCAGGCCCATTGTTTAAACTCTTCTCTAATACCACTTTGTAAGACCATGACCCCCTAAGTACCCTTTAAAGGGATGGGGTGTCAAAATTATTTTTTCTTCAATCATCTCAAAATATCTTCTCGGGGTACCATCGTCTTCTTATTTTCAAGATCTTTCCAACGATAGTAACCATGCCCAAAATTGAACTCTGGATCAAAATTTATGGCCTTTCAAAGTTTCCAGGCTATCATTGGCAAAGGTCCACCTCACTGCCATGTGGAATCGACATGACTCTCTGTCACTTGCACCATCTGAATTGGAATTGACATGGAACTTTCCACATGGATTATCGAGCCCTTCAAGTCAACGACTCAGATTCACACGGAGCATTCCCTTTCCATCTAAGTTTTCTCCATCAGAGTCATATTCCACTCTAACTGACCACTCTGATCAATGCACTCTATGATGGTTTGAATAGTCCTCGAAGTCAGGAAATCCATGAATTTGATTGTTTTAGAGTCTCTAACTCACACGATAGTTAACGTGTTCCACCTCATACTGAAACCTCAAACACATGGCACTGCCACATCCTGCCACTTGGCGTGACACATGGCATTAGGATTCACGTTGAACAATGTCTCAAACCTACAATTTACTCTGACACGTGGCATGTCAGCCACATGACAGGTCGATCCACCCATGACTTGACACATGGACTGACATGGATATACACATCATTCCAGATACTAGGGATTAATCAATCATATGTTTCATGTTGATACTGAGAGGGGGATGAATCAGTATCAAGTACAATTTAAAAACCTTTTCAAATTATACTTAAACCATTCAATTATATCCAATGAGCAATGAAAAATAGTATAATAGTTACACCAATACACCACAATACACCATGCACAATATATTAGAAATAATCAATAGTTATTGTTCAAGGGAAGTAATGACTTCCAAAGGTAGCTACAGCTTCCAAATATAAAGGGAGGGATAAACCTACAAGAGGAAGATACAATCCTCCAATATCAAGAGTGAGTTGAACTCTCCATCCTTTCCCCTTCCTTCCACCCAAGAATATATGAGAGAAAATAAAACTTTGCATTAAATCATCACCATCAACCAACTATCACATAGAGCCTGATAATTCTTCCTAAGACTTCTTCAACTTCTATAATTCTTCAATTCTTGGAATAATCTGATCCTATAGATAATATTACTCAATGTATTCTCTGAAACTTCTCCAATTTTCACTTATTGAATCCTCCCCAAAAAGAAGTTATAGAGAGAATGGTAGACCTTGTTCAATTCTGGATTATTTAGGAGAGAAAACTTGTACTGAATGCCACTTGTACTGAATGCCCCATGCTCACTATTTAACATCAGATTATGAAACTCGCACAAAAGAAAATAAAGTTTGTACTGTTTCCAATGAAATTGGTCCCACTTCATTTGGATTTTCTATGAATAAGTTATGACTTGTTTACCCGGAACACTTGTTTATTGACTAGCTTCAAGACTGGTCAAAAGCCCTATCTTCAACAGAGTGTATCTCCATAATTATAGTGAATCAAGAGCTGAAAATTTTACCACAGGTACCTTGATATGTCTTATCAATACCATAGCAATTTCACCATCTGAATCATTCTAGAAAAATTGTTATAGCGAAAATGGTAAGATGACCTGTAAATAACATACCTTAGAACACATCACCAAAAGACTTCATCCTCCCTTGAAAACCGACCTTCTTTACTTCTGATTTACTCTGAAGTTAGACTTTTGTATCAAATGAATGTATAATTATATTTATTTATACCATTTATGCCACTTCCTTTTAACATTAGGGCTGACCTGACACTTTCTTATTTTGTAATTCGTTTCTTTAATTATCTCTAGGGCCTACATGTACTTCCTTCCTCAATTCACTTTGTCATCTTCAAAAAATATTTTCTCCTCAACCATGAGGATCCACGTGGCATGCCACCTACCACCATAAACAACATGATGTATACTATCCATCCATGGGTTTTTTTTCTGCATGTACATTTTCCTTCATGTCCAAATACCTTCATCAACCTTGCGGTCCAAAACCAATGACTAGGGTTGACATCAATGACAACAACCAATCTTCCAACATTTCCACCTTTCCTCTTCATCGTCAGAGTGCTCCGCATCGGAGTACATTCATTATAGGCCTCTCTAACTCTAATGCTCTGACTGCACTTCATCATATGGAAATAACGGTTCTTGATCACCTCATCCAACGATTGATATTACATCTTGCCTTCCCATTGATCTACAACTAAAATCCCCTATGGGAGTCCTTTCGCTTAGAGTGCACTTGTTGCGATGAATCCAACTACTCTAACAAACTCACTCAGATGGACGACAAAGATCTAATCATTGCCCCACTATCAATGACTAAGATTTAATTGATGATCTAAAGATCCTTTTTTCTCAAATGAGCCTTCTCTTGTCCCATCGACCAATCAATTGTTGACACACATCATCCCATAGGACATGCTAACTACCACCTACCTTGACCCTGACATGACACGTGGCCCTCCCAGTGCTTTCCACCTGGCATGACACATGGCACACATAACCCAACACATACCTCTTCCTCAAAAAATCGATTCACCTTGACACATGGAACAATATTTACATGACATGTGGACCAACCACTATGTGACACATCATCACCAGGCACTTGCCTCATTCGTCCAAGAGCTGACACCTATCTAGTGTGGATTGGTTGGGTGGCATCATTCCCATGTGAATTCTCGTACTTGTTACACCAAGCCTACTCATCGATGGATGATTTGGATTGTCCCTCAGAGTAACTCCCATTAGAGTACATCCCCTATGGAACCACAACCTGCTTTAACTGGTACCCCTCCGATGGACGGTCAAGATCTATCGACCCATAGATCTAAGGGTTAGGATTACGACACCTTTCTCCACACTTAAGACTAACAGTGGGCCCACACTTGACTCTTTCTACAAATAATCGACTGACATGTGTCGCCCTCTAGACATGCTGACACTTCTCATCAGCATGACATCACTCTTCCCCTTAGCCTCACCTAAACGGTTTTAAGGTTTAATTTATTATTAGACTTCTTTTCATTTCACTAGATAACAATAGCATAAGAAGGATCACTGAGAAATACACAATCACAAGAGACACATCATTTATCCCAGGAAACCCTCATGGGGGAAAAAACCCAGAAAAAATTCCTTATTATAGATAGCCAATACAATGCCAAGAGATAACTCAAACAAATACAAAAAGTCCTCTCCCAAGAATGTGCATCTCTCTCTCTCTCTCTCTCTCTCTCTCTCTCTTCTCCAACTGCAACTCTGAAACTTTCTTCTCAATGAACAAGTGAGTTTGTGTCTAAATGAGGTGCTAGCCTCCTTATTTATACAACTTTGGCACGTGTGGAGGTGTCTTTTCACTAGCAGGGCCGACTTCTCAATCTGGGTGGTTATAACCACCTTTAATTAATCTGGGGACCAACTTATTATTCTTCCTATTACAATTAGGTTTTGACCAATCCGCAAAAGTGGATTTGGTTATTTACAATAGCCGACATGATCAATCTGCAATAGGGGATTGATCTAATGAATAATACATCAATAATAATTAGAATACTCTTTGCAGTTACATTATTTCAACACTCCCCCTTAAGAAGAAGGGTATTCTTCAACAGCATCAGGTGAGAGAGAGGACAACATCATCAACAACATCAGGTGAATGGGAGGACATCATCATAACCAACATCTTGGAACAATGACTGACATATCTATAAATCATCTTAATTTTTTCTCATCAACAACATTGTCATTCTCAATGGAATGAAATCATCATATGCATCAATATGGATTAGTATAAAACTAATACATCATCATCATAGCACGAGGTTGGTCACATCATCACAGCATGAGGCTAGCTCATCATCATAGCACGAGGCTGGCACACTACACAAAAATTAAGCTGGAATCAAAGCACACCAATTAAGATGGAATCACAACACACAAATTAAGCTGGAATCACAACACAACAATTAAGCTAGAATCACAACACAACAATTAAGCTGGCAGCACAACACTAGGTTGGCATATCAACATAGCAATTAAGCTRGAAGCACAGCACGAGGCWGGCATATCTCAACACAACAATTAAGTTGGAAGCACAACACGAGGTTGGCATATCTCAACACAACAATTAAGTTGGAAGCACAGCACAAGGATGACATATCTCAAAACAAAAATTAAGCTAGAAGCACAGCACAAGGCTGGCATATCTCAACACAGTAATTAAGTTGGAAGCACAACACGAGGCTGGCATATCTCAACACAACAATTAAGCTGGAAGCACAGTACTGGATTGGCATATCAACACAACACTACTCCCCCTTTTAAGGGAGGTCATTTCAGACTATGTCAAGCTTATCTCGAAAGTGCTCAAACTTTACATGAGATAGAGGCATGGTCAACAGATCGACAACCTGTTCATCCGTGATAACATATTGGAGCTTTATGGCTCCTCTCTACACCATGTCACGGATGCAATGATATCAGATCTCTATGTGCTTCGACTTGTCATGAAATAAAGGATTCCCTGTCATCTTTATGCAGCTCTGGTTGTCACATAGGATCATGGTTGCTTCCATCTCTAGGTCAAATAGACCAGTCAATAACTTACGAAGCCATATAGCTTTGTAGCTAGCAAAACACACAGCAATGTATTATGCTTCCATTGTACTGAGAGAAATGTTGGATTGCTTCCTACTTTACCATGAGATCATGACTGATCCCAAACTAAAAAATCATCCTGAAGTGCTCTTCCTATCAGAGACACTTCCATCCCAATATGAATCAGTGTACCCACTCAGTGTGAAATCATGATCTCCATCATAGTTGAGACTTCAATATAATGTACCCTTAAGGTACCTCAACACATGTTTTGCAACAACTAGGTGAACATGTCTGGGTTCTACCATAAACTGACTCAAAGTGTTCATGGAAAAACAGATATCTAGTTTGGTGTTCACCAAGTACATCAACGATCCAATGATTTGTCTATACAGTGTGGCATCAATCAATTCTAACAAAGTGTCGACTAGTAGCTTTAGCTTCACTTCCATGGGTGTATTCATGGACTTGCACTCCAACATGTCGAATCTCTTCAGGATTTCGACTGCATACTTCCCTTGGTTAAGGAAGATTATCTTTGGACTCTACCATACCTCAAGACCTAAGAAATAATGCATTAGGCCAAGGTCTTTCATCTCAAATTCTGAAGCGAGCTTCTTCTTACATTAGGTGATGATATTTTCTTCTCCAGTTAATAATAAGTCATCCACATACAACAACAATATCACCGACTCATCATTCATAACCTTGAAGTAGAGGTTAGAATCTTCTTGACTCTTGGTAAAGACCAAGCTCGTCAAAAAACTGTTTATTCTGCCATACCAAGCTCTAGGATCTTTCTTCAACTCATACAGAGCCGTCTTCAACTTGCAGACATGAGTCTTCATGTCTTCAACTTCAAATCCTTGAGGTTGTTATATATACACTTCTTCTTCGATGACACTATTTAGGAAAGTTATATTTACGTCCATCTGGTGCAACTTCCACTTCATCTTAGCTGCAAGAGCTATGATGGTTTTGATCGAAGTGTATCTGGCTACAGGAGAAAATGTCTCTTCATAGTCAATGCCTTCCTTTTGAGAAAATCCATGAGCGAAAAACCTTGCTTTATACTTCTCAATACTTCTATTAGTAGTATGTTTTATTTTGAAGAGCCATTTGGAAGATACCACATCCTTGCTCTTCAGTCTGGGAACTATTTCCCATACATCATTCTTTATTATGGATTGGTATTCTCTTGTCATGGCATCTGCCCATTCTTTCTTTTGAATGGATTATTCAAAGAAAGTAGTCTCCTTCTCTAGGAGACCACTCATCAAAGTCGTATAATTGGAGAATGACATAGGTCTCTTCACCTATCTCGTGGTTCCTTCAGGAACACCATACTTCTCTCCATCTTGAATAAGCTCTCTAGCCCAAGCAAGCTTTCTCCTATGGGAGATCTTCATCTGAGGAGGTTCTTGAAATTCTACTATGTCATGATCTTCTAGAATTTCCTCATCAGGGGAAGCTACGACTTCCCTCACTAGTTATGCAACTCTGGGAACCTCCCTCACTGATTTTGTAACTCTGGGAGCTACAGTTTCCTCTTCATATACTTCTTCAAGCTGGAATCTTCTTGATTTCTTGAGCACTGCATCTTCATCAAAGGTCACATCCCTGTTGATCTCAATGTGATGGTAACCTAGTATATAACTCCTGAAGGTCTTGGAGACCTCACAATATCCCACAAATATTCCCTTCTTTCCTGAGGGTTCCATCTTTTTTCTCTTCTCTTTCGGAATATGTATAAATACTGGGCAGCCAAATATTTTGAGATGGATTACCTCTGGCTTCTTTCCGGTGAACATCTCTTCCGGGGCCTTGAACCCAAGTGCACTATGGGACAATCGGTTTTGTACATATACTGTTGTCATTGTTGCTTCTTCCCATAAGCACATTGGAAGATCTTGATCATGGATCATGGTCTTCACTGCTTCCATTATCATTATGTTCTTTCTTTCTTCCACACCGTTTTGTTGAGGATTGTAAGGAGCGGTGAGCTCCCTCTTGATCCCGACATCTTTGCATAATTTCACAAACTATTTTGAGGTCTATTCTCCTCCATTATCTAACATGAGTATCTTGATCTTTCTTTCAGAAATATTCTCTATCAAGGCTTTGAATTCCTTGAATTTACTGAACACTTCATCTTTTGATTTCAAAAAGTAAACCAAGGTTTTACGAGAATAATCATCAATAAAAGATACATAGTATACATACCCACTGATGATGAATGATGGCATTGGGCCACATGCATCTAAATGAATGAGTTATAAGACTCCTTCTTCTTTGTTGTCTCTCTTCGGAAAAGGGTTCTTGATGTTCTTCCCTTGTGCACATCCATTGCACATGCCTTCATGGTCAACCTTGAGTTTTGGTAGACCTGTGGCTGCTTTGCATATGTATGGTAGCACCTTGTAGTTGATGTGGGGTAATCTTCTATTCCAAAGTTCACATGGATTCTCAATGGCGTGGGTCATGGCAGCTTATGAGTGACCCTTTAGCTTATACAAGCCACCTTCTTCTTTTCCAACGATGATTGCTTCTTTCATGGTTTCTCCTTTAGCCCACATAAGAACTTATCCATATATAAAGGCAACTATGAAGCCTTTCTTTCCTAAAGATGATATGGAGAGTAGGTTCTTTGTCAAACCCGGTACATAGAGTACGTCCTTCATCTTCATTGAATTCCCTAAATTAAGCTTGTAGTTTGATTCTCCCACTCCCTTGATGGGATATTGGTAATCCTCTCCAAGTGTAACTTTCTGAGAAAAATTCTTTTCTTAAATGCAAGAGAGAATATTTCTTTGACCTATCATGTGCTTGGAGGCACCACTATCAATGAGCCAAGTGTCCTCTCCAGGTGTTACCGATCCTGAGAGGGTCCAGATTAAGACATAGTATTTAATTTGTTCTCTTAACATATTTACGGGTGGCTCTTCATCTTCAACTGCATGGGCATGGTGCCTCTTATTTTTCCTCTTGTATTCTTCTCGTCTTGTTGGACAATGTCTCACAATATGTCCCATATTTTCACAATGGTAGCATTGTACAGATGAGTAATCTATTTCCTTTCGTTGTCCTTTCTTCTGGAATCTCTTTGGTTGAGATTTGTTTTGGGGGTGAGACTCTTTATGAGTTTCTTTCTGGAAGTAAGACTTATTTCTTCCTCCTTTAGTGTGAGTAGTTAGGGCTTGATCTTCATCTCTTGATAGTAGAGCCTCTTGGTTAGCTACTCTTGATTCTTCTTGAATGCATTCTTCCCATAGTCCGTCAAATTTTAGTTTCTCCTTTCTTGCACAAATGGTTTGGATGAATGCATCCCAAGGTATTGAGAGACCATTAAGGGACGTCATTATAAGTTTGTATTTGTCTATAGCATCTCCGATCGCTTCTAGTTGTTCTTTGAATTGGGATATTCTAGAGAAATATTATTGGATTGATTCTCCCCTCTGCATCCTTGTATTCTTGAGCTGAGTTCTTAACTTCATCTTTTGGTTTATGTTCTTTCCTTAATATAGTCTATTTAGGGCATCAAACATTTCTTTTAGAGTCTTCTTTGATGACACATAAGGTATCAAGTGATGTTTTATTGAATCTGCAATGATTCTTTTGGCCCTTATTGTGTCCTTTTGATGCTTTGCTTTGTCTGCAGCATCATCGGGTTCCGAGACTTCTTCTTTGACAAATCTTGCTAGGTCATTCTCTTCAAGAATAATACCAATACTATACTTCCAGGCATAGAATTTTTCCACACCTTCCATCTTGTCAACAAGCTTAGTGCTTGCAGACATCTTTTACCTGGAGCTAGGAAAATGACCAAAAATGAAAATGCTCAAAATCAAATTCCGAACTTACCAGGAGGTGCGCTTGGCTGAGGCGAGTAACCTGGTGTGTTTGGATCTTAGAATATCTAAATTTTACCCCTCCAAACTTGATATGAAGAATTATGGATAGGTGCTTCTGGTTTTCTGGTACTTCTGGTACTCTGGTACCTTTGGTACTTCTGGTGCTCTGGTTTTCTGGTACTTTTGGTACTTTGTGAAAACTAGGGTTTCACTTTCTAAGAGATCTATCCACTGAAAAGTTGCACTGAGGATGCCAAAGTGATCCTTGAGGAAGGGTGCAATTTTCTAGATGGTTTTGGGGCTGAAATACTTCATCAACAAAAAGCCCTAATTTGCATGTACGACAACAGTGACGTTTTTCACTTTCTCTTGTGAAAGATGCTCTCTTCATCTTAGCTCTGATACCATGTTAAGGTTTAATCTATTATTAGATTTATTTGCATTTCACTAGATAACAATATCATAAGATAGGATCACTGAGAAATACACAATCACAAGAGACACATCATTTATCCTGGGAAACCCTCATGGGGGAGAAAACCCATCAAAAATTCCTTATTATAGATAGCCAATACAATGCCAAGAGATAACTCAAACAAATACAGAAATTCCTCTCCCAAGAATGTGCCTCTCTCTCTCTCTCTCTTCTCCAACTGTAGCTTCAAAACTTGCATCATGGCCTACTCTTATTAAGGGCCAGGATCTATTTGTCATGTCGATTCAATGATTATGATTCCTTTAGGCCGAAAACATGGGTTTTTCCTAGGTTATTGGTCTGATTTAGGACTTAGTCCATTTAAATATTTTTGTAGGATTTTATCCAAGGTTTTACCATGCCTTCTTGGCCTTCACCTTGTTTAGAAAACTGGATAGGGTGATTCCCTTCATCACTGGAATGAATACTTATGTCTCCTGCGAGATTTTCTCTTCAAGGCAATGATTTATAAAAGGAATAAGACTCTTTGTCTATGCAGAGACCTCCCTTTTCTCTGAATTAAGAGATGTCTAGGGCTTGTCGGCCATCCCTAGCCCTCTATACATAGAATTTACAATTGGATCATATTCCTTTCCTGGAAGATCCTAGCATTTCATTCCTTCCATGGATTGTTATTGATTCTTTAACTTATAAACCAACTTCCCTTTATCGAGAAGTCCATTACAATGAATACATGTACCCTTGTAAACATAGGATGCATAAACACAAGTTTATTTTCCTTATTTTAGGATAGTGCAGGTTGCTTACCTTCAACTATGTAAAGAACCCACTACTCATGCAATTGATCACTCACTAGGTATAGAGATAATACAAAGGGAAGGTACCAATACCGTTAACTAAGCATTTACATTCACAACACACTTACAAGTATCAATCCTCCAATTCTGTCTAATTACATAGACTACAAAAATACTTATCTGTACAAAATGCTACTAGCCAGGTAACTGCCTGTGGGTGTTCACCTTTCCACCCAACCTTATGCTCTACGTGCTCAGTCACTTTGTAAGCAGGCCACCCCCATGTTGAGACATGATACCACCAAGGGAAACTTTCTCAGGTTCTTTGTGTTATTGTGGTAAGAGAAGGCCATTATTCTCCACACTACCACTGATAGAGAATTCCTCACCTCTCCTATCTCAGGCCTCTCCAAGGTTTATCAGATGCCTTTCAGCATCAAAATCACATCCTCTTAGCTCAAGTTGGTTTCCTAGAATCTCAGACCAGTCCTGCAACCAAATCTATTTTTCTCTTAGGGTCACCTCTCTCTCCATGTTCATACATCGATCTCCTCTTTTTTCCTGTGATTTCTTCTACATGTGCATGTTCTTCTCTCTTCTCTTGCACACCCCCCCATAGGAAGGTTCTCGACCTGTCCTATTCCTTCTGTCAAATGGAACTATTGGGGTCAAAATGGGGACTATATGAAATGGTACTATGTGGTACCTTTGGCTAATAGCTTCTATTGTCCCAACCAAACTTCCCATACCTATATTCATGGGGGGGTTGGTTCCTCAACCACCAGTCCTCCCTCATTAAATGATTTTGTCTTATAATCAGAGTTAAGGAAAATAACTGAATAGTTCATAAATAATTTTAGCTCAGTACATCCTCCTCTCATTCCTCTAATGGTATCATGGTTAGTACTTTCAAGGATTCACCAAACAGCCAGTTGTTGGCATTCTAATCAAACAATAATACATTTACAATGCTTCTATTACACGACAATCATTAAACAATTGTATTACAATTACCATGAGAGGAATATGAAAGATTTATTTGAACTCAATTTGGGAAGCATGACAATGGATGAGTATGATACGAGGTTCTTTGAATTGTTGAAGTATGTAGACTTCATAAAATATGAGAAAGTCAAAATACAAATGTTTCTTAGTGGGTTACCCTCCTTATACAATGACAAGATACAATATTATTACCCCAAAAATTTGGAGGAGAGCATAAGGAGAGAAAAGCATCTCTATGAGTAGAGAAGATGGAGGCCAGTCTTATAAAAGACCTGGAATGACAAGATGAAAGGAAATAGGGACCAAGGGAAAAAAGGTTTTAAGCCACCCTTTTTCAAGAAAAACTCCCAAGAAAATAAGCAAGGACAATCAACCCAAAATAAACACAAGACAATAGATTCATTTGGGAAAAGGACAAGGCAACAAACTGTACAATGTTGGGGATGTGAGGGAAATCACTTGTATAGGGACTTCCCTCACAAAAGAGAAAGAAGGAGGATTCCACAACACTCAAGAGGCTGAAGTAGTTGAATACATGTGAGGAAGCATCCTAAGGATTTATGATGCCTTGGACAACAAACAAAAAGAATATCAATCCCCCATGATTGAAGTGGAAGGTAAGACTGATAATCTTCCTATATCAATTTTAATTGATTATGGAGCTAGCCATAGTTACATAAACTCTAATATTATTGAAATATTTCACTTGTAAATGAGTAAGCATAAGAAATATTGGTTAGTTTAGTTAGCCACGGGGGCTAAGAGAAAGGTAAATGTGTTGGTTAAAGATTTCACAATAGACATAAATGGACTCAACACAAAGGTAGATGTGAACATTATACCTTTGAGTTCATATGGTTGTCTAATTGTCTTGTATTGGTTGGAAAAAAAACCATGTTGTCATAGATTGTAACAACAAGACAATAACTTGTCTTGAATAGAAAGGGAAACAAGGAAAGATTCAAGGCATTCCAAGAGATGTAGTTGTTAGAGAGATTTTAGCCATCTAGATGAAAAATAGTTCCAGGAAGGGATGTCAAATTTTTGCAGCCCACCCGAGAGAGGTAGCTAAAGATAAAGTGGAAAGTATTGAAGACCATCCAGGCTTGAGATATTTTGAAGATGTTTTTGAAATCCTAGGATTTCCACCAACGAGGGACATTGATTTCTCCATTTATTTGGTGCCAGGAGATGCACGAGTGTCCAAGACACCCTACATAATGGGCACACCAAAATTGAAAGAGTTGCATATGCAGCTTGAAGAAATTTTGAAGAAGGGGTATATACGCCCAAGTGTGTCACCTTGGGGAACCTCAATTATTTTTGTAAAGAAGAAGGATGATACCTTAAGGTTGTGTATTTATTTTAAACATATGAATAAGATCACTATAAAGAACAAATATTCTTTGTCAAGGATTGATTATCTATTTGATCAGCTAAAGGGTACAAGGACCTTTACCAAGATTGACTTGATATTAGGTTATCATCAAGTGAGGATAAAAGAAGAGGATACAAACAAGATAACGTTCAAAACAAGGAATGGGCATTATGAATTCACGGTAGTGCCATTGGACTAGCATATGCCCCAGTTGTTTTTATGTGTCTGATGAATGGAGTGTTATGGGAGTATCTGGACAAGTTTGTGATTGTTTTCTTGGATGATATTCTCATCTACTCTAAGTCTGAGGAGAAGCATGAGAATCATTTAAGAATGGTGCTAAAGGTTTTAAGGGAGCACAAATTGTATGCCAAGTTAAGTAAGTGAATCTTTTATCAAAAGAAGATCCATTACTCGGGGAATATAATTTCAGCATATGGGATAGCAATCAATCTCGAGAAGATAGATACCATTAGAAGATGGCCAACACCAAGAAATGTTTCATAGGTCAAATCATTTATGGGTCTTGTGGGTTATTTCTGAAGATTCATAAAGGGGTTTTGAAAGGTTGCAAGACCAATCACTTCCTTTTAAAACCAGGAAGTGAAGTTTGAATGGACTCCAAAGTGTGAAGATATTTTCCAATAGTTGAAACACTTTTTGACAAGTGTATCTATATTAAATATTTCATATCTAGATGAGGATTTTGTAGTGTGCATTGATGCATGCAAGGAAGGGCTTGGTGGAATTCTTATCTAGAAGGATCATGTGGTATGCTATGATTCCCAAAAATTAAAAGAGCGTGAGAGAAATTATGGTACCCATGATCTAGAATTAGCAACCATTGTACATGCATTAAAAATGTGAAGACATTACTTCATGGGAAGGAGATTTGAGCTATGTGTCAATTTTTACATGCAAATCTATGTGACTAATTTCATATTTGAAAATTGCTTCCTAGTGATCTAACTATCACTGAACAACTTTACACTGAAATCATTGATTGAAAAAATATGTAGCGGAAATAACAAGATCGGAGATGAATCATCAATACATAAGAGACAGAATATTTATGTTCTGTAACTTTATTCAATTCTTCAAATCTAAGAAAAAAACTAGTCCTCTGAATGTCAACAAATCTGAGGACAAGACCAGTCCTCTTAGCAAATAAAATGTCACCAAATATGAGAACAACCATGTCCTTAAATAATCATACAAATCGAAAGACCAAACCTCAACAATAATATGGAAATATACAATGCCCAAGAATCTACTGTAGATCACTTGTAAGGCCTACTGATGTCACCTGTCAGCCTATATGGATATGTACCTGCCTAGAAAACCTGATACATGATTCTCCAACTGGAAACCCGCAGACATACACAGTCTTCTCCAATGAAATCATGTATACCCTATACGCAATTTGTCCTTCTACAACTTGCGTATATGCGCGCTTTGTCATCCTACAAATCGTGTATGGCACAAAAAATTCGCTCACATGTTCAGCATTCTTCAGTCCTCTCTCTTGGGACAGATTCTCCACCTTGCAGGCTTTCCTTTGTTGATATCACCAATCCTCCTAGCACAAGTGAAAACTCCCTTATGCCAACTCCATTCTTCTACAATGATCATGTAATGTCACAATGGTATCTCTCCTTTATATAAGAGTATAATGAGTGAGTTTAGAAGCCATTCCTAAACTCAACAATTAATTATAATATTTTAGTCCTCTTTGTGGGTGTCGCACCCCCACATAAACCCACAAATCCCATAAACTTTCCCATGAGGCCCTAGCCTCATTTCTAGGCCAATTTCACTGAAACAAAAGTCAAAATTGGTGCCTACAAAAGTTCCCACATGCCTGGCACCTTGGCCTCTAGTGAGAATACCTCATGACGCTACAAAAATCAACACTCCCTCTTAGCTAGGGACGTATCCCATCCTACAACATCTGGATGCACCATTTTCTCACATAGTAGATATAGCTCTGGATCTACCACTTCATCTATACTCCAATAATCCAAACTAGCTACTCCCTCTATCACTATGGAAAATGGGTCCTCGAATACTGTCACAATAATTTATACTATCAATTTTGTTTGATTTTCCACATCCTAGGTCACTGGAACACATCCAACTATCCAACCTTTCTGACTGGTCACATCCTCGGTCACTGGAACACATCCAACTGTTAGGTCCGTCTGACTGGCCACATCCTCAGTCACTGAGAAAAAATATTTATAATTGGTTGCATCCTCGGTCACTGAAGATTCTATGTAATTTTCCTCACTACTTTCTCTCTCTGTGACTGAAGAAAATCCTACTCCAGAGTCCTCCTAATTGGATGCCTCCTCTATCACTGTAGAAAATTCTGCTGAGACAAGTGTATCCTCCATGGAGTTCTCACATGTCGTAGAAGCCTCCTGCCTTTGAAGCTCCTATATATCCTCCTAAACTCATGACACTTTTCCATCCATCTTGGAAGATGTATATATCCCACCTGAACCTGAGGGAGAACTCTGTTTGGATGACCATCTATCCCTCTTAATCAATTGACTCTCCTTGGGATCAGGCTCACTATGAGATCGTATGCTCCTTCTGAAAATTCAATCCCTCTGAGTCTTCACATCCCCTAGGGCCATCTACTCCCTATACACTATCATATGCATAGTCTTGGGAGGATGATACTCCCTCCTAGATCCTAAGGGATGACTCCCTCTAAACTATATCTCCCTCTAAGCCTGTACCATTGGTGGGTGTTGGTTGTGGATCCTGATTATCTTCCTGATTTAGAGGTATTTGTTTTCATCTGTGTTTATACCCCATGAAGAATTTACACCCAGGAAAAATATACAATCCTCCACGTGGAGGATTATAGGGGGGGTTAACCCCCCTACGGGGTCCGGGGGCAAGAAGGCCCCTGAAGGAAAAATTTCCTTGTAAATGTATATTGTAATTTCATAGTAAATATGGACCATTCATTATAAGGTTGCAGATCTTACGGTAGAAGTTATGTTAGGGTTTTTTCCCCTATAAGGAAACCCTCTTTTATGAGGGAATGTTTTACGACTATGTATCATTGTGAATATTGTATTCTGAGTGAGAATACTGTGAGAGAAAGAAGAGGAAGTTACAGCGGGTTTGTTGTAGGTTGTATCCCTTCATTTGCTAGAATAATAAAGGAAGGACCTGGAAATTTCTCTGGTGGACATATCCCACATTGGGTGAACCACGTATATATGTGCCTCTATCATATTTTGTATCTTATATGTTTTATTTACGCATTTGTTTTATTTTATTGCTCTACGATCTTGTTTTTCTAATAGTGGGGTCACCTACCTCACCACTCATGGAGCCACATGATCCTCCTCATATGTCTCTTTTCTCCTATTAGCCACAACACTCATAGGATGGACCCTCATCCTATATAGGTTTCCCTCCCTAACTCCAAGAACCATTGTTGATCTGAATCTATATTTTATGGGCACAAGCAATACCAGACCATCTCGAAACAATACATGATAACCCTTCCTCTCAATCTCCAAGATTGAGAGGACACTCCTCCTGAGTTATGGAACCCACAACACATTTGACACCCTTAGTATCTCTCTTGAATCTAATCGAAATGATACAGTACTGTATCCTCATACTGAATTCTTAGCTCTTGTACCAATCTCCACACACAAGTTTGAGCGAGTCTATGTGAGAGTGCCAAACAACTCTCTAGCACCTATCATGATATGGAAATATGTTATGTTATCCACCAACCATATCTCCCTACTTGAGACAATACCTGAAAGGGTGGAGAACAACAATATCTCCCTCTAGAACATGTCTACAACCTCACCAACATCTGATGCTAATGTATTCTTCCTTCTTCCTCTTCCCCTCCAGTGTGGACATCGTTAAGCATAGTTCCAAAAAACATGACACTCAAAACATATGATCTTCTAAGATCCTTCTTCCATCTTGACTCTGGATATGCTTCTCTATTAGGAGAATTCCTTCTCTTTGATGAACCTCTTTTGTTTGGAGAATCCCTTATGCCCTTCCTACTGTGGGTTGCAAGGGATTAGTTCTCATCATTGCTACTCTTTACCACACCATCCATATCATCTATGGATACTAATTGGGTCTCCTCCTGGATACAATGTTTCCATAGTCTATCAAAGTTTGGAAACTTGTCTTATGCATAGATCCCCTGTGAAAATGGCTCCTGGAACCTAAGAAGGCCTCTCAATGCTACATTCACCAACTCAACATCCTGCATTATATCACCAATAGTTGTGAGATGATCTTGGATCTGAGTAATCTTCATAAGATCATTGACAATTGTGTCTCCAGTGTTCATCCTGACAATTTGAAGTTGATTCTTCAAGTGTAGCATCATACCAGTATTATTTTTTTGGTAAAGTCCCACCAAATCATCATACATATCCTTGACAATTTCTTTCTTGACAATGTGAGGAATAAAGTGGTCCTTCATGGACTCTAGAAATACCTGCTTGGTCTTCACTTTATAATTCTTGTGAGCTATCAAGTCCTACAGATCGGTAGGAGTTACAACCACATCCTCAACATACTCCTTAATTTCATTCTCTTCCAATAGAAGGATAACCCTTGCCTTTGAAGCCCGTAAGTTGTTTTCCCTTTCCAACCTATCCTCAAGCTTCAATGTATTCATCATCTTTACCTGCCCGGAACAAGAACAAGTAAAAAAATATTCTAGTGTTGTAGCCAACAAGGTGTCTCAAGATGATCCCCTTATCTTCAGATACCAAGCTCCGATACCATGTCAATTTTCACATGTAACTCTATGTGACTAATTTCATATATGAAAATTTATTCCCAGTGATCTAACTATCACTGAACAACTTTACACTGAAATTATTGATTGAAAACATATGCAATGGAAACAACAAGATCAAAGATGAATCATCAATACACAAGAGACACCATATTTATGTTCAATAACTTTATTCAATTCTTCAAATCTGATTACAAAACTAGTCCTCTCAATGCCACCAAATCTAAGGACAAATCAGTATTATCATCCAATACGATGTCACCAAATATGGGGAAAACCTTTTCCTTCAATAATCATACAAATCAAAAGACCAAATCTCAACAATAATATGGAAATCTCCTCTGCCCAAGAATATGTTGTAGATCACATGTACGACCCGCTAACATCACCTATCATCCTATACGAATATGTACCTACCTAGAAAACTAGACACACGATTCACCAACTAAAAACTCGCAAACATATGTCGTTTCCTCCACTGCAAATCACATATACCCTATACGTGATTTGTCCTTCTGCAACCCAATATATACGTGCTTCATCCTCCTACAAATCATGTATGGCACAAAAAATTCGCTCACATGTGTGACCTTCTTCGCTCCTCTCTCTTGGGCCAAATTCGGCACCTTGAATACTTTCCTTGCTAAGATCACCAATCCTCCTAGCACAAGTGTAGACTCACTTATGCCAACTCTATTCTTCCACAATGATGATTTAATGTCCCAACAACATCTCTCCTTTATATAGGAGTCCAATGAGTGAGTTTAGGATCCCTTTCTAAATTCAACAATTAATTAGAATATTTTAGTCCTCTTTGTGGGTGTGGCACCCCCACACAAACCCACAAATCCCATCAACTTTCCCATGAGGCCTTAGCCTCATTTCTATGTCGATTTCATTTAAATGAAAGTCAAAACTGGTGCCAATGAAAAATTCCCACATTCTTGGAATCTTGGTCTCTAGTGGAAATACCTCTCGAAGCTACAAAAATCAACACTTAGGACATATCATTGTGGTCTAAAACATTTATTTGGACAACCAACACTAAATGTGAGGAAAACTAGATGGCTGAAATTTCTTAGTGATTATGAATTTGAAATTAAACATATCAAAGGAAAAGGAAATCAGGTGGTTGATGCACTCAGCACAGCAACTCATGAAATTCATATTTCAGCCATCAACATGTACACGACAGATTTAAAAGATAAAATTCTTGAAGCAACAAATTCAAATTAGTGTTATTTACAAATAAAAAAAAACTATCAACAAAGCAATTTACAATGTGTTATCACTCCAAGAAACCCTCCGTGGTTGCAAACCAGAGGTGCTTGGTAACTTAAGAAATAAATGTTTTTTAGTATTTTTCAGAGATGGATCAATGGGATAACTCAATTCAACTTATAGCATTTAGACATCCAAGTGATAAACAAATAAACAGTGCTCTCCAAGATTGGTTTAACAGTAAGGTAGCTTCAAGTGGGTGGAGAAATGATTGCTTACAAACCA
>ML779164.1:1408462-1422164 GCA_009831015.1 Picea engelmannii
TGACGAAGCCGAACGCTTTTGGTGGTTAATGAGCACGCCGGGGGCTCGCCCAAACCACCAAAAGTCGATGTTTTCCACCTTTTGGATAAAACCAAGTATCAAAAATTTTATTGAACTATGAAAACAGAAAACTAGTTGAGCATGCAACCAATAGCTTAGGATATCCTCTACAAAGTTCAACCGAAAAGACGGTTTTACTTTGGGAGTTAACACAATGGAAATTTAAAAATTATGGAATGAAGGAGGATGAAATCCTCTTGTATGGTGGCAAGGTATATGTGTAAAATTCAATGGAGATGAAAAATATAGTGCTGAAAGAAATGCATAATGTGTCATATGTTGGGCACCCAATATATCATAAATCCATTACAACTGTAAGAAGTCAATACTTTTGGCCGAGAATGAAGAAAGAGGTGGCTAGCTACATAGTCTAGTGTCTAGAGTGCTAGAAGGTAAGAACATAGCATAGGAATCCAATGGGTTTGCTACAACCATTGCCCATTCCAAAATGGAAGTAGGAAGTGGTCACAATAGATTTTATTACAAATATTCCCAGGACAATCAAGCAGCATGATTCCATCATGGTGGCGGTGGAAAAATTGACTAAAGAAACACATTTTATTCCCATGAAGACAACACACAAGACAACAAATATTGGATATTTACATGAAGAAAGTTGTTAGGCTACATGGAGTGCTTAAGGAAATAGTTTCAGACAAATATTTTGAGTTTACATCCAAATTATGGCCAGGTTTGTTCAAAGGCTTTGGGACAAATCTAAATCTTAGTACAAATTATCACCCAGAGTCAGATGGGAAAATAGAGAGGACTAATAGGATAATTGAAGACATGCTCAAGATGTATGTAATGGACTAGCCATCAAAATGGGAAGACTATATCCACTTGTTAGGTGTTTTATTATAATAATGGGTATCAAGCCTCATTAAAAATGAGTTATTTTAAAGCTTTGTACCACAAGAAGTGTAACACACTAGTGAGTTGGGATAACCCAGTAGATAGAGCATTCATTGGGACAAATTTGTTAAAGGAAATGGAAGAGAAGATGAAAACAATTAGGCATAATTTAAAGGCTTCCCTAGACAGGAAGAAAAGGTGTGCAAATAAAAATAGAGCTTTTAGAGATTTTAAAGTGGGAGAACATGTTTTCCTAAAAGAGAAAGAAAAAAAAAGTTCGATAAGATTGGGTTGCTAAACAAAGTTGGCAACAAGAAATTGTGGGCCTTTCAAAATATCATAAAATATAGGGTCAGTTCCATACATGTTAGCATTGCATACATCCATGAGAGTGAATAATGTATTTCAATTATCATTATTAAATAAATGTGTTCCTGACCCTAACCACATAATTGATTGGACTATGATCCACTTGAAAAAGGAAGGGGATTTCCAACTGGAACCAGTACGCATCATGGACCGGAAAGTCAAAGTACTCGGGAACAAATTCATAGGGCTAGTAAAGGTTCAATGGACCTGCTACGGTCCTGAAGATGCAATGTGAGAGCATGAACAAACTATGCAGTAGGAATACCCATAATGTTTTGTCAATTTTGAAGGAGATAGAAGTTGAAAACGCAAAACTCCATTTTTGGGTAGCCAATTTCCAGAACCACATCTCTGAAATTCTTGATCACTTGTGCTAATAGACCTGCCAAAAAAATGGTGCAACCCAATGGAATGAAGGCAGTGAAGGGGACACATTCCTTGGGTTAGTGGGATGAGAAGAACGATAGGTTATGGTTGGGACTGTTGTTGGAGGGTAAAAATTGCAAAATTTTGTTTTATTTTCTAAATATTGTGATGTAAATTTGTATATGTATTTCAGCATGGTGCGGTGCATCGAGGGATAATGCACAATTGTAGGGGAGGGGTAATGTAACATCCCCACTATAATCCACAGTTTAATTAATTCATAATGTAGATATGAATGTGGCTATGTCCAAGCAATGTAATATGCGAAATGCATTTTATGAATTTTAATAAATATAATGTGATACCAACTGTTGGGGATATGGACATAGATGGGGGATGATTAATCCACAACAAAGGGGGAATTCCTATGGAGTGTTTATTTTTTCCTAAAACTAGTTAGGGTTATATTTACCATAACAATTTAACTACTTTTACATGCTCATTTTTCCATAGATGATGCTACATCAATGTCACCCAACCATAGGCACCTACATGTGCCACCCCTGAGCACATCACATAGAGATCTATCCTGGGAAACCCTCTTGGGGAATAAAACCCAGCAAAACTGCTTCAGTATAGATTCATCAACCAAGTACAGTTTCAGTACAATTCCCTCTCAGAGAGAAATATACTAGATAACCCTTCAACTCAAAAGGAAACCTTGCTACTATAGTTTTGCTTTGTCACTAGAAGATACACCAAGTATTATACCAGGACATACACCAAGAGATACACCAAGGCACAATCCAAACCCTAGCGCATTACCCTAGAAAGGTAACGCATGAGAGAGATACCAACCAAGACCAATAGATGTGCCTTATCCTTCCTCCTGTAGTTGTAGTTGCAATTGCAGATCTCCACCAAACTTGTGCTATATATGACTGAGTTGTGATCACCAAATGAGTAAGGCATCACCTTATTTATACTTATTCTTCTAGTAAAATTTTCCCACGAGGCTGACCTTTCTTTTTTGGAAAATATAATTTACTTTGAATTTTTCTGGTAGGGCTAACTTCTCATTTTGCAAGTACAAAATATAATAATAAATATTTTCCTGAGCCGACATTACAAATATACTTTAGCATTATTCTTTTAGTGTTTTGACTTGATCAAATACAATAAGAATATCTTCCTTAGCTACATAATACTTCAACACTCCCTCTTAGCAAGGAAGGTATTCTTTTGGCACGATCTTCAATATTGTTTATGTATGCATCAATACTATGGACCATTTACTTGTTGACTTTCCATGAATCTATACATCACTAGAAGTTTTGTAACATCAACACTCCCTCTTAGCTAGGGAGGTATTATCCCTGATGTTCTTCATCTAGTAGTCTCAATCACATCCATCCATTACACATGGCATGTACAAGACTACCACCAATCACATGGTCTTGCAGACCAATCTATAGGTAGCATCACCATAGCCACACAAGCTATCTCATGATCAAACAGATCATGTCACAAGTATCACCATCATAGCCAAACAGACTCTGTCATAGTCACACATAGACTATCTAATGAATAGATACATCACAGCCACCATCATATCCATATACTGGCTCTATCATAGTCACACATAGACTATCTGATGGTCATGTCACAATCATGCATAAGGGGCCTAATCAACACATATAACATCTCTCTAGTGGGCACAACCTCATATTCCTCTTGGACCTTATGGGTCTCGACGTCCTTTCGAACCTTATGCCATTACAGGACTACATCTAGCTCACTCAAATCTAGGAAACTAGCAAGTTCACACATAACTGCGCTACTACCTAATCCACATGGATTCTAGTAAATTTATCAGTTTGAGCCATTTAACACATAGAACTACACTACTACCCAATCTTTATGGAGTCTGGGAAACTATTCAGTTTGAGCCAGTCCAGACATAGAACTGTGCTACTACCCAATCCACACGGAGTCTGGGAAACTATTTATTTTGAGCCAGTTCACACACAGAATTATGCTACTACCCAATCCATATGAAGTCTGGGAAACTATTCAATTTGATCCAGTTCATACGCAGAACTTGTTGGGTATGTGTTATATTCTTTGCATGTTAGTGTGTGGGCACCTCAGATTCGACAACTGCATCCAATGATCCCAACTTCCTTCTCTCTTTGTGTCGTGTGTGTCAAGCGCTTTCCTGGGGGGTCCCAGGGGGAGGCAGGTTCCCCCCCCCTAGTTACGTGCATCATTCGGGGAAGCGCCCCAAAAATGATTTTTGGGCAGTTTTTGATATTTTAGCATATTTTTCTATTTTTATCGGTTTTCTAAATTAATCCCAATTAAGGGATTAGGGTTTTGGAAGCTATGGAATACCTAAAATATTGTATATATTGTATGGTGAATGGTGAAATTAATACAACGAAGATTTGAAAGGTGTGGCACCAAAGAAGGATGGTTTTCTCTCGGTTAAGGATTTCCAATGTAAATCTCTATGTACTGTGTGTATGGGCCATTGATTAATTTTTTTTTTGCTTAAGAATATGTATGCATTTCTTTACTTCACAGGTTTAAAAATTACAAAACTTTGCTACTACCAAATCCATACAGAGTCTGGGAAACTAACGTGCCTACAAATGACTACCCGCTACTTCCACACTCTATAAGCTACTACCCCAAGAATCGCATATGTAACTCATCAAGAAATAGATCCAATTTTTATTATGTTTCAATAAATTAAACATAATGTACATACCTGCTAGGTGAACTGGTTGTCATTGGTACACACATGTTTGAGTGCACAATGTCCAAAAATCCTTTGGCTTTGTTCTCATTTCTTGGAAACAAACTCTTCCTCATTGTCAGTCCGCTCCATATCTCAAATGAGAGGCTATCTAATATGTTTCCTTCTGCAATTGTCACTATAACTCCCTCTCAAAGCTATCACTGGTGATATTCTTCTATGGTAACCTTCATGGAACACATACACATCCATGGTAACTTCCATGGAATTTGTAAGATAACCTGCCCGAGACAAGAACAACAAGAGAAAAAGTATTTCCAATATAATAGCATTTTCATAAGAAGTTGGGTAACACTTTCGTGACAATCGGGTCTCCAAAATTTCTAGCGGCAATTTTTCGGTCGAACCAATGTTGTTAGGAATTTTTTCGGCCGAAAATTTGCATGTCAAATTTAACGGCACCCTCGAAATTCATGTACAATGTTTTTCCAATGAATTATTTTCCCGTGGTAATCATATTTCAGCCGAAATACTTTTCAGCTGAAACATTTCTTTTTAACGGATTCCGTTAAAAACTAGGTTTCGGCCGAAAGAATATTTCGGCCGAAAACCTGAAAATGGGACTATTTACAGGAAACTACAAATTCTCTCCATCTTACTTCATCTTTGGAGGTAGCAGACTCCTACAAATACTAAGAATTTAGTTTCAAAATTGATACCAACATTTTTTAAATTGAATTTACTTTCATTGGGTATAACTTGTTTTCATTTTCATTGGTTTTGTCTAATTTTATTTAATTTTATAAACAAATCACTGCATAATATTTTTAGATGAGATTATGATTTGGTGAAATGAAAAATCCATATCTCTAAAAATACACCGTGGAAAATTATGGAAAATTTATATTCATAATCCTTAAACTGTTCTCTTCAAAAGGGTATTTTTAGATTTTACTTTTAAGTAAAAATTAAGATAGATACAAGGTGTAGAAAAACATGTGTTTAAAATTTGCAATGTTTTCATCTTGGTCAACTTCAAATAATTCCATAAATTATAATATTCATCTGTTAGATTCAAAATTATAGTCATAATAAAATAGAGTCTATGTAGATTGTTGTAGTATATTTCATTTCTTAAAAACATAAGTTTAATAATAGATACATTGTTGTGGAAAAAAATAACTCATTATCATTCATTTCATGTTTAAGGAACATACTGTTAAACAATTGTCAAATTGACATATCAAATCTTGATAAAAATAAATTGAAAAATAGTCATTGGAAAGATAACAAAATTCTTCACAAGTTTGTTTTTTACTATAAAATGAAATTCTAAATAAAAAAAATACTTTTGTATGACGGAAGTTGAAGAACCTGTGAAAATACAGTTTTTTTTGTCATAAAACAAGCAAAAGTGTTACCCATCTTCATGATTTTACCCAAGAATGAAGGAAAAATTCATGGTAATCATCATAGCTTTACCAAGGTGGCCTACCTGGAAGAAAGACAAGAATTATCTCCTAGAGGAGATGTTAGTTCATTTTGCAAACAAGTACAATAAGCATTTACATCAATAGTACTCACATGCTACCAATCGTTTATTGTACATAGTAGTAATAGAATATTTCAAAGACTGTTGACACATATATAGTGTTTACTTGTAATGTAGAAATGATCAAAATTGATATGTGCAAGTTGGAAACTTATCAATTTAATCAATCAAACCTGGAACCTAGAGTCTTATCTCTAAGAATGAGTGATGTTGATTTTCTTCTGATTCTCCTTCATTCAAGATTACAAGTACTCTCTCCATCCTATCCCCTGTACTAAGACAATATGATTTCTTGACAGAAATCTGAGTTAGAGAATATAATGCAAATAAACTCTAAAATATCAACCTTAATCAATCTAATACTTTTACTAAAGTCATCTTATAACTTTAACTTTGACCAGAGGTTAGTATAATATTCATAAATTCAATAGATCAAAATACAACTAGATGTTCATAAGATCACAATAATACCAGAACAGCCAGAGAAATATCTAAAAAATCAAACCTAGATTGCTTTGTTCCTCTGAATGTGATAGATCTAAGATCCCTCTCGATCTAATATTGTTTCTTTGAAAAAATATCCCTTCTCCTACAAACACCCTCAAGATAGTGATATTGTTTAAACATATACAAGTACATACCTTCGACAGCAGTGACAAACAGCAGAAAGAAACGACACCATCTAGAAGCAACGACGAACCCTAGCTCCAACTTGCAATATGAAGTTACCTACAGATGTGATAGGGTAGGGAACACCTGTTTGTGAAGGAATTAGGCCAAACGTCCTAGAAAAGGTGCTCAACATGCTTGTCAAAATAAGTTGTGCAGTGGTATGGTACTGCGACAAGGTACTACAACATGGTACTATGGAAAAATATAGTGGCGAGGTAAATATCATGATATTCCTTCCAGCAATTAGACTGTCTAAAGGAAACCAACTCTGATTCCATGTTAAATTTTTCCTAAAACTAGTTAGGATTAGATTTACCATAGAAATTTAACTACTTTTGTGTGCTCATTTTTACATAGACGATGCTACATCATCGCCACCCAACCATAGGCACCTACATGTGCCACCCCCAAGCATAGCACACAAAGATCTATCATGGGAAACCCTCTTGGGGAAGAAAACCTAGTATAACTTCTTCATCATAGATTCATCAACCAAGTACAATGTCAGTACAATGCTCTCTTAGAGAGAAATATCCCAGACAACCCTTCTACTCAAAGGGAAACCCTGCCACTAGAGTTTCACCTTGTCACGAGAAGATACACCAATTATTATACCAAGACATACACCAAGAGATACACCAAGGCACAATCCAAACCCTAACACATTACCCTAGCAAGGTAGTGCATGAGAGAGATACCAACAAGACCAAGAGATAAGCCTTATCCTTCCTCCTGTAGCTGCATTTGCAACTGCAGTTATCCACCAAACTTGTGTTATAGCTGAGTGATTGATCATCACCAAATGAGTAAGGTGTCACCTTATTTATACTTATTTTTCTAGTGAAATTTTCCCACAAGGCCAGCCTGTCTTTTCTGGAAAATATAATTTACTTTGACCTTTTCTGGCAGGGACGACTTCTCATTTTGCAAGTACAAAATATAATAATAATTATTTTCCTTAGCCAACATTACAAATAAAATTTAGCATTATTCTTTTAGGTTTTTGAATTTATCAAATACAATAATAATATCTTCCACAGCTACATAATACTTCAACAGGGAGTGCCTAACAGGTGTCCAAGGGGGAAATTATTTATGGGTATTAAATCAAACCCATATTTATGAATATTGTTATATTTTTGGGACAGCCTTCTATTTCTATTTGAGTGTATGAGAGCCTGATTATTAAACTCATGTAAGAGGGTGGGTGTGAGAGTCACATCCCATAGTTATTGGAAGCATGGGGATGAAGTACAATCAACCTTGGGTAGAGTGAATAGTCAACTATATTGAGAAAATAGAGGAAATTTGTATGGGTAGTAACAGACAATTTTACACATTCAATTTTACATGCACAACAAGCATAAAATAGGGGAGAAGAGCTTGAGAGTTGGAGAAATAAGGATTGATGAATTCTAGAGCATCCTGGAGCATTTTTGGAGCATTTTGGAGCTGAAGACTGAAGAGCCAGATTGTCAAAATTGAAGAGTGGACTCTTGAGTGAGTTGCACTATAACAACAAGTGGTTGTTGTTGTTTTTGGTGGTGGATTTAATGGAATTGAGTTCCCTTGAGTTCCCAGCAGAGAGATTCCTCATTACTTGTTCCAGAGAGACCCTAATAAATGAATGGGACGCCCAATGGATTGAGAGCAGTGAAGGGGTACATTCTTTGGGTTGGGTAGGTCAAGAGGAAGAGAGTTGAAGGAAATTTGGGATAGTTGTAGGAGGAAATTAGTGGGTTGTGTGATAGTGAGTTGTGAGTGCACTGTTAGAGTCACCCTTCTCTTGTGGATTCCTAGCCCCAACTCGGGGGTGACTTGTTGTTGATATTTGGAACAAAAATTCTATGGTTGGGTGGAACATCCTTCCCAAGCAGTTGGTTGCACAAACTTTCTTTTGAAGATAATTGTTTATCTATTTTGCTGAGTTATTTTATGAGTTTCATGGTTGTGCATTTACTCTGTGAATAAGAATGGTTTTATGTGTTGGTATATATGTTTTATTAGCTACATTCATGATCATTTAGAGTGTTGTAGATGCATTTAATTATGGGCAGAAAATTCTGGTTAAAAATGTGTATAAATCATAACAGGTAAGCTAAAACAAATGAATTAGCAAAGACATTTCATTTTTATGTGTATTCCACATAGTAATGTTCCTTAGTTAAGTTGGGGGACATTACATGTTGCAATAAAAAACCAATCTCCTGTGTTGTTTGATTGACTTTAGAAAATATTTTGACACAATGCCCATAACTAATCTTTGGAATAGATAATAATAACTAAAAGTTCCTTTTGAGTTGAAAGTTGTTGCAATAAGGTTGTACAAGAATGTTATTGCTAATTTTATGAACACTAAGGGTTGCTTGGAAGAAATTAATTGTAATATAGGAGTTAAGCAAGGTTGTCCTCTGTCCCCTACCCTTTTTGGCATATACATCAACAAGTTACAGGGTTGTTTGGAATAAGTAGTTTTGATTGGCCTAACTCTAGCTGGTATAGTCATCATCCTTCTTCTTCACGCTAATGATATTTTTCTTATGGTGAGGAGTCCCTATGATCTCAACAAACAACTAAAAAATCTCAATGATTTTTTAAGGCTAGTATGGGTATGACTATTAACACTAACAAAACAAAGGTTATGATAACTAATTACAAAATGATCACTTACATTAATTTTTTGTATAGCAACAACAACTTGGAGGAAGTGACTTCATACAAATATCTCAAAATTGACCTTCATCACAAGATTAACTGGAACTACAACATTGAGAAAAGGATAAATGGAGGATGCAACTCTTATTATGGACATGAAAATAGTGGTAAGTTAGTGGACCTTTGGCTATGGGATAAGAAGAAACTCCTCTTTGAGATTCTTGTAACTCTTGTTATCTTATATGGTTGTGAAATTTAGGGATGCAACATATCCAGAGAATCATGGAGAAAGATAGAGTTAATTCAAAAGTGTTTTATAACTTATAATATCAAAATTAAAGACAATACACCATATCCTATCCTCTTCATAGAAGCGAGTTTTTCCCCCATTTAGAGAACAACTATCACTAGGTACCTAATATACACGAATAACATAAACAACATGGAAGATAAAATGCCTCCTAAAATTGCTTCAAACTCTAGTGAAACCACCCACAGTTCTAGCAGAGTTGGCATAAAGATGTCAAGCCTTAGTTAAATAATTGGGGAATCAAGGAATAAGTCACTTTGCAAAATAATGATAATATTAAAAATAGTATTACATCTAAATTTAAGGAGAAATCGTGGTGCTATACAAAATTAGGGGATAAAAGAAAATAAGATACTATAAGGAGGTGATCAACCCTAAACTAGAAGATCAAAAGTATCTCTCTATTTTGAGTAGCGTAAATAAGAAAAACACCATTGCTAAAATAAGAACAAACCCTCATGAGCTCCATAGTGAAATAGGGTGTTGGACAATTCCTAAAACATTGTAGGTCAAAAGAATTTGTCATCTTTGTGACACTAACAAAGTTGAAAATGAAAAACACTTTCTCTTAGAATGTCTTGTGTACATCCAAAAAGATCATGATTTCAAAATATTTTCTATAATACCAACCTTCCTAATCTTTTAACCACGGGTCCTTCACTGGGAAAACAATACCATATCATGTCCGTTCATATTGGGGGTCAAAAAAACAATAAAAATCCAAGTCAATATATTGGAGAGTATGAAGGGGTGGAGGGATTGTTTTAATAATATACTTAAACATGGTATTATTGGGGGGTCAGGGGGCGGATTAGGTATTAGGTATTGTAGGTTGATCAAAGCTTAGGCAAGAGAGCCACATTGAGGATTTGTAGAGATCGTGAATGATATCAAGTGATCATCGATCACTATGAAGGATCGATGACCTGATCATCGTTGCAACAATATAATCTGGATGAAAGCTACAGGAGCCATCGGATCTTTCCATCGACAAATGATAGTCATTAGATCATGGGTATATGTGTTGGGTATGTGTTATATTCTTTGCATGTGTGTGTGGGGCGAGTTAGATTCGACAACTGTGTATGATGATCCCAACTTCCTTCATTCTTTGTGTCGTGTGTGACATGAGATTTCCTTGGGGGTCCTAGGGGGAGGGTATGTTTTCCCCCCCTGGTTACGCGCAATGTTTGGCTCAGGGAAGTGCCCCAATTTGTTTTTTGGGTGTTTTTTTCTATTTTAGCAGATTTTTCTATTTTTAGCGGTTTTCTAAATTAATCCCAGATTAATGGATTAGGGTTTTGGTAGCTACGGAATACCTACAATATTTTATATATTGTATGGGGAATGGTGAAATTAATACAATGAAGAGTTGAAAGGTTCGACAGCAAGGAAGGATGGTTTTCTCCCGGTTAAGGGTTTCCAACGTAAATCTCTATGTACTATGTGTATGAGCCATTGATTAATTTATGTTTTTCTTAAGAATTTGTATGCATTGCTTTAATTCACAAGTTTAAAACTTACATGTGGTATCAAAGCTCAGTTTTGGCTTCAAGGGGATGCCTCTGTTGCTAAGGGTTTGGATCGATCTTGATAGATCAATTTTATCTTGGGTATTTGATAAACCTAGGTTCATTGGGAGCTTTTGCAGTGGTGATTCAAGTGTAGAAAGAGGAATGGTGAGCTCTTCTAGAATCGAGATAGAGAAGTTCAACAGTAAAAAATTTGAGCTATGGAAGCTCAATATGGAGGGCCTTCTTGTAGACAAAGACTAATGGATTTTTGTGGATCCTGGTACACATCCTACTGGTACGCAGTCTACTAGCACACAGTCTACTGGTACACAACCTACTAGTACACAAACTACTAGTACACAACCTACTGGTATGTCGAAGGAATATTGGGAGAAGTTGGATAGAAGAGAAAGGAGTATTATTCGACTCTGCCTGGAAGTTTCGGTGTTGTTGAATGTCTCAGGAGAATATACAACCAGGGAACTATGGGATAAGTTAGGGAATTTGTATCAATCAAAGTGCCTGGTAAAAAAGTTGTTTCTTTGAAAGAAGTTGCATCATCTTAGGATGGAAGATGGAGATTCTATGACAGAACGTCTAAATGTCGTTAATACTTTGGTAAGTCAACTTGTCTCTGTTAATATTACGATTGCAGAAGAAGATAAGTGTATTACTTTGTTATTTTCTTTGCCAAACTCTTGGGATAATCTGGTTGTAGAAATTGGTAGTACCACTCAATCTACATTAAAGTATGAGGATGTAGTTTCATCCTTGTTATCTGAAGAGATGAGGTGGAAAAGCATGGATATTCAGAGCACAGATGCTTTATTTGTAAGAGGTCGTACCCAAGACAAGAATCCTAGTAAGTCTTTTGGTGGGGGAGGGGAGATCTAAATCTACAGGTAGATCTAAGTCTCCGGGAAAATATTTGGGGAAATGTTGGAAGTATGGTAAAACATGGAATTATAAGAAATATTGCAAGTCTAAGAAGGTTGATAAACCAAAGGGATCCAATAATACCTCTTCCACAGAGGTGAACAATTCCACTGAAGAAGGAGGTGATGTTTACCTGGAATCTATAGGTACACATGCAGATCGTGGTGTATGGTTGATCGAATAAGGTGCATCATATCATATGACTCCTCACAAGGAGTGGTTATGTGAATATGAAAAATACGATGGTGGTAATGTATTCCTAGGAGATGACTTGACAACCAAAAGCATGGGACGTGGAAGGGTTAAGGTGTTGCTAAAAAATGTAAGGATTAGAACTCTCCCTGGGGTTCTTCACATTCCAAAACTAGTCAGGAGCCTAATATCTGTAAGAAAGTTGGATGATGCGGGAGTGGATATTTTATTGGGAAAGGGCACTTGCAAGATGGTACAAGGAGCAATGGTGTTGATGAGGGGAGTTCGGTGTGGAACTTTGTACAAGTTGTTAGGAATCACTTATACTAATGGGTGTAACAATTCTGTTTTCCCTGAGCAGAGAAATAAAGAAGACAAGACCAATATTGTCCCTGGAAAGAAGACCATGGTGTGGCATCAAAGACTGGGGCATATTGGAGAAAAGGGCCTTCGAACACTACACAGTAAAGGTATGGTTGAAGGTATGTCTAATTGCACTCTGGATTTTTATTTTTGTGAAAAATGCATATATGGTAAACATAAACGAGTAAGATTCCCATATGGTGCTACAAGAGCAAAGGGAATCTTAGAGTTGATACATAGTGATGTGTTTAGACATGTGCATGTTCCATCACTAGGTAAATCTGTGTATTATGTTTCATTCATAGATGATTTCTCAAGGAACACATGGATTTATTTTCTTAGAAATAAACTAAGGTATTTGATAAATTTAAAGAGTTTAAGGCTCTAGTATAAAATCAGACAGAGAAGAAAATAAAGGTATTGAGGACAAATAATGGTGGAGTAGTCTGCGGAAATGAATTCGAAGAATTCTGTAAGAAGTGTGGTATAGAAAGGTAGAAGACTACTCCATACACACCTCAATAGAATGGAGTTGCAGAAAGGATGAACAAGACACTGATGGAAAAATCAAGGAGCATGCTTAGTGGTGTCGAGTTAGGACAAGAATTCAAGACAGAGGAAGTAGGTACAACATGTTACCTGGTCAATCGATCACCCTCATCAGCGTTGGATGATAAAACTCCACATGAGGCATGGTCTGGTAAGAAAATATCTCTTGAACATCGCAGATTGTTTGGTTGTGATGCTTATGTAAATGTTCCAAAGGAAAATATGAGTAAGCTAGATAATAAAGATGAAAAGTGTATATTTATGGGTTATAAACATAGTTACCAACTTAATGAGAACTCTCCAGAGTTCTCGTTTTTTGGGGGGTCCAATTTTTTACCTCGTTTTTAAAAATGGTGCTACCGGTAGCACCCCCTCTCTGTTTTTAGATGATTTTTGATATTTTCAATTTTCCGATCCCCATTGTTTCCACATTATTTTTTTAAATGCTCATTTTTCACCTATTTTCAATTTTTTCTAAATATATATATATATATATATATATATATATATATATATATATATATATATATATATATATATATATATAT
>ML779164.1:1425464-1438384 GCA_009831015.1 Picea engelmannii
TGATCCCAGAGCCATCAATATCCATAGCTCTAATGTAGATATTTTTAAGATCGCCTTCAACCGAATGGTAGTGAAGGATTTAGCTACTCTGGTATGATGATAACTTATTTGCATGAGGTGGCATATAGTTCAAGAGAGCCATTTAGTGTTCCTTATAAACCGCCTTAGCCTAGGATGATTATTAAATGAACCTAAAATATTGAAATTGGTTGATGTGGACATATATCAATACTAGCGGGATATTAAACCTAAAATTGTACCCACTATCTAACACGCTCATAGTCTTGTTTCACACGACCCATTTGGGTTCCATAAGCCGCCATATCTATTCCATAAGTTCCCTATGAGGAGTGACACATATTATAAGTTGGACTGAATATGAACTTCAAAATTTGGACGTCTCTGGGCTTGGCCATGGAGGCTGGCGATGCCCGGCATCGCCCCAGCCCCCCCGCGGCTAAGGCATGGTCCCACGGGACCGTGCCTTAGCCGCGGGGGGGGGGATGGGGCGATGTCAAGCATCGCCAGCCATACGATGACTATTTGCTCCTTTCTCATAACACGGGACCGTGCCTTAGCCGCAGGGGGGCTGGGGCGATGTCGGGCATCGCCAGCCATACGATGACTATTTGCTCCTTTCTCATAACATGCGTAGGTGGACTAGCCCAAATGGGAAGTATAATGTTCTTTCTACTTGCTTCGTCGTTGTGAAATAATCTTGTGTTACACGCTTCTGGACAGAAATTATTTATCAATACCAATCTTGGCTTAAAGCTCTGCTCCCTTCGAGATATCTTGGTAAGTTTTAAAGCCTTTCATTCAAGAGCTTCTATATGAAGAACCCATAGCTAGGTCAAAGGCACCAGAAGCAGAGAAGAAGGAAGGTTTCATTTTCGCTCCTGTTCTACTCGCCCTTTCCGTCCAAAAAAGACGGATTATAAAAAAATTCCCAGGTTAGAGAACTTTCCCCGTTGTCCTTCTCCTGTTATTGAATGGATGAATAGAGAAAGGAGAAAATAGTCATCATATGGCTGGCGATGCCTGGCATCGCCCCAGTTCCCCCGCGGCTAAGGCACGGTCCCACGGGACCGTGCCTTAGCCGCGGGGGGGCTGGGGCGATGCCGGGCATCGCCAGCCATACGATGACTATTTGCTCATTTCTCTATTCATCCATTCGGTAGCAGTAGTAGCAGGAGGAAGGGGGAGTCTTGAGCTGGGAGTCCACGTGACAGCCATACCTTCATTGAAGAAGATATATTTTGATGTTGGGATTCATGCTTTTCGACAAGTAACATCATGATCTCAATCTCTATCACCATGTAGGGTTTTTGTTTTTGGAAAAATCAGCTGGACTTAATCATGCTTTTCATTAACCTGAAACCCCTCCCCCACATACTATTATCATGCTTAAGATTTTTTCAATGCATTTCCATTGTGGCGATCCATTCACATGGAATCTGACTCAATTCCGTATAACTTGATGTTACTTGATATAGCAGTCTCTGCAAATCTAGATTTGATGGCTTTTAATAAACGATTTATGTTTTGTTTCTATATTTGAAGAAAATGTTGTGGGATTGTGTAGGTGGGAGATTCTTGGCAGCTCAAGTTGATTGTCGAAGGGTTAGGGTGTGACTCTGTCTGGCACACTGCTTATTTCAAAGGGAATTGTTAAGGAGCGAGAGATGGCCGCTAGCATCTCCAATGTTTACGTACACATGGTTGACAGTGTTATCAAAATTCTGCAGCCAGAATTTAAGAATGAGAGTTTAGATTATATTGTCTTAAATGAAGTCTAAGCGATAACTCTCTCATCTTAAAATTTATGTTTATTGTTCGAAAATATGAGAAAGGCACTGAAATGAAATACCTAGAGTGGAGCATAAAAGCTTGCATCATCATGCTCTTTATGTTTTTAAATGGACACACTCTTCTAGTCACAGTCATCATGAAAGAGCAAACCTCTTCAAGATAAACTCGGTTGGGCCAAACCTACCAAACACCGATAGAAAATGGTTGCCACAGTGGTTGTTGACATTAACCCAGAAAGAGTCCATACACGGTTGTTTGTTGAAATAGTAGAACAGTGGAGAAACTTAAAGACTTAGTTTTTCCAAAACTCTATATAAACCTTTCTTTGAGATGCGAAAGTGTAAACTATATCTTGGCGACACTATATGTTTGATTGTCAGTATTTTGTTTTTCCAAAAAATAACAAAATGTTATATTAATACAGGTCCCATAGTTGTCACTCTGTATACATAGTATGTAACATTGACCATGTGCCATTTGACATCCTGATGATGAAGTAMAYADATTMTGAGTTCATAACTGATCTAAGACCTAAAGATGTAAAACAAAAGATGGCCTTGTTTTATGAAAACAAGAACATAACAAAAAGGGTTCTAGATTCACCCTTACCAATTGACTTCAAACAGAATTGTAGATTAAACCTTGAAACATAAATTGAGCATTCATTTCCAAGCATTACAATTAAAAAATATTAGAGTTGTAACAAGATACCAATTTTTTCCTTACTCACAGTAGAACAAGAAAAGCCAAACCTACAAGTTTTGGTTGTCATGAGCTTGTTGTTGGTCATTTGGTGTAGTCTCCTTTCAGTTTGGACTTGAGACGAGTGGAGGATTTCCTCCAATGGTGTGTTAATTTTTCTCCACTATTGGTTGGAAAAATTATGGATGGTGTTGTCATTATGTTGTACAGCTTTTGTATGGCTCAGATCCTCCTAGCTTATTGAATATTTTGAATGGAAAGAACTTTCAACAAGTTTGCAAATGTTGAAGGATCTGATGAATGTTGAAGGATCTGATGAGGAACGGTCCCATTTAAAGTATATTATAACATTTTCATGGTATTATGTATTACCTTGTCCTTTGCATGATGATAAAATTTATAAAGTAAACATTTAAGGGTTGTTTTTATGATTTTGTTTACAGTAATGATGAGTTATTTTACCACATTATAAAAATGTGTCATTTTAATACCCCAATTTTAGAATGGGTGCTACTGGTAGAAATACTTTTCAATTTGATGGTTGATTTTGAGGTTTTGGTTTTAATGGTACCAAGTGATAAAAATACGATTTCAAATGATCTCAAAATTTAACGTTTTGAAAAGAAAGAAAAAAATCAAAAACATATGTTTTGTTTTTAGGTGCTAATTTTAAGGTTTTTCTGAGCTACTGTCTAATTTTTGAAGGCAATGTTTGAAAAATGTTGTAATTTTGACCCCCGTTTAAAAAAATGGTGCTACCAGTAGCACCACTTTTTGATTTGGGGGTTGATTTTGATGTTTTTTATGCAAAAATATGGGTTTTTTGGGCTAGAGTTCTCGTTTTGAGGTCACAGTTCTCATTAAGTTGGTAACTATGTTTATAAAGATGGTGTGAAAGGTTATAAGCTTTGGAACCCAGAAACTAAGAAGATTGTTTACATTCGGGATGTTGTTTTCGGAGATGTGAAAGATGTTTCCAAACAGGAATTACTACCAAGGAAAGAAGAACCTGAGAAAATAGAGTTTGAGTTGGATGATGCAAAATTTGAATCAACTGAAGAAGATGAAGCAGAAGAAGAAGAAGAACCTCATACCCCAGTATTGAGGATATCAGTGAGGGAAAGAAGTCAACAAGAAAGGTATAGTCCACCTGACTTTTGTTCTATTTTTTCTTTGTCTATTACTGATGATGATCCCATAACTGTCAGGGAAGCAGTGAATTCAGAGGATAGTAAACTTTGGAAGAAGGCCATGGTTGAAGAAATGGATGCCTTGGATCAGAATGAGGCATGGGATCTAGTTGAGTTTCCATCTGGAAGAAAATCTGTTGGTAGCAAATGGTGTTTTAAAAAGAAGTTTAATGAAGAAGGAAAAGTGGATAAATACAAAGCTCGGTTAGTAGAAAAATGTTATTCCCAAGTAGAGAGAATTGACTTTGGTGGGATTTTTTATCTTGTTTCCAATTTAACTTCTATTAGATTTATTTTATCTATTGTTGTTTCTTTTGATCTTGAAGTGGAACAGATGGATGTGAAGACAACATTCCTACATGGGGATCTGGAAGAAGAAAGATACATGAAGCAGCCAGAAGACTTTGTAGTGAAGGGAAAGAAAGAGTTGGTCTGTAAGCTAAAGAAGTCACTATATGGTCTGAAGCAATCACCTAGGATGTGGTACCAAAACTTTGACACATACATCCTTGGATTGGGATTTGTGAGAAGCAGGGATGATCACTGTGCATATTCCAAGAAGGTTAGTAATCACTTCATTTATGTAGTGTTGTATGTTGATGACATGTTGTTGGTAGGAAATAACATGGATGTTATCAAGGAGGTGAAATTACAACTATCCTCCAAATTTCACATGAAGGGTCTCGGTGCTGCTAACTTCATTCTGGGAATGGAGATTAAAAGATATCGTGGAAACATGAAACTCTGGTTGAATCAAAGAAAATATGTTGAGATGATATTGCAAAGGTTTAATATGCATGGAAGTAAACCGGTCAAGGTTCCTATTCCTATAGGTGTAAATTTATCTACAGATCAGTGTCCCAAGACACATGAAGAAGAAGAGGACATGTCCCATGTTCTATATGCTAGTGTAGTTGGCATTTTGATGTATGCAATGGTCTATACTAAATCGGACATTACACATGAAGTGGGAGTTTTGAGCAGGTATATGTCAAAACTAGCGAAGGAGCATTGGACAACAATAAAGAGGGTCTTCAAGTATTTGTGTGGCACTACCAGTTATGGATTGTGCTCCCAAGGAAGACCAGGATTGGACAAAGTGTTGGACATACACGAGTTTTTTGATGTAGACTAGGCTGGAGATGTGGATCGTAGAAGATCTACAAGTGGGTATGTGTTTAACCTATTTGGAGGAGCGATCATTTGGATGATAAAAAGACAGGTTGTAGTGGCACTCTCAACTACAGAAGTTGAATACATGGCAGCCACTCATGCAAGCAATGAAGAAATATGGTTACAAAGATTGTGTTCAAGTATTGGGTTGGTACAACAAGCAATGAGATTAGATTGTGATAGTCAGAGTGAAATCTTCCTGGCAAATAACCCTGCTTATCATTCGAAGAAAAAACATATTGATGTTCAATATCACTTTGTGAAACACATGGTTTAACAAAAGGTGTTGCTGGAAAAGGTTGACACTTTGAAGAATGTTGCATATTCATTGAAAAAGTCTATGAGCACAAAGAAGTTCTCCTGGTGTAGAGGAATAATGGGCATTTTTGCCATGTATTGTTGACTATGTGACCCTATGAACCCTTATATGCAAAGAAAACAACAAGTGGGATAATGTTGGGTATGTGTTATATTCTTTGCATGTGTGTGTGTGGGCGCATTAGATTCGACAATTGCGTCTGAGGATCCCAACTTTATTTTCTCTTTGTGACATGTGTGTTGGGATCTTTCCTAGGGAGGTCCTAGTGGGGGGCAAGTTTCTCCCCCCTAGTTACGCACAACGTTCGGCTCAGGGCAATGCCCCGAATTTTTTTTGGGGGGCGGTTTTTACTATTTTAGCGGTTTTGTTATTTTTAGCGGTTTTCTAAATTAATCCTGGATTAAGTGATTAGGGTTTTGGTAGCTATGGAATACCTAAAATATTGTATATATTGTATGGTGAATGGTGAAATTAATACAATGAAGAGTTGAAAGGTGTGGCACCAAGGAAGACTGGTTTTCTAACGGTTAAGGGTTTCCAGCGTAAATCTATGTGTACTATGTGTATGAGTCATTGATTAGTTTTTGTTTTTCTTAAGAATCTGTATGCATTGCTTTACTTCATAGATTTAAAAATTACAATATGTAGAGAGACAATTGTCAGATTCCTTTGTAAAGGATCCTTGATTCTTGACCATTGGATCTAGTGGCAAGCGAGCAAGAACCATTGATGTAGTTGGAAAACCTAGAGAATAACCACAATCGTTTGTTCAGTGAAAGATTAAAACCCAACTGTCAGTTGGATAGGCAGAAGAGTAGCACGTAGGAGAGATCATACCATCAATATGAGGTCTTGATCGATGGTGGAGGATGAGAGCGCACTATAAAGTTGTATGGGTATTAACAAGGAGTTATAACGCGCTATTAATCATGACCATCCATTAGATTGGTGATGTGGAAAGATCTTGTTCACGCACATTGTAAGAATTTTTTAAAGGGCATGCAAGTTAGGATTGTGTGAGTCGTCCATCTCAATGAAATATTAAGACATGGAAATTGATCAGAGTTCATGTTATAAAGACAAGTTTAAGCACTCATTTGAGTAGCACAAGGTCACGCATTACAATTATATGTAAAAGGGGTTGTGGGATAGCACCCTACAATGTTTTAATGCAGAAAACACACCAGAGAGCTGACATTTTTTTCTTCATGGAATACTGGTGTAAAGGGTATGCAAGGTAGAGGTATGTAGAAGTAAAACAACCATGTGGGGGAGGGAGGATTTATCTAATGTATAGTCTAATATAACAATAGTAAGAAAATTGTTTCGTATAATATTTTATAAGAAAGTAGACTAATGGGTTTTTCCTCTCAACATTTGACCACAAGCTTTGTTTTGCAGGGGCATTTTTCAAAACTACTACATCACAAGATAATCTTCTTGCACTATTTGAGTTCACTTGTATTTTATAGCTCACTTCCATGTTTTGGTGTAAGTTGTTAAGACCACTCATTTCACCTACTTCATAATTTGCCACTTATCCTCTACTTGTTGTTTTCTTTGACGATGTTTAATCTTGTGTGCATCTATTGCCAATAGATTGGATGTCACTACACTAAGGTTTGCTTATTTTTGAATTACGTTTGTGATTTGTGATTTGTGATTTGTGATTTGTGAGTGTATAAGAGTTTCGCCATGTTTCCAGCCTAAGCATAGAAATAAAAAGGGGTCTTAAAAATGCCATGAAAAAATAGATACCTATAAGATCTGGTAAAAATAGGGGGTTTTAAAATTGCACATATGTATTGGGAGGGGGGGGGGGTCAAAAACAAATTAGGGTGTTTTTTTTAATATCTAGTGAAATTAGGGGTATTCTATAATATCCCACGAACGAATGTGCTATGTCACAATTTGATTGAGTGAAGGCGTCATGCTTTTAACTCATCAAAACTATGGTGATTTATGATTGCTTCTCTTAGAGTCTTTTGAACATAAAAATAAAATTCTTAAGCAAACCAAATAATTTCTTACCTTTTTTAAGGTTAAATAGACTAAATTTATTATGAGTAAACATTAATAATAATAATCATTATCATCATAAATTTAAAAACAAATCACTAATTACTATATATAAAAAAATGTTAAATAGAAATTACATTTATATATATTATAATAGATAAATAACAACTTCCAACAATTTGTTATCTTCAAAATTAAATCTCTTTACAAGAAATATACATAAATTTAAATTTCATAAAGAAAGTTGACATAACTTGAGCAAAGTAAGGGTAAGAGGTGTTTTTAGAGACAACTAAGGAATATTTTATGTCATGAGAGCATCACAATAGTAAAAAGCATTCATATCATATCTCACTATCATGTTAATTGATCATGAAAATGTATATATATATAGAGAGAGAGAGAGAGAGAAAGAGAGAGAGGGGGGGGGGTTCATCTGACTCTTATAAATCTAGATCTACATAACTACTATAACCAAGACTCTAACAAATTTGATTTTGTGATTATTAGCATTCAAAAAACTTGCTAATAATTTATTTTGGCAATCTCTCAACGGTTCTCCTTGCCTTGTGGGATAACATAAAAGAGTAGCTCTTGTGGAAGAGCTCAACTATGTCTCGAGCCAATTTATAAAAATAGATAGAAGTAGAAAAAAAAGGAAAAAATATTCATGTACAACCTAAGTTACCTGACACGTCCAAATCCCCCCTCATGTCGTGAATCCTACGTGTCAGACACCAAACGGTAGGACACGTGTCAGATACTCATTTAGAACGTGTCATGTTCACAGGACACGCGTGTCTTGAAAATAAGACACGTGTCTTGCTCAAAAAATGATCCTGGCTCATGTTTTCTCATGCAAGTTGCAACTGTGAGGGGTTTCAGTGTGCAACTAAGGGTTGTTTTGCCTTACTAAGTCTTTTCATCATTTTACTTAAATTTTTAACATTACCATTAATTGTTTAAGGATGTTTGAGAGTGGTTCCAACCTCATTGGACTTCATATGGAGAAAGTAGAATTTTAGGTCCCATTCAAAATTCAGCAGACTTAATGGTTTTCAGGATTTCAAGATTGGCATGATTGCAATGTTTCCACTAGATTCTATCATGTAAGAGGGTATGAAACTGGCATTTAATCAAGGGGACCATACCCTTTATGTACCTCGATGTTGGTGGCATTGATTGTTGAACTCTTCTCTCAGGACCCTAGTAAAAATGTACCCTTCACTCAAGTATAAATTCATCTGTTGAACTCTTCTCTTTGTCATCGTGTCAAGTGACTAAGTGGTGTATCTGCACACCAACCTCTGTCTTATTTGTAGGCACTAGGCAGAGAGAAGAGTGGTTGAAGGGAAAGACAAAGATGTGGGATGTGTTTCCTGATGATATGGGTTTGGACAACAGTGTTGAGTTGGCAATGTCATCATTTATGCTAGTAACTTAGTAACTTAGTAGTTACTAAGTTAGCACTAGTTGTATGATTGAATTTGTATCATCACCATGTAACTATTTACAGCTTAATTATTTCATTTTTGCATGTGTAATTCATAATTTAAATTTTGATATATAAATTATATATATATATATATAACGTGTCCTCCATGTCCTATTTCCAAGGGTCATCGTGCCCGGATACTCGTATTTCAGTGTCCTCTGTGTCCCGTGTCCCCGTGTCCCGTGTCCCCGTGTCAGGTGACTTAGTGTACAACTGAATATACATAGAGCTAGACTTAAACAAAGTTTTGCTAGGGTTAACCTAGATTGCAAAGGAATTTAATTTACCCAACCATTGGACTATGAGAATACAATCTTCAAATACAAACTCTACCCAGATGTAAACCATCTAATGAGTACCTATGCAAAAAAGTACATCAAATGGAAAAATTAAGATCCAGTTAGACTAAGGCAACCAAAAGAAAGGAAGATAACCAAAATTACAAGAATGACAACCAAAGATAAGAACCAAGAACCCAACAAGGAAAAAAAATCCTAGATTCACGCATTGCAGAAGACCACATGTGAGGAAGAGGAACTACATGAAGTAAACCCAACCTCACCTGAATTTGTGAGACAAAGGAATCAAGAGGACCTCAAAACATCAAGATCCCTTTGCAAATCCTCAACCATAGAAAGTGGATGAAGAACCATTCAAAAAAGGAGAAAAGAAGAACCTCCTTACATTGTGCCCTCCACCTACAAGTTTAGTCCTGGTGTTCAAATCTGCATTTTGATGAAGCAAGTCTGAAGGAGACGGCCAACCCCACCTTTCCACCTACAAGTTTAGTCATGGTGGAAATCTGCATTTTGAGGAAGCAAGTCCGAAGGAGATGGCCAACCTCACCCTGGAGGATGTCATCAATGCCTGGTGGTTTTGTTTGAGCAGAATAGAGTCCCTCGTACATGTCTTCTAAGCCAAAGGAAGCCATACTATACCCTGCAGCCCCTCAGGGAAATGTTTTCTGAAACTTCCATGAAAGAAAAGAAACAGCAAGCAAACAGAAGTGAACTACTTCAATTTTCAATGACTAATGGACGACTTAGAAAATATGACAGATAAACGGTCACGATGATTTAAACTGTCGTCTGCTGAGTGTTTTTAAGAAAAAAACGCCTACGGCATAAAGAATTATTAGAACTATTGAAAGCTGACTATATCTATTCTAGTTGGTGATTATCTATTCATTCCACCAGTAGATACTGCATAATCCACTCTCCCTATTCCATCAACCCAATGCTGACAACATAACCACTGCAATCATCCCACATCTCGCAACATTTTCCATGACAAATGAACGACTTAGATATATTATTGTTGTCATTCACCAACTGAAGCTCTTACGGCAAATGTGAAGGAGAATACCTACTTCACACATTTACACTTACTACAACGGACTATGGTGCTTTAAATTAAAACGCAAGACTGGTAAGAAGAAACTAATTAGAGCAGCTACAGGTGCATTCCGAGCATCGAACTCGGGACCTCACGCACCCATAGCAAAAAACTGTGCCATATATGTTGAAATGAACCCTAGTATTTTCTAAGGTGAATTGGCAGGAAAGTAGAACTACTTTATCTTTGAAAATGTAATAAAAGAAAGGATAAAGTGTCAGAAGTGGAATTTGAACCCACGCCCTCAATTGAGGACCAGAACTTGAGTCTGGCGCCTTAGACCACTCGGCCATCCAGGAGAATAATGTCGAGAGTGGGATTTGAACACACGCCCTTTCGAGCATCCTGACAGGAGAATAATGTTGAGAGTGGGATTTGAACCCACGCCCTTTCGGACCAGAACCTTAATCTGGCGCTTTAGACCAACTCGGCCATCTCAGATAAAAACAAATGGTAACATAAAGAACTGGCAAATTGATCTTAATCCGCCCAGCGTGCCTAAATAAAAAATAATATTGAACGTGTTTTAGCCTGTACTGGTAAACAATTCTGGTAAAAATGCCGGCTGCATCTCTTACAGCAATGAGGCGGGGAGTAGTTAAATTTTCATGAAGACAGAAGTCGAGTAAAGGAGCATTCCGAGAATCGAACTCGGGACCTCTGGCACCTATAGTGAGAATCATACCTAGACTAAATGCGCTCTCGCAACAGTTTTCAACCACGATTTTAGCTAAAACCTTAAATCAACTTGGCCATCTCAACTGCTATGATGAACAGCAAAGATTTCTATTTCAAATTGATCATCTGCTCCCACAGTCGACTCTCTCGCTCTCCGCATCTTCTTCCGACTGAATAATAAATAAGTAAATCCCGTCCATTGAATTTTATTTGGGAAAGGACTTCAATCATTAAACCCTAACGAAGGCCTACGCATCACTTTTACACGCCAACACCAATTCGTCATGATTAAAATGCGATCAACACTCCCTTGCATTCTTTTGCCATGAAGTTGAATAGATGAAATAATCTTAAAGCCAAAAATGGAAGTAGTCACTCTAACAGGTTTTGTTTTTTTTTTCAATAAAATGTTATATGTTTTTTTGAATAAAATGTGTTATATATTTATTGCATAGTGAGAAGTAAGTGTGTTTTACAACTTAAATTTATAATGTTATATATATATATATATATATATATATATATATATATAATATTCATATTCATATAGGTTAACTAAATATAATATTTTATATAGTTTGAGTGGGTTTAATGGTTAAGAATATGTGTTTACAAGTTCAAATCCAAAGGAGGTAGGGTAGAGGAAGAGGTAGGGTAGGATAGGGTAAGGTAGCTTAAGTATACCTCCCTAGACTTTAGTAGTCAAATCTGGCTAAGAGAGTCCCTTGTCCCACAAAAATTGAATTATTAATTTATTATTATTATATATTAATAATAAATTTAATATCTATTAAACAATAATACTTTACAAATCTTTTTATATAAAAAGTAACACTATAATAACAAGTACGCATGGCATTGGCATGAGCAATACCTGCACGTATGAAGTTTGCTAGCCATAAGATAACAGTATACATAAAAAACAAGAAATATTTATTACAATAACATTGGGGGAAGTGAAGGTAGCAATAAGACTTCAAAGTTTTTGGCCAATAAGATATCACATAAATGAGATTTAAAATTTAAAATTAATCATTATTTTTTTAAACTTTGGATAAATGGGTGTATATTTTATGGTCAACCATGAACTAATAGAAAGTCAAACCTAACTCAACACTATATACCATGCCTATCGCAGGTATAATAAAAACATATCAACTATTAAAAAACTCCTAAATCAATTTTTGCAAAAAGATATACACCAAGCATATATAAACATACTAGGATAGATCCATCTTAACTTAAAATCTTTTAAGCATGGATAGATTTATATTTTAATTTTTTTGGGAACCCTCTTAATACTTGATAAATCTAATGTTGAAATGAATTTACCTTTGTATTATCCATTGGAATGTAATTCATTGGCTTTAACTTTGTTTGAGAGTCCTAGATCACCATAGTTGTTTTATATATGTCCCATAAGACAAAATTGGATATGCTAATCTATCCAAATCTATAAACATCATGTAATGCAAAAGGGAATGTGGTTTGTAATATAGATCTACAAATCTTGTATTGGTTTTCTACATATGAGATTCCTTGGAGCTATGCACAACTATTTGCAAAAAAAACTATCTTAAGAAAACAGTGCAAAGCCACAATGGAGTTGTCTAGTGGTAGACTTGGATCATGTCATCAAAAAGGTAGAAAGCCAAAAGTTTTTACCAAACATTTAACCACACGTTGAATCTCAAATCATTGCAGTGAGGGATTAAGATGATTCTTTGTTGATAATTGTGAATCCCTCGCTCCTTCAAATAAGGTAGTTTCATTTCCCCTTTGTTAGAGATAGTGTTCACATTAATGCTATGTGCTAAGTTTGAGGATTGGCTTGAGGTTTTGTAGGTGACTGTTGTGATATTCTCTCAACCTACATCTCCATGTTTGGAGTTAGTTCGATCTCACTCCTGTTAGAAAAATAGGACCACGGAGCAATAAAATAAAACAAATGCAGAAACAAAACACAGAAGACACACAATACAAGAGAGACACAGATTTACGTGGTTCACCCAGTGTGGGCTACGTCCACCAGACAAATTTCCAGGTCCTTCCTTTATTATTATCCAGCAAATGAAGGGATACAACCTACAGCAAAACCCGTTGTAACTTCCTCTTCTTTCTCTCACAGTCTCCTCTC
>ML779164.1:1442366-1484834 GCA_009831015.1 Picea engelmannii
ACCCAGTGTGGGCTACGTCCACCAGAGAAATTGCCAAGTCCTTCCTTTATTATTATCCAGCAAATGAAGGGATACAACCTACAGCAAAACCCGTTGTAACTTCCTCTTCTTTCTCTCACAGTCTCCTCTCTCAGAATACAATACTCCCCAACATACATAGCCGCAATACATTTCCCTCATAAAAGAGGGTTGCCTTCTAGGGCAAAAAACCCTAACATAATCTCTATCGTTAGATCTACGACCTTATAATGAACGGTCCAGATTTACAATGAAATTACAATATACTTTTACAAGGCAATTTTTTCTTNGGGGGCCCGCTTGCCCCCAGACCCCCCAGCCGGGGGGATAGCCCCCCCGGACCCCACAGAGGGGGTACCCCCCCTCTGCACTCCCCTGCATGGAAGAGTGTACATACTTCTGGGGTGTAAATACTTCATGGGGTATAAACACGGCTGAAATCAAGGACCTCTGAATCAGGAAGATAATCAGGCTCCACAACCAACAACTCCAACTATATATACATGTTATATCTTGATGTCTTATGATAATACAAAATATTATTTATGTGTATCTAATTCTTCCTATTTGTAATTCGGTATCAGAGCGCACATCTTCCATCATCTCCTAGCCTCGGTCATCGTGAATCTATTCCACAGGAAAGGGATGAGTCTGTCCAAAAAGAAAGAATGTCTTTGTGAGAGGAGACTCGCTATCATTCTGCTATCGACACATTGGAGTCGTCAACAACTGAAGGAAGAGAAAAGTCTTGGAGGTCGCTTTCTCGTGGGGTGAAATCTATGTAAGAAATATTTTCCATCTATTTGCAGCTAGCTATTACAAAGAGGAAATACGGATTCATCCATAATGTTGGAGAAATTTAATGGCATCAATTTTTATACATGGAAAGTCAAAATACAAATGCACTTGATGAATAAGGGATTGTGGAATTTAGTAAAAGGAACAGAAAAAACACCTATTGATGCCAAGCTATTAAGTGAATGGGAGAAGAGAGAAGACAGGGCCAAGGCTATTATTGGATTGGGTCTTTCAGACACTCAATTGCATTTAGTTAATTTAGCAAAATCATCTAAAGATATTTGGGAGTAATTAACTAAACTATTTGGAGAAAAGGCTTTAAACGCAAAGTTCTCTCTTAAATTGCAACTCGTTAGCCTTAAAATGCAAGATGAGATACCACTATCCAGTCATATAAATGATTTAATGTCTCTTTTAAGGCAATTAGTTGATGTTGGTACCAAGGTAGAGGCAAAAGATTCTAAAGCAATTCTGTTAAATAGTCTATCCTCTAAATATAACAATATTGTATTTGCATTAAGTCAAATGTCTTCTCAGTCATTAGAAGAAATGGTAGCATCACTTTTAGCTGAAGAAAAAAGGATGAATCCAGAGGACACAAATGTTCATCATGAAATTGCATTATTATCCAAGGGTAAGATGAGAAAAAATAAGGGGTCGGGTGAATGTTTTTATTGTCACAAGTATGGACATGCTGCATGGAATTGTAGAAATCGTGCAAAAAATATTCTAAATGGTAAAGAAACTGCAAACATTTCTCATATAAATGATTCATTTGAATTAGATAATGATGAAGAACCACCAAAATCTCCACTCAAACTATTCTAAGAAAAAAAGGAGGGGATTTCATTTTTTCTAGTGTTTGTATGTGTGGTGTGCTATTTATGTTGTAATTTTTCAGTATATTGTTATGATGCAGAGCTACAACTAAGGTTTATACTGATGTGACCCATCGTGCTTCGGGAGCATTAGATACAGGTTATTTTTATAGTCAAGTTGTGAAAGTGACTGCTGAAGATATTATGTATTTAGATCATTCTCCTAGATACTACGGATAGTCGAAAGAGAAATATTCACAGATGGAAGTGTATCCATAGGATAGTTCAGTATCAAAATTGTCCTTCGGGAGGTCGAGAAGCGTCAATTCTACAAGAACATCAGAGATGATCAGAAGCATTTATATTTTAAATGAGTTGAATGGTAAGCTCAAAGATGAGGATGAGAAAGAGTGCAATATGGAGGCATCAGAGTGGGTATAGGTGTTGATGAAGACCACACCAGACAAAATTAAAGTGTGGTAACTATTTTTTTTGTTGTAAATGTGATTTGTAAGTTTTGTAATGTAAGCATTAAAGGGGGGTGTTAGAGATAATGCTCACATTAATGCTATGTGATAAGTTTGAGGATTGGCATGAGGTTTTGTAGGTGACTGTTGAGATATTCTCTCAACCTACATCTCCATGTTTGGAGTTAGTTGGATCTCACTCCAACTATATATACGTGTTATATCTTTATTTGTTATGATAATACAAAATATTATTTTAGTGTATCTAATTCTTCCTATTTGTAATTCCCTCGCCTTCAAAAAGAAAAACTAAACAAAGGAAGTGAGGACACTTATTTCTCATACATAATATGTTGAATTAACACTGAATGTATAAGCTAGAGGTTTTAACAACTCAATAATTTCAAACATAATTTTTTCTTGGTGCAAAAGAATGTTTAATATATTATTTTGGTGAGGTTCATTATGGCTTCCACAAAACACCAAATAGCCATTCCATGTCATTGAAAAGGATAATGTTGATGAAGCTAGAAAAAAAAACACCGAGATGTAGGAAATGAGTAAGATAGTAGTATTTTGAAGATGCAAAATCTCTAAAGTGACTTGTTGAAGTTTGAGGATGGATTAATCAATTTGCATTTGATTCAAAAATTTGATGACAAAGTCATGACAACAATGGGTTAGAACAATGAAATTCACAAGAGAGAATACATATAACTAAAGGTGCAAAGCAAGGACAATCAAGGTGAAGAATATTGTGTAGGAAGCTCATGGATAAATCCCCTTGAGAAAAGATGATATGGGTAGCTAGAGAATTTTTATCTGAAGAACAAAATTTTGATAGGCCTTAAGGGGAACAAAGGTGAAAACTTTTCTCCACATATGTGTGTGCAGGTAGTGCTATGTATATCTATGATGTTCAACCAGTACATTTGGGTGCCCCCATGGCATCTTTGAGGAGATAAATAAATATCATTTGTTGGGTCTTGAGGAAGATGGAGGTGAGCTTTGATCCATTTATTTCTGACTGTGAGCACTATTATGCATGTCTCACTTTCAACCACTAGCAAATTAATATATATATATAACAATTGCAAATCTACATCATAATAGATAAATAACAACCTCCAACAAATTATATTTATTTTCACCAAACTTATATCCTTTGCAAGAAGGATGCATAAATTTAGAGAAACTTGAGACAACTTAAACAAGGTAAGAGTAAGAAGTGTTGCCAAAAAAGATTGAGGAATATTTTATGTATGCATCAAGCATCACAATAGTGAAAATCATAACTATTAAGGTTATTTGGGATATAATGGAACCTCTTTTATAGTGGAGTTAAAATTAATTATCAACCTTCTAATAAAGTAGAAAAAAACCATTAAGGTTATTAGGATATAACAATCCACTTTTATTTTTAAAAGGGATTTAAAATTAATTATCAACATTTTAAGAAAGTAGAAAGACATTTTTTAGTATGACTTTACATAATAATTAAATGATAAATGAAAAGGGTAATTTAAATATTCATGGGTTAAATGAGATGTAGGATAAAATTTGCAATATATCATAATTTACAATAAATTTAATGAAAACATAATTAAAACCAAAATATTTAGAAATTATAAAAAGAAACAATTTCATTCTCAAAACAAGGCATGTTTTTATTTTGTTAGTCATAGAGTTATAATCACAAAGCCAACACCACAATTACATGGAGTAAATTCATCAACCATTAATCATATACAAATGATTAAAAGCCTTATAACTCAATCCCACAAAATTCCTCCTCAGGCTAAAAGCCTCTTTCATATTAGGATTCTTAAATATATATAAGAACTTAAAAGAATTTGTTATCCAACTTCTACAACTAAATTAATTGTTAGTTGAAATTATGTTTTTTCAAATAAATTTACACTTAAGAAAAACATAAATTCCATAATAATGATACATTTTACTAACAAAAATCTATACATAATTATGAGATTTCCAATTTTTTAAACTTCATTAAATCACTAATAACCCTTTAAATTACTATGATATCATATCTTTTTGTTTCACTACTTTTATCTCCTTCACATTTCTATTCATAATTAATATTAAAGGAATCAAATAATTTTTCAATACAACTACCTTGAACATGCTACTCTCATCTTGAAATCTCATCTTGAAAAGAGGCATACATATATTCAGATGTGTCAATTGAGATTATCACTCTTAGTTAAAACCCTAATTAATTCTTATGATCACCATTCATCACCATTGTATTAGCGAGCAATACATAGATAACAAAGTATGAGAAGATGTTGGGCTCCACTTTGATTTCAGGGAGGAGAAGATGTTGTAATAGATAACAAAGTATGAGAGAATATATTCACTGCTTCGAGCATTATCCAATTTTAAATGAAGTTACATTTTATAATTAAAATAATAATATAATACAATAGGGAAAGATTTAGAAAAGATGTTGTGATAGAAAACAAAGTATGAGATATTATATGGAAGGTTTATAAAATAAAATTAAAGGAAAAACATATTTGGTGAAGGAAAGTAGTTTTGGAAAAAGGAATAGTTAAGAAAATGAATTTATAATATCTTTTTCTAATTAAATTAGAGTAACAAATAAGGAAATAATTATAAACAAAAATTTAATAAGTTTAAATAAAATGTTAAAAGATATAATAATAAGAAGAATATAGTTAATTGGGTTTAGTCCAAGTAGTTTGTGTTGAGGGGTGTTTTTCTTCATTTAAGTTTAATTCTCGCAAGTGACGTGTTGAGATCTTAAATGAGCAAGCTATCGAAAAAGCTTCGACTTTTCACAAAATCTGGTTTACTCAGAGTACCATCCTCAAAATGAGGGGAAGTGCTCGATGAGTTTCCCTAGGCTCTATTCCAAACTTAAAAGAAAAGAAAGAAAGAATAAGAGAAATATAAATAAAATGTTTTAAGAGATATAAAAAAGAAGAAGAATACTAATAATTAAATAAGTGATCAATTCGTATGAGGATACCTCAAATAAATAAAATTAGAAAAATGTAAAAGAAGAATGTTATGAGGATACCTCAAATAAATAAAATTCAAGAAAATGTAAGAATAAGAAGAATATAGACAAAAGGGAAATGATTAATAATAAGAAAATGTAAAAGAAGAATGTTACGAGGATGCTTGAAATAAATAAAATTGAGGAAAATGTAAGAATAAGAAGAATATAGACAAAAGGGAAATGACTAATAATAAGAAAATGAGAAAGACCAAAAAACAATAGTTTGAATCATCGAACAATTCCTCTTCTGATAAAGAAACCTCGAAAGAATAGAGTTCCAAGGATAGAAAAATGAAGAAAACTCCACTAAGGATAATAACTCTGACACATCAAAATCAAGTCAATATTGAAAAGCATATACTGAGCTATGACTTAAAAAACAAAAAAAAAAAGGAAGGAGATGGAACATTACAATAGAAAACTGAATATACTAGAATATGACGGGGAACTTCAAATCAATGAAGAAGTTGAGAAACGCCATGGTACACTAGTATGGAAACATATTTAGAGATAAAGAAAATTAATAGTTATGGAAAAAAAAAGCATAGCAAAGAGAAAAAAATTAAAGAAAATTAAAAGTCATGGAAACACAAGTATAGCAAAGAGAAATAAACATTAAATGAAAGAAATTCAAAAAAATGTTTGTAAGGAAATATTTATCAAATAATTTTTTTGTAATTTCAACAAATATAATATTTTGAATTAATTTGAGAAGTTATGCTTGTTTGTATCCAATATTGAATTAATTCGAGAAGTTATGCTTGCTTGTATCCTATATTGAGGGTAATGACAAAATCATTAAGTTTATAAAAGGAATGTAGGAGGAATATTGAAATATTTTGAATTAATATGAGAAATTATGTTTGCTTGTATCCTATATTGAAGATAACGACAAAATCATTTTGTATGAAGAAAAATCCATATCCATAAATGAAGCGATTGAATTATAGATAAAAGAATGGACAGAGTACCGTGAAATAGTATTAAAGACCTTTTTAAAAAAAACATAAAAAATGATTTTAGGTGGTTAACAATAGAAGAACCATGGACACTATGCATGTAAAGTAATGGAAGGCCAAGAAAACAAAAGATTTCATGATTCGATAAGATTCTATAAATGTGAAAGAAACCAAAGAAACCACACAATAAGAAAATATACAACTCAAAAGTGATCAGGAAAATGTGTTAACTATTGTAAAACTAATTCAACAAAATCCTCAAAAGAAGATCAAAGATATGTGCAATCCATGGACACAAGTATGGTTAATAAACAAATATCTTTAATAGAATCAAAGTGAGGATATAAAATCGACTTGTTACTTTTTGGATGGATTCAAGAAATACACATAATTTTATTTCAATAAGTTTAATGTCTAAATTGGATTTAAAAACAAAGTTAATTAAGTCAATTTTAGTGGAAATAGTAGATGAATGTACCATAAGGAAACCATTGCAATAAAGTTTATAATTTGAGATATATGAATATCAAACTAGGAGGTGCACAACCAAGACCTCTTAAGAATCTCTAATAAGTGTGATTCTAGGTCTGTGATCAATTTCATTTATTGAACTTAGGAAACTATGATGTTATAATTGGTATGAAATGACTAGAAGTTAACTAATGTAGTGAATCCATGACCCTTTGTGATATCACTCACGCACATAATATAATTTCTCCACAATTTCTATATATGTATTCAATTCCAATATTAATTAGACAACCACCATAGTCTACAATTCAATTGAAACAAACATAAATACACCACAATGATAAAACATTTAGCAAAAATGACCACAAGAACAATTTTGGACTATTTATTAAACAAATTGGCCAAGATCTCAGGCTTCCATTCAATTATAATTCCCATCCACAAGTGTTGACCCATTTTCATGTATCGCCTTTTATTTTCTAAATTTACCCATATGTAGAATCATTCTCCCTTCCATTTGTTTTGTGTTCCACCATGCTCCTACATACAAAGAAATTTCATTATACTTATCCTTTTTTCTTACTTGAGTAGGATTCCTTATCTTATGTGGTGCTTCCCTTTTTCATAACTATAATCCTGCTTTCCACACAATACCTTCCTTTTGCACTAACCATGCTCCACACATCACAACACTTAGTTTATTTCCTATTGATCCAGGGGATCAAATTTTGCTCAAAAATTCAAAGTGTTTGAAATCGCTTCAAATCGAACGAGAGCATAGGCCTCGTCATTACGAACCCAACACAACTCATTTGGGTTCAAACGGATGTCGGGAGCGAGAGATATCGCGTTCTGTTCAAATTTACAAACAAGCCAAAAAAGGGGTGTTGATTGTACAGTCTGTACAGTTCGTACGGACGCTGACATGGCAGGCCATATGACATGTGGCAGGCAACTATTGGGACAGTTGGCATGTGACATGGTTTGTTGGCAGCGAATGGGATGGCGACACGTGGCCCAATCAATGGCTGCCATGTGTCACCTGTTTATTGGATTAAAATCTTTGCACTTGGCAGGAGTCGACCCCGTGACCTCCGAGCAGGGTAAAGCCTTGGGAAAGGCCGCCCAACCGGTGCACCCGCACATGTTACTTAACATATATATGCATTGTAATATATTTGAATTTGCAAAGTTATGTATTGGGGCGTGAACCGGGCCGGGGCTAAGCCCCGACCCATGGTTATATATATGTGTATTGCATACGACCGGTGCTACGGGCGGTTAAACCCACCGTAATATATGTTGTAACCATTTTGAATGCGTGCGGTTTGATATAACATGTGACCAACGTGTATGCGCGTGGGTTTAACCTTACGGTTTTGTAAACTGTTTGAACTTTAGCCCTGTTATGTATTGTGCGTGGTCATGTGGTGACTATGTGCCCATGGGCCTTGGTAGTTAAAGGTCGGCACGTAACCGTTCGACAGTTTGTACCGGTTGTGCGGTTGTGCCCGATGCCAATTTTTTATGCTTTAAAATGCGTGTGGTCTAGGTTGATCCAACAAGGGTGTGTTTTGTAGACGCAGAGACAACAAGCTTGAAGGGGGGACTTCCAGGAAGCCTATCTTCTTCAATTTTTGGCCAAACGAGGTGTCGAAAAAGCCCAGCTAGGGGTTTTTGGACGTTCTGAAGCCATTGGAGCAGTCTATTTGGCATTTTGAGCATTGTAAAGAACATTTTTGAGAACTTTGAGAAAATAATACAAATGATCCATTGGAAGCTGGACCAGGAGATGTAGCCCAAGAGAGGGGTGAACTCCTTTATCATTTGTTGTGTTATGTGTTTTTTGTTCACTAATTTTGTTGTTGTTTATATGCATATTGAATGAGTAAATCCTATTAAAGTTGTGTTGCAAAGTTGATCCATTTTCATTTTAACACATAAATTTTACTTGCAAATAAATTCAAGAATACAAGTCTTCTTCATTTTTAGATCACCTATAGTGTGGAGACCCTACAGAAACTTCCCCTCTGCACAAATAGAACCTTTGTGCATCCCCACTTCCACAAAACTGTTGTACAAAGAACTCCATATATCCCACCCTCCACACTCTCCATATCTTTGACCCCCACACTTCTACGCACTTTACATCTTCCGCACAACTAGTTTCTAAAGGGATTGATCTCTCTATCTATTATCTATACTAAGTGAAATATTCATCCATATCTTGCACTTTGCAAATTGTTCGAGGGTCATTTATGATCCATTAGTTGGTTCCTATTTGTGAGGTAAAGGGAAATGATACAGGGGTTAATGTGGATTAATTATCCCATGTTCCCATGAACCACTTTCTATTCAAAGTAACTTTCATTTATGGTTGCTTGTATTTTGAAGGAAATTTGTACATGTTGAAGGGATGTTTTAGTAAATGTTTTTCATTTACATAATATTTAAGCAACTTGAGCTTTGTAATTCAGTGTCACATATATCAAAGTGCCTTGAAAGAATAAGAAACATGGCAGATAGAAGGAGGAAAGAGACTTTTTGTGGGGATATAGTTAACTCTCTTGTGTACCAAGATAAATAATTTCATTGGTTTGTGCCATATCAATGGTTTCATAGTTTAACTTCTGAATAGAAGTATAATAACAAAATCTGGACGACTATATTAGTTAATTTTGGTTGCATTCCTGAATTCAAAGACTTCAGAGAGTTGGTTTCATGGTGTGCCCGAAGATTTGATTAAAAAAGGAGAACAATTTGAGTAGTTTTCGAAGGGAAGAACCATATTCCACTAAATCCCAAGATATTCAAAATAATGCTTCGATTTCTCGCATCCAACAAAAGTCTTGATCTTCATGACACTGACTCTTTTATGGATTCCCAGGGTGGTAGGATTAATTTGCTAAAGGATTTCATGGTTCTGTCTACAAAAGTGCCAACTGACCTTTCAATCATCAACATAACTCTGTTGGTAGAGTTGTATAAATATTTTTCATGGTTGTTTTCATGATTGATGGGATGAGAATCTACTTCTCATATCTCAGGTCAGTTTTATATGTATTTCATTTTTCTTTTCGAAAGGATGCTATGTTCGATTGGGCCGAGGTCATCTCAAATGAGATTTCCTTTCAATTAGACAATTATGGAAAGACTCAGAGATTATTCATGATTGAGTGTCGAGTCTTACCAGTTTCCTACTATAATCTGTTTGAGGGGTTATCCCTAATAAGTAATTTGGATGTCGAGAATAAACTGGTTCAAGTTTGGTACCCTATGCTTTGGAAGCATTCCTTTTGTCTGTTATTTAAGATATATTTTTGAAAGAGTTTATATTTATGTTGACTAGAGAAGAACCAATAAGGATAATCCAAGAATCCGAGGATTTTTTAAAAGGAAAGGAAGTTTGTGTACAACAAGAAGATCATATTTATATTAGGCCATATGGTTATGAGGGAAGCCCTTTTCTTCTCCTGATATTTTTTTGTGATAGGTATTTTGTTGCAAAAGTATGTAGGAAGTATAAATAAAAGTATATCCTTTTCACAGAATTCATAAAGCCCAAGATATGCAGTCGACATGGAAAATAATATTACCATTGTACCTGATCGGCTTGTTGGATTACTGAGGGGGGGGGTGTGCAGAAAACACCAAAGAAGGAGATCAGCGCTTATGTTTTCAAAGGCACATAGCGTTGTAGCGCTCTGATAAACACTGCAGGGGAGCGTTGATTATAGATCAACACTCTGATATACACTCAAGGGGAGCGCTACCCTTCCCAAAAACTCAGAACAAAGGCTTAAAAGTCAGAAAAAATCACCCAGAATTGCCAAAATTTTGTGAAATTGTCAACAAAGAGGGGAGAAAGGAAATAGATCAATAAAAAACAAGAAAAATGATCTAAAAGGTGGGAAAAATGCATAGACTATCCAAGGAAAGACAAATTAATGTCCTTCCCCAGCGGATTCGTCAATTTTTGTTATAGTAAAATCCCCCTGCGGACAGGTGAATATCCTCTTGGATTCTAGACCCCTAATACCAAGACAGAAAACATACAAATAAACACTAGCATCCCTGTGAATTCAATTAACTAGTCAGAAAGAGAAGCATAAGGAATAAAATGTGATGCATCTTATTCCGTAGTTCGTCCTCACTGCCTCCAAACTCTTCAGCACCACTCTATACCTGCAATGCAATGGACAACAAAAGACAAAGAACTCCTACTCTACTCTACAATATTAGACTAATCAAATTCATTTATCAAGATCGAAAAGCATATGCAACAATACACAATATTGAAGGGAATAGGCCAAGTAATATTGATGAGAACTTTTAAAGAGATACTTACAATCTATAGATGCAGTTGCAACATGGTGCAGACCCCCGAACCCTCAGGTTGAGGTCCACGCAGGATCGATCTAATCTACCCTTGAGTCTAATTGACTCTTTGATTTCCCCTCGGGAAATATCTCATACACTCACGGTGTATCCACAGGTCCTTATGAATTGAGCCTGTGTGAACAAACACCAGGCGCCAACCCAAATCTCTTTGACCAAAATAACATCGCGCCCTTCGCTAATTCGGGACTTCGAGTCTCGCAATTTCACGATCCCTATTGTCGAGTTTCTTATCCCTCTACTGCCGAAACCCGAAATGTCGATTCACCGAAATGTTTGGCCGCATCCTCCTCCACAGTTTTATCGCGTTTCGCGATTTCGGGAATCCCGGAACAAGGAACCCCTGTCTCTTGTCTTCGAAAATGCTGAAATGTCGAACCCTGATGCGTTCAGCAAAGACTGGCTTCCCTATGCGAATTTTTGTCGATTCGGAGTTTCTGACTTCGCGTCTTCATGAATCCTGATGCAAGGCTTTCGACTCTCCAACCTATGAAACCCTGAAATAGTCAATGAAGTCTTGACTCCGCATGGCGACAAGTACGCCACCTATCTTCCTCGCTGTCCTCTATCTCTGACACAGATTCTTGCCACCTGTCACTCAAGCTTCTGGCTTTCGGGACTTGAACAAACCTCCAATTTCCGTCCCTTTATCACTTCTAAACCCCGAATTCCAAAATGGCACTTTCCACAGGGTCAATGAATAATAAGCCTCCATTCGATCCAACACTTAACTTCTTTCCATCTCTCTTGGATCCTACGGTCCTTGCTATTTCGTGAATCCTCCATAGAGAATTTCGACCGATCATTCCCTCTTTGACATCTCCTGCGAAATGAACCAATGTTCTCCCACTGGGACTTAACTTCTGCGAGACGTTTTCAATCTCCATCTCCCTTTGGGTATTTTCAAAGGTACTGACCCTCCTGAGATTTCACTTGCAACTCAAGTCTCAAAAGGACCCCTGCGTGAACTCCTTGCAGCAGACTTTCAAATACTTCTAAGTATTTGATTCTTCGACTCTGTGCACCTTCTGCAACAGTAGTCCTTCAACTCTCCCCTTGGTTGATAAGTTCTAGCTTTCAACTAGCCTGCGCACACCTTGCATGGATTTTGTGCTTCACTTGCACTTCTGCTGGAATGAGAACAACGGTATCCCTCCTGAGCTTTCAGAGATAAACTCTGAACCTTTGTCAACGCACTCCTTGCACGAACTCCTCTCACTCATGAAGAGAAACAATTGAAACTCATTCTCTTTCTCTCAAACTTCAAACATTCAATATGAAATCATACATACAGACAGTATTAAAACAAATGCATAACAGAGAGAATAAAACCACTGTAAACATACCATGCACCATGTATAAACAGAAAACATCATAACACCATGAAATCTGATTCAAAGCTTCATATATTAATTCAAGCTCCTGTACATGGGTTCTTCTCCACAACTCTCTGCTACAGCTCTCTTCTTCTTCTCCTGTGCTAATGATACCACTAACTAATGATACAAAGGCGAGGGTGTCTATATATGTTTTCCCTCCTACTCTCCTAAACTGTCTAATCTATAATTTAAATCTACCTACTTCCATTAACTACGCATAAATGCCTTTTACATTGACAGATGAGAGCAAATCGCTCATGATCTGTTATAGCGTCTAAGTATATATGCAAGTACACTTCCCCATCTATCACATTTATATCTGCTTCCTAATCTTTTCAAAACATTTCAAAACATGAGAAATGTGTCGGCGCTTTTCCCAGCTGGCTTCCGCCTTTGCGCTCTCTTGGCTGCTTACGATGCTCCTGCATCATACTCCCTCGCTTGAAAATTTTCATGAACTCCTATTCATGAGCTCTTTCACGGTCTGTCCATGCTTCTGAATTTTTGTTTCATCCTCCCAACTGGCATCTTGAACTGGATGTCTCTTCCATTTGAACAAGTATTCAAAATACTCTTTCCTCCTAGTCTTGTTGCTGACTCTCTTGTCAATTATACTTTCCATTTGTGGATTTTCAACTACAGGCATTTGTTTGGTCCATTGAACCTATTTATGTTCATCCTCTGCTCCTGCTTCTTCATCTCTGTAAGGGTACAAATCTGAGATGTTGAATATCGATGAAATTCCGATCCCCTTGGGTAATTCAATCTCATATGTGTTTGCCCCAAATTTCTTCATGACTCTGCATGGTCCAATCTTTTTCATATTCATTTTGTTATATGTTCCCCTTGGGAACCTTTCCTTCCTCAGATGTGAAAGAATCAGATCACCAACTTCAAATTGAATCTCTCGCCTGTGTTGATCTACTCTGCGCTTGTACTCCTAGACTGAACTTTGCAATCACTCCTTAATTCGGTTGTGAAGCTCCTTCATCACTTATGCAAAGTCCTCTGCACTAGCACTCCTGAATTCATTATGTTCTGAATATTTCAATTCAGAAACTCCTCTTGGCTGCATTCCATATACTATTTTGAATGGACTCTGCCCTGTTCTTCTGTTGATCGAATCATTATAAGAAAATTCTTCCTGTGGAAAAATGTGATCCCACTGACTGTGGTGTTCAGTCACTAGGATCCTCAGTAAATTTCCCAATCTTTTGTTCACAACTTCTATCTGCCCATCCGTCTGAGGATGATACGTTGAGCTAAAAGACAAACTTGTCCCCAGCTTCTTCCATAAATTCCTCCAGAAATGTCCCACGAACTTGGTATCCCAATCTGAAACTATACTTCTTGGCAAGCCGTGAAGTCTAACAACCTCTTTGAAAAACAGGTTCACAATATGAGTTGCGTCACTGGTTTTCTGGCATGGTATGAAATGTGCCATATTTGAAAATCTGTTGACTACCACAAAGATTGAATCATAGCTTCTTTGCGCTCTTGGCAGTCCCAATACGAAATCCATGCTCACTGCGTTTCACAGCCTCTCAGGTATGGGTAATGGCTGATATAACCATGTGTTCTACCTTTTCCCTTTTCTGTGCTAACAAATCCTGCATTTGTCCTCATCCTTGGCCAAAACTATGATCCATTCAACTTTGAGAACGTCTTATAATGACCGAAGTGTCTGGCCAATCCTCCACTGTGTTTTTCCTTCAGTAGATTCTCCCTCATGGAGCATTTTGGAATACATAATTGATTGCCCCTGAATAATAATCCATCCTGGATCATATATTTGGTCCACTGGCTTCTGTCCCTGAGAAATGGATTCTCAGATGCCTCATACGCTTCCTTAAAATCTGGTTCATCCCTGTACATTTCTTTGAGGTTATCAAAACCCAAAGTTTTAACTCTAAATTCCTGCATAAGCAAACATTTCCTTCTCAAAGCATCAACAACTTTGTTAGCAGTTCCAGAAATATGCTTAGTTACAAAAGTAAAATTCTGCATGAATTCAACCCATTTAGCATGCCTCTGGTTCAACTTCTCCTGTTGAGTCACGAATTGCAAAGCATGATTATCGTTGTACAAAACAAACTCTTTAGGAACCAAATAATGTCTCCATTTCTTCAGTGCTTGTATGACTGCATAAAATTCTTTGTCATATGTTGAGTATTTAATCTTTGCTTCATTCAATTTCTCACTGAAGCATGCAACTGGCCTATCGTCTTGGCTCAAGACTGCTCCAATTGTAAATCCACTCGCGTCACACTTGACCTAAAATGTTTTGCTAAAATCTGGCAAAACTAAAATCGGTTGCTCAATGATCTTCTTTTTCAGCAGATTGAAACTTTTCTCTGCTTCCTCTGTCCAATGAAAAGCTTTATGTCTTTTCTTCACCATATCCATCATCTGTGCGCTAATCCCACTAAAATTTCAGATGAATTTCCTGTAGAAACTTGCCAAACAATGGAAGCTTTGAACTTCAAACACATTCTCGGTGATGGCCAATTCTTAATTGCATTTACCTTTTTTGGATCCATCTTCATCTCATTCGCGGAGATAACAAAACCCAAATAAATGAGTTATGTCCTCATAAATGATGATTTCTTCATATTTACCAACAACTCCTCTTGTTGTAATCTCCTCATCATTGTAGCTAAATGCTTTAAATGTTCTGCTTCTGTCTTGCTGAAAATCAATATATCATCAATATATACAATGATGAATTTCCCGATGAACTCCTTCAGGACTTCATTCATCAATCTCATGAAAGTACTAGGTGCATTTGCTAAGCCAAATGGCATAACAAGCCATTCATACAGGCCTTCATTCGTCTTGAATGTTGTCTTCCATTCATCACCTTCTCTCATACGAATTTGATGACACCCGCTTTTCAAATCAATCTTTGAAAAGAATCTTGCTCCACTCAAGCAATCTATCAAATCATCCATCCTTGGTAATGGAAATCTATATCTGATGGTAATCTTATTGATTTCCCTTGAGTCGGTACACATTCTTCAGCCTCCATATTTCTTTAGACTGAGCACTGTTGGAACAAGACATGGACTCAAGCTCTCTCTAATCAATCCCTTGTCCATCAAATCCTGGACTTGTCTCTTAACTTCTTCATTCTCCTGCAGTGTCAACCTGTACGCGGCTTTGTTTGGTAAACTAGCTCCAGGTATAAGATCAATGTGATGGCTTATACTTCTGATCGGTGGCAACGAACAAGGTAGTTCGTCCAATACTATATTAGCAAACTCTCTCATCAACTCCTAGATTTCTTCTGGTAAATCATCCACTCTTGTACTGGTTAAAACAATTCTAGGCTTCCTGACCACAATAAATTGTGTGTCTTCCTTCTCCTTAACCTCATTAAGAAGTTCCTTCCCACTCATGAGAAGTACAGTGTTGCTCACCTCTATTTTTACTTCTTTGTCCTTGATCGACAACAACATGTGAGTTCTCCCATTCTTCTCCAGGGTGTATGTGTTCTTTCTCCCATCATGAATCACATTTCTGTCATATTGCCACAGTCTACCTAGCAATATATGACAAACATCCATGGGAATGACATCACACAATATTTCATCTTTATATCCTCCTATTTTAAATTCAACTAAACATTGTTTAGTGACATTTACCTGATGTCCTTTTTGTAGCCATGAAACTCTATATCGGCTTGGATGTACGATAGTCTCCAGCTCCAACTTGTCTACCATCTCTGTAGAAACGAGATTGTTTGTGCTACCACTGTCCACGATGACTTTACATACTCTGTCTTTTGTCTTGCAAGAAATCCGAAATAGATTGTTCCTTTGGGCTGGGTTCTCTACCTCCTTCTCTGGTGTTAAGAGAACTTTCTTCATCATTAAGGATCTTCTGCCCTCAGCATCTTCTGCCTCAAAATTTTGTCATTGTGCTTCAGCAATGTGAGTTTCACCACCATCTTTCTTCCTATCTGGACACTCATATGATTTATGTCTGATTTTCCCGCAGACAAAACATTTCACTTCACCTCCTCAGCTTCTTCCTCTTCCTCTAGCTCAAGGAAAAGTATTTCCATCAGCATACTGCCCTCTCTGTGAACTTCCTCCTCTCTCAGGTTGAGTTTGAGGTTTCTTCCCCTCTTCTTTAGTCTTCTGAGTCCTGTCTTGGGCAATTGATTTGCCTCTAGCTTGACTTCTACCTCGACCTCTTTGACCTTGCTTTCGGCTCAACTTCTCTTCAGCTTTCAAAGCCATCTGATAAGAATCCTCCACATTTCAAAGGGTTATCATGATCATCTCATCCTAAATGTCATATCGCAGACCATTCATGTACCTGGAAACTTTTTCATCATCGCTTTCCCGATGACCTGCTCTAATGGTTATCTTGTAGAACTCTTCAGTGTATTCTTTCACTGACATTAGCTTCTGTCTCAAATTCTGCATCCTCCGAAACAGAGTGATTTGATAATCCTTGGGTATGAATTTGGCTTTCATCTTCGCAACCATTCTATCCCAGCTTTTGATTTTTTTCTTGCCTTTGCAGTTTCTGTCAGCCTGCAGTTCATCCCACCATAATGTTGCATGCCCTTTAAGTCTGGTGACAGCATGTTTTACCTTCCTATCTTCCTCAACATCCTCATAGTTGAAGTATTTATCCAGAGTTCTAATCTAGTCTAGAAGTTCTTCAACATCCAGGTTTCCTTCATACATGGGAATCTCCATTTTTTCTCTGGAATCTATCCTTGGAACAACCCTGAATAGGCGTTCATCTGTAGCATCTTCGACTGCAACTTCTTCTCCTTCGTTTCTAGCTTCATTTTCACTTTCAGCCTCGCTGATATCTCTAGCGTCAACTATGTGCCTCTATGTTGTCTCCATGGCATCAAGCCTCGCACGTAATTCGTGCATTTCCCTCTCCACTGCTGGATCAGGCATTGGTCTGTCTCTTCTTCTCGGTGTCATGGTTGAAAATTTCTCCATTCTCTCTGCTACAGAAAGAAAAGAACTCTTTCTAGCTCTGATACCACAACTAGTGCAGACCCCCGAACCCTCGGCTCGAGGTCCAAGCAGGATAGATCTAATCTTCCTTGAGTCTAATTGACTCTTTGATTTCCCCTTGGGGAATATCTCATACACTCAGGGTGTATCCACAGGTCCTTATGCATTGAGCCTGCATGAACAAACATCAGGCACCAACCCAAATCTCCTTGAATAAAATAACAGCGCGCCCTTCGCTAATTTAGGACTTCGGGTCTCGCAATTTCATGATCCCTATTGTCGAGTTTATCGGCCATCTACTGTCGAAACCCGAAATGTCAATTCACCAAAATGTTTGGCCCCATCCTCCTCCACAGTCGTATCACGTTTCGCGATTTTGGGAATCCCAGAAAAAGGAACCCTTGTCTCTTGTCTTCGAAAATGTCGAACCCCGATGCGTCCAGCAAAGTCTGGCTTCCCTATGGGACATTTCACCGATTCGGAGTTTTGGACTTCACGTCTTTACGAATCTTGATGCAAGGCTTTCGACTCTCCAACCTACGAAACCCCAAAACAATCAACGAAGTCTTCACTCCGCCTGGCAACAAGTACGCCACCTGTCTTCCCCGCTGTCCTCTATCTCTAACGCAGATTCTTGCCACCTGTCACTCAAGCTTCCGACTTTCAGGACTTGAATGAACCTCCGATTTCCGTCCCTTTATCACTTCTAAACTCCGAATTCCAAAATGGCACTTTCCATAGGATCAATGACTAATAAGACTCCATTTGATCCAACTCTTAACTTCTCCACAGCTCTCCTAGATCCTACGGTCCTCGCTATTTCGTGAATCCTCCACAAAGAATTTTGACCGCTCGTTCCCTCCTTAACAGCTCTTGTGAAATGAACCAATGTTCTCCCACTGGGACTTAACTTCTGCGAGATGATTTCAATCTCCATCTTCCTTTGGGTATTTTCAAAGGTACTGACCCTCCTGAGCTTTCACTTGCAACTCAAGTCTCAAAAGGACCCCTGCGCGCACTCCTTGCAGCAGACTTTCAAATACTTCTAAGTATTTTATTCTTCGACTCTATGCACCTTCTGCAACAGTAGTCCTTCAACTCTCCCCTTGGTTGATAAGTTCTAGATTTCAACCAGCCTACGCACACCTTGCACGGATTTTTTGCTTCACTTGCACTTCTGCTGGAATGAGAACAACGGTATTCCTCCTGATCTTTCAGAGATAAACTCTGAACCTTTGTCAACGCACTCCTTGCAGGATCTTCTCTCACTTAGGAAGAGAAACAATTGAAACTCATTCTCTTTCTCTCAAACTTCAAACATTCAATATGAAATCATACATACACACAGTATTAAAACAAATGCATAACAGAGAGAATAAAACCATTGTAAACATACCATTCACCATGTATAAACTGAAAACATCATAACACCATGAAATCTGATTCAAAGCTTCATATATTAATTCAAGCTCCTGTACATGGGTTCTTCTCCACAACTCTCTGCTACAGCTCTCTTCTTATTCTCATGTGCTAATGATACCACTAACTAATTATAGAAAGGCGAGGGTGTCTATATCCATTTTCCCTCCTACTCTCCTAAACTGTCTAATCTATAATTTAAATCTACCTACTTCCATTAACTACACATAAATGCCTTTTACATTGACAGATGAGAGAAAATCACTCATGATCTGTTACAGCGTCTAAGTATATATGCAAGTACACTTCCCCAGCTATCACAGTTATATCCGCTTCCTAATCTTTTCAAAACATTTCAAAATGTGAGAAATGTGTTGGCGCTTTTCCCAACTGACTTCCACCTTCGCACTCGCTTGGCTGCTTATGATGCTCCTGCATCACAACAGCCTCTCCAAGTCCTCCTCGTCCAATCCTTGCATGATGCTCCCAAGATCATAAGTTTTATATCCAAAATCTTTCTCCCAAGATCATAAGTTTGATATCTCTAATCTTCCTCATCTCCTCCTTCTCCATGGAAAAACACTCATTATATAGAATTTGGAGGCTTAACCACCATGGAGAGGATCACTCATCAGATCCACTAAAATGGGATCTCCGAGATATTTAGGGAGAAAATATTTCTTGAGGATTTTAGGGAGGAAATTTCTCTCAAGGATTTTAAGGAGGAAATATTTCAACCATCCATGAGATGTTCAACATTCCCTAAAAAATAGGAAACCATATGTGAGGTGGATTCTCACACTTGATTAATTTTATTTTCATGAATATTAATAATAATTCATGTGCACATAGTATTTTGACCTTCATATAATATATTTATCCTCCACATTGACTAGGGATTGTGACATATGTTATTTCATGGTGTTGATGTGTATGCGACACTTTGCAAGGTGCATATGACACTTTTACGACACTTGCGACACTTAGGGTGAGGTACCTAAGTGTGGAAATTTGATGTGTAACACTAGTCTCACTGATTCCTTGGTTTTAAGTTTGTACGAGATCAATTTCATTTCAATACCCCTTTATGGTGTACTATACCTCTTCTTCACGGCTGAAAAATATCACTCTAAATTTGACATTGTCTGGAAAGATTGGAGCATTCCCTTCGCTGAGTTTGAAAGATAGGTTCATCTATTCACAGGGTTTCAAACAGAACTTTTAAAAACATTTCCTGTGAAATTGGTATTATTTAAAGAGATTAGCTTTTATCCCTCTCGAAAATATCTTTTGCGACATTCCAAATATTTGTGAGGTGTACTGCTTATTTCACAATCCCGTGAGGATCATTATTAGGAGAAGCGTGAAGTTCTCAATACACGATGTAGTTTTCTCCATTTTCACAACATATTTTTTATCCTTTTTCTAAATTGTCCATAGGTTTAAGAAAGATGCCCTTGAGCATATCATCTAGGTCTTCGAAAATATTATGATGACATTATTAGGATTAATATAATGGGCTTGCAATTCCAATCCACTGCGAGTTCAATATTTTCAATACTTCCTCCATTACCAACACCTTCTTGATTGAAAATGGATCTCAGGTTTTCCATGCACATAAACTTCAGTTGCACATTGGAGACATTCCTTTTGTTTATGTCGGTCTCATTCTGATCATTTAGTTTCTCTGTTGTCAATGGGATTGGTTGAATTCATAGCTATGATTTTGATTGAGACCTATGATCTTCCTTTTAAGTTCATCAGTACACATGGAATGAATCTCTGAAGTCTTGACCATATGGATAAGATGGGAAATTTATAGGTTTGAAGATACATCATGACACGAACTTTTGCATGTCATATAGTACACCGACCATTGTAGATAACTCCAATGATTTCTTCCCTCAATTTTTACATAAAGAAGTGAACCCATCCAAATCGCTTTCTCCATTGCTGACTTGGTATCTTTTTCGAATAATGTGTGATTATCTGCATTTTAGGGTAAAATCTGATCAAAACCTCTGACCCTTAATAGTTTTGTGAGAAATTGGAAGGGAAAGTCGTGGACACACCAAAGTATGCAATTAAAACCATTTTGTAACCATATGTAATATTGTGCCATGACCAAGGCATCTTATGATGAAATTAGACCGAATGCCCAACCACTAAAGATGGGTACTGATTAAAAACCAGTGAAGGTACCATCGCAGGATTGGTAAGATAGATATGAAAGGCATGTGCTTGTTTCCAACCAGTCCTTGAAGATAGCCCATGTGTCAAGATCAATGGAGAAACAATAATCTGGTGAAGACTCCACTTTTGTATATGTATAAGTATTTTTGGGAATTGTATGGAATACTGCCAGATTTTGTTGATGGGTCTAAATTCACCCGACAACTGTAAGGGGTTATCCCCTATAAGAACTCCCAATTAGACCTCTCACCATTTTGAATAGGGAACCTATCTGGATTCTGTCCCAAAAACCATTGTTGGTTTGGTTTTACTAGTTGCGGTTTGGTCCACCGATGAGGGTGAATGATGGATGGTTATGCAAATGAAAGATGTAGATGAATATTATGTAAATGTAGGTATATAATCTACTTATAATATACCCTATCCTACATAGGAGTGAACTGTAGTAACACAATGAGTTGTAATGAAAATAAACTATGCAAAATCCTCAATCAGATAGTTGTCATGAAGGTGCAGAGTTTGAAACACATGCATACACGTCTATAACCAGAAAATTCTAAGTCACTTTTTTGCATACATTCAAAACTCATTCGCTCAAGACATGTAATATAAGAAAGAGTAACAAAAATGCAAGAAAATATGTATTGCATCATAATAGTCCATAAACAAACATGCTCTTACAGCCCATGTGAACAACAAACATTCTGCTTGAAATAGTTTGCAGAAAAACAACAACACATGTGATTCATTTTCTCTCTCAAAACTTGGCCCCGAGGGCTTCTTCGTATTAACAGTTTCAACAATAGTACAAGAAAACTCTAAGTACAGCTCTCCAATTTTAGTTGAAATTGTATTCACAAAATAGTTCAGAAGTGTACAATGTTTGAAAAGCCAAAAGCCCCTTCTCTAGGTACAATTCTCGTATTTAATGAGGTTTGATATGACTTGTGGCCTTCCAACTACCTCTATGACCTTTCATATTCCAACGTTTGTCCTTATCCTATTTGTGATGATGAGTAACAAATACATCGGTTACATTTCGAATTTGTCTCCTAGTGTTAGTGGACCATCATAGATTTTGGACATATGTGCCTTGCGCATCATTAAGACTGGTCTGGGCATGGGAACATCTTCGTCGTTCGAGTTTGAAAGTCGATCGTCATGCATTTTCTAGATCCCCTCTTCATCCATTTTCCTTAGATTTTCTTTGTCATTGCTCTATCATTGTTATATCTTTCGTTATTTCTCCTTCATTGTCTTTATCTGTAGATTGCATTGTGAGGATGTTGAGTGCGACCTTCCTTTGCTCAGTACCTGGCACCATTCAACATACAGTAGATGAGAGTAACCCCAAATAAACTATCAAGCCTAATAATTATAATGCATATAACTGAGACATTAAATAATTGAAACATCAAGTAAACTTCCCTGGATTCAATTCTAGGTTTGTCTGCTCATGATTGAGGCGTTGCGTTCTTCGGGGTTGCCAACAAGGTACCAGATCTTCATATGGAATAATAAAGGAAATAGGTTAGAAATTTCTTAAAACCTATAACCTGAAAATTGTATATCTTGGTTAAAGAGATCATCTTTTGGCCCTCACCAAAATATCGTTTGCAGCATTCAAAAGCTTTGTGGGGTGTACCACTTATTTCACAATCTCGTGAGGATCATTATAGATTTGAAGATACATTATGACACGACTTTATGCATCTCATATAGTACACCGGCCATTGCAGATAACTCCAATTATATCTTTCCTCGATCGTTCCATAAAGAAGAAGTGAACCCATCAAAATCACTTTCTCCATTGTTGTCTCGGTAGATTTTTGGAATAATGAGTGATTATCTGCATTTTAGGGTAAAATATGATCAAAACCTCCGGCCCTTAATAGTTTTGTGAGACATTGGAAGGGAAATTCATGGAAACACCAAAGTCTGCAATTAAAACCATTTGTAACCATGTGTAATCATGTGCCATGACCAAGGCATCCTATGATGAAATTGGACCGAATTCCCAAAAACTAAAGATGGGTACCAATTACATACCAGTGAAGGTCCCATCGCAGGTTCTATCAACTTTGTCGATGAAGCATGTTTAAGGGAAGTTCATGTTAACTTTGTCGATGGAGTTCGGGACAGTTTCTCTTAAAACCTTGATGATTTTTTTAACAAGGCTTTTGTTATATGGCACTTTGCCCTCGATATTTTCATTTATTTGTTATATATTTAAATAAAAATTAAATTTAAACATTTTAAATTTAAATTACTATAAATTCAAATATATAAAAGTTAGTCAGCATTGATAACTCCATTGATAACGTCATTGGAAGGAAGTTAATCAATGAAAGTCATGCACGTGGAAAAGATAATTGTGTGGACACTACTAATGTGTCCGCGTTGATAACACGCAGTGAGAAAAACATGCATCAATGAGGTTTAGCAGAGGTGCACAGTTCGTAGGGAGGTGGCTTATGTATATGTGAAGAAATCAATGGTGCACCAATGCGATGGTGGAATAAGAATGTGTTTTTCGATACTCTATGTGTCGTCGTTGGAAGAGGGACTCGTTGAACTATGAATGATCTAGGTTGAAGTGATCAGAAGAGAAGTTACAAACGACAAGGTGGGTAGAGTGAGAGGAAAACTTGGGCGTAGCCATTTTTCGTGAGAGAGAGAGAGAGAGTGTGAGGGTTCTGGTGGGAAGAATTGAAGGGGGGAGGGGATTTATTGTCTTGGAGAGATGCTAACACAAGAAAATTCAGAACTTTTTGTGCATGCACAACACCAACTCATATTTTATCAGCTTCACATTCCCTTGTGTTTCTCGCCTTAATCATTAGAGAATATTTATTGATGATTCCTTTCTTGATTCTAGCATGCGACTTCTTGATTTTCAGCAATACTGAAAAAACTCGGACCAATGCACATATTTCATATCTTGGACTTGGCAGGAAATATAAAAACTTGGTCTGGCATGCACTTCTTGTCCTTCTTTGCGCCTTTATCTTAGGCACGTGCCAAATTGGAATGGGTGCGTACAAAACTTGGAATGAGCACACATAAAACTTGGAATCAGCATGTGTGAGATTAACCCAAAACTTTGGGTGCCAACAAGACCCCACCACTATTACTTGGCTCATCCTCAAGACAATAGCTTCATGGAATTACCATCATAATAGATGGGATAGTGATTTTGAGTTCCTACATGAACTCCTTAAAGAGGCGCTTGGGCTCATTAATGTAGCCCTGGAGATCCTAAGTGAAATTAAAAATGGCCTCGTCTTCAACTGTTGTGATTTGAGAATTTGTTAGGTCGATTATATTGATTTTTTCAATGAGAGGGTCAGCGAAAACCTGTAATATGGAAAGTTGTGTAAACAAGAACAAGGCCTTATCGTTCGCAGAAGTGATCATCTCAGACATATTATGCTTCTCATATCGATCTACAATGATCTCCTTCATTTTCGTTGCAATTGCCAACATCGCAGTGGCGTGCTCCCCGAAGGGAAAAAAGGCCATATCTCTCTTTTATTGGGTGACCTCTACCTCAACCACATGAACTCAATCTTTGATAGACGATACTTACGGAAGCGTTTGGATATGGTTCCACGGGGAGAATCAATAGTCAACCATGTGGGAGAATCCTTTTAGCCTATGTTGTCCATCACAAAGAGCTAGTTGGGTCGACTCAAGTCTTTGTTGGAACTGAGTCATGGTGGGATTTTCCAGGTGGATTGGTGGATGAAGGCCAGTGAGTTGTGCCTCTAAATTGATACAGGTGGGTATTGATGGCCACCCACCTATTCCAACTGGCTCCTTTAGACAATTTTAGTTCAACATGTTATTCTGTAATTCTTTGTAATTGTAGTTTCTACACTTTCAGGGTTGTTTGAAGCCCTATACAACTTCCAGGTGAAGATTGGTGTCCACCCACCTAATCCAACCCGCTTAGTTTGGAAGTTTTCATGTCAGTACATCTTTTTGTGCTTCCAAGGTCATTTTGGGGCCCTAAACAGTCTTTATTTTGCTTGCCACAGTCAAACTGTAGGCGGAGTCAGAGTTTGATGGAATAATGGGTAGTTCTCGAAAATACCTTTCTAACGAGATATCACGTGCCTATAACAGAGGTCGTATGAAAAAGTTACGACCCTGAGAATTTGAGCTACCAACTTACCCATCGAGGCCCACATAACTTTTGGTGTTTTATCTCCTAGGGTTAGGTTTTTGGATGTCTAGGGTTTTGGAATTCATGAGTAATGTTAAAAAGGCCTATGGAGCCTCATTATAATCATTATGCTCAGGTGGATTCACGTAGCAGCCACATCTCTTCTGAGAGATAGTTACCACCATTCAAGCAGGTTGTTTTCAGTTCTGTAGTTTTACAGTTTCAGCCTATTTTATTTATTCAATAGAAGTTATTGTTCACTGGATATTTGTTTTTGTTCTACAAATATCTATGTTATTGTATTCAGTCTGTTATTCATTTTGTTTTTCTCATAAATTTGGATCAGTGGTATCAGAGTGGTCGTATCTTCATTTATTTTTCTTCGTGCATGTCCCCGACAAGATCTCGGTACAAAAAATTGTGACTCGAACCAGTCAAGCCTTTGCAAGATCGGTCACGCTGAGCTTGACAAAAACCCATGGGAGACGAAAATAAATATGATGGATCATGATATCCTTTTAAAATGTTGCTCGAGCAATCCCTTGTGCGACAAAGGAATGAAATGATGGACAACTTTGCATAGATCTTTTGGCAGTTGCCCACAGGAGACACATCTTCATCAAGCGTCCATGCAGCCCCATTCAAGGTACATGTAAATTTTGATATTCAATTATTTGCAGGACTAATAGATGCGGATGTTGTAGATAAATGGTTCAATCTACTCAAAGGGTGTTATTCGGTCCACAATTTTTCCAATAGGGAAAAGATTACTTTTTCACTCCTCAAGGTCGTCCCCCATGTTAAGGACTGGTGGGATACTTACTCTAAGCAAAGGGCCATAGAGGAATTTGAAATATTTGTGGTTGTCGCCACATGGGATTCTTTCCAGGATGTCACTAAAGAACAATACTACCCTATTGGAAGCTATGAGGACCAACACACAAGATGGACCACCCTGCGTCAAGAAAGGGACCAAACAATACCAGATTTCACCAATATTTTCCATACCCTATGCACCAAATTGAGTATAAAAGACTCTGAGAAACATATAGTGGTAAAATACCATGACTGTATGCATAGATACATTCAAACAGAAATGGAGTTTCTAGACATCGCATCATTGGGTACGGTGTATAGATATGTTGTCAAGATCGAGCAGAAATTTAAGCAGAAGAGGTGAGAATTTGGATCTGCAAACTCCCCACATCCGAAGTAGGGAAAAGGCATCCCCAACCCACAAAACAAGGGACATAGCAAAGATGTCCACTCTTAGGACAACTATTCCAAGATGCATCATAAGAAGGGTAATGAGAAGTCGAAGAAGGACATGGGAAAATGGTGTGAATACCATCAAATCCCTTGGCACAACACTGAAGAATGTCGCTCCAAGTAGTCACTCGTGGTTGAGCTGAAAGATTCCGAGTCGGAGGCAGATTCTAACTCTGAATCAAATCTAGAAAGAGGGAATCATATTATCGATGTTGAACCCAATTCCATTGTCTCTACCACCAAATTCCATCCAAGCGAACCAGGAGAACTAGAGGAAGGGGAACGCCTCTTTCACTCACAGATGTGGGTAAAGGGGGATCTGCTTCATTTCATTGTCGATAGCGGTAGTCATAAGAACATGATCTCAGTAGAGGTTGTCAAGCATCTGGACCTACCAACGACATAGCACCTGCATCCCTACACCATCGGCTCGCTTCACCAAGGAAGAGATCTCTGCATCAACCAACAGTGTCGTCTTCCTATAGCATCAATCCTGTCAAAGATGAGGTATTGTATGATGTTTCTCCCCTTGAAGTTTGTGATATTATTTTAGGACAACCATATTTGTGGAAGCGACATGTTGTGTATGAATATAGACCTCGTAGCGTTATTATTTCTTTGGGTAGACAATTGTACAGTATACCAAAGGTAGTGTCGCCTACCGCTATTTCTTTAATCTCTGCTAAGAAATGCAATAAGGTCATTTCACATACTAAGAAGTTCATCTTCTTTATGATCTGTGCTCACAATAAAAAAAAGGTCGCCACCACATCCGTGGCCTATACATAGAGCCTCTCTTTACAGCAAAATCAAGTGGACGGGATCATGGAAGAGTACAAAGACATCTTCTCCTCACCCATCAGGGTATTTCCAAGTCAATCATCCAATTGACATAACCCCTGGTGCACTTATGCCTAATGGACCAGTCTATCGTTTCTCGCTGATGGAAAATGATGAAATCAAGCATCAGATCCAAGAGTTGCTTCAAAAGGAGTACATTAGACCCAACTCCTCCCCTTGTTGAAGCCCAATTGTATTGATGCATAAGAAAGATGGGACCTGGAGGCTCTGCATTGATTACAGAGAGTTCAAAAAAATAAAAGTCAAGAATTGGTACCCAATTCCCACAATTGATGACCTTCTTGACCAAATCAAGGGGGAAAATTTCTTCAGCAAGATTGACCTAAATTCTAGCTACCACCAAGTTCCCATCGAACCAACTAATGTATGGAAGAAAACTTTCAAATCTAAAGGAGGTCTCTTCGAATGGTTGGTCATGCCCTTTGGCTTAACAAATGCACCAACCACTTTCATGAGGTTGATGGATGATGTATTGAGACCCTTCACCAACTCTTTTGTGGTGGTATATTTGGATGACATCCTCATCTTTCGCAGAACTTAGGAGGAGCACATGCAACATATTCAGCAGGTTTTGAGCACTATGCGGCAGCACAAGCTATATGCCAACTTGGAAAAATGATCCTATGGCATGAACAAGGTCCAATACTTGGGCTACATTTTTTATGAGAATGGGGTACATGTTGATCCATCTAAGATCCAAGTCATCTGTGACTGGCCAGCCCCGACCACACTAACTGAGATTCAGAGCTTCTTCAGACTTGCCAAATTCTATTGACGGTTCGTGTTGTGATTCTCCCATATTCCATGGGTCCTCAGCCAAGTGACCAAGGGTGGTGGCAGGGAAAATTTTACGTGGGGAAATGAACAACAATGATCATTTGATGATATGAAGCATCGCTTGTGCTCAACTCCAGTACTCTCCTTAATTTCTTTGGGTAGACAATTGTAAATGATACCAGAGGTAGTGTCTCCTACACACTTCCAAGTCAAGCATCCAATTGATCTAACCCTTGATGCACCTATGCCTAATGGACCAATCTATCGTCTCTTGTTGATGGAAAATGACAAAATCAAGCGTCAGATCCAAGAGATTCTTCAAAAGGGGCACATCAGACCTAAATCCTCCCCTTGCGGAAGCCCAATTGTATTGGTGCAGAAGAAATATGGGACCTGGTGGCTCTACATTGATTACAAAGAATTAAAAAAAATCACAGTCAAGAATTAGTACCCAATTCCCAGAATTGATGACCTTCTTGACCAACTCAAGGGACAAAGTTCTTCAGCAATATTGACCTAAATTATGGCTACCACCAGATTCCCATCGAACCAACTGATGTATGGAATGCAACTTTCAAATGTAAAGGAGGTCTCTTCGAATGGTTGGTCATGCCCTTTAGCTTAACAAATGCGCCAACCACTTTCATGAGGTTGATGGATGATGTATTAAGACCCTTCACCAACTCTTTTGTGGTGGTATATTTGGATGTCATCCTCATCTTCTGTGGAACTTGGGAGGAACACATGCAACATAATTAGCAGGTTTTGAGCACTCTGAGGCAGCACAAGCTATATGCCAACTTGGAAAAATGCTCGTTTGGCATGAACAGGGTCCAATACTTGGGATACATTGTTGATGAGCATGGGGTACATGTTGATCCATATAAGATCCAAGTCATTTGTGATTGGCCAGCCCCGACCACACTAGCCGAGCTTCGGAACTTCTTGGGACTTTCTAAATTCTACCGATGGTTCATGTTGGGATTCTCCCATATTGCATGGGTCCTCAGCCAAGTGACCAAGGGTGGTGGCAAGGAAAATTTTACGTGGGGGAAGGAACAACAATGATCATTTGATGATATGAAGCATCGCTTTTGCTCATCTCTAGTACTCTCCTTACCTGATCTGCAACAACCATTCAAGATTGAGACTGATGCATCTGACTATGTTGTAGGTGTAGTTCTCACTTAGCACGATCATCCGGTAGCATACCATAGTGAGACACTCTCAGATATTGTCCAAAAATACCCCACCTGTGACAAGAAAATGTATCCCATTGTACAATCATGTCGGTAATGGAAACATTACATTCTGGGAAAGGAAACAATCATCCACATTTATCACAAGCCTTTGCAGTTCATGCAGACATAGGGGAAGTTGTAGAATGATCGCCATCAGAAGTGGTCCACCTACCTGCAACAGTTCCATATCAACATCAAATATAAGATAGGGAGAAAAAATCATGCCGTTGACTTCCTCAGTTGACCTCCCATGTTTTCACTCACCACCATGCTCCTTTCATGTGGGCATGAGGCATCTGAGTGGCCCCAACTTTATCAACAAGATATGGACTTCGCCACCACCTATCATCTCTTGGGTACAGGCATGAATGTCACCGATTTTCACATTCAGGATGGACTGTTATGCCATGTGTTCCATCTTTGTGTTCCTGCAAGAGAGAGTGAAAAGATGATTTGGGAGGCTCACTACAGTCGGATGGCAGGACATTTTGGCATGGAGAAAAATGTGGTCGTTCTACATAAACATTTTTATTGTCCAAAACTTCGACAGGGTGTCAACAAGTATATAAGATATTTCACTGGTTGTTCCATTGCCAAGCCAGCCATCAAGAAGCAAGGCTTATACACCCCTCTTCCTACTCTCGAGAATCCTTGGGAATCCATCTCGATCGATTACATGTCTGGCCTTCCATCCACCAAGAAAGACAATGATTGTGTATTTGTGGTATTTGATCGGTTTTCGAAGATGTCCATTCTCACAGCCTGTAAAAAGAGCATCACAGCGACAGATACTACCAAGCTCTTCCTCGAACGAGTGTGGGTCCATTTTTGGATACCACAGACCATCATCTCCAATCAAGATAATAGGTTCCTCAGCACATTTTGGTTGCATCTCTGGTCACTATTGGAAACCAAGATCACTAAATCCACTGCCTTCCACCCTCAAATTGATGGCCAAACAGAGGTCATCAATCGGATTATTGTGCACATCCTGCACATGTATAACTCTAAGCATCTATGTACATGGGATGATAGTCTTCCCTATGTTCATCATAGCTACAACAGGGCTCTCCATAGCTCCACTGGCCATAGCCCCTTTCAGGTGGGGCTGGGATTCCAACCCTTGGGTCCCATTGATGTTGCACTACCTCTTGCAACAACACAGAAAAATTATCCCCATGTTTATTCTGAGATCGAAAAAGCCACTAGATTCATTGAGCGGATTCAACACATCCTCCAACAGGTCCATGAGATTTTGTAAAAATCCAATGCTAAGTACAAGCAATGTCATGATCAACACCGGGTACTGCACAAATTTTAGGTGGGAGACAAACTCTGGTTACATTTACAAAAAGAATGCCTTACAATGCCCCATCAGAAGCTTCATCCAATTATCTATGGGCCTTACACTATCGCTAAGGTTGTGGGTGACAATGCTTTTAAGCTCAACACTCCCCCGTCCTTGGCTTGCACCTAGTGTTCAATGTGGACCTCCTCCAGCCATATTTTCCACCATTATTGGACACCTCGTAGATCACAAAACAATTGACACCAAAAGATATCAAACCTGACTACATGGAACATGCATCCACAGATCAGATAGTTGATACACAAGTCAATGGCACTCGCTAGCAAAGGATTCATCTTTATCGGGTTGTCAAGGCAAGGAAGCTCCTACACCAAGGCAAGTAGCTCACCCAGAGCCAAATTCAACAAAAATATCCTCACCTAATGGGGTCACTCAATGCAATGGAGACCATTGCTTCCTAAGGGGGGAGGAGTAATCCAGGTGGATATTGGTGGCTACCCACCTATTCCAATTGGCTCCTTTTGACATTTTTAGTTTAGCATGTTCTTCTGTAATTCTTTGTAATTGTGGGTTCTACACTTTCGTGTTTGTCTGGAGCCCTACACAACTTCTAGTTGTATATTGGTGGCCACCCACCTAATCCAACTGGCTCAGTTTGGAATTTTTCATGTCAGTACATCTTTCTATACTTCCAAGTCCATTTTGGGGCCCTAAAAAATGTTTTTTTGGCTTGCCATAGTAAAACTATAAGCGGAGTCAAATTTTGATGGCATAATGTTTAGTTCTCAAAAATACATTTCCAACAGGCTATCACTCGCCTAAAACAAAGGTCGGATGCAAAATTTACGACCCCGAGAAGTTGAGGTACCAACTTACCCATCTGGGTCCACATAACATTTTGTGTGTCATCTCCTAGGGTTAGGTTTTTGGATGTCTAGGGTTTTGGAATTCATGAGTAATGTTAAAAAGGCCTCTGGAGCCTCATTCTAATCATTCTGCTAAGACGGATTCATGTATCAACCATATATCGTCTCAGAGATAACTACCACCATTCGAGCAAGTTGTTTTCAGTTCTGCAGTTTTACAGATTCAACCTATTTTATTTATTCAATAGAAGTTATTGTTCACTGGATATTTTTTATTGTTCTCCATATCTCTGTGTTATTGTATTCAGTCTGTTATTCATTTTGTTCCTCTCATAAATATGGATCATAAATTATGCAAGTGATCTTTTATAGCTGAGAGTTTAAATCTCAGAGGGATGGCATGCCCTTGAGTAGAAGTAGTGGGAGTCTGTGCATATAGATAGTCCACATTTCTTACAAGGTCAGTGAATGTTGTATTGAGTTCTATGTATTGGGTCTGGGTGACTATATGTCCCACACTTTCAGTTTCATACCTCCTCTGTAAGGCTTGATGATCTTGAATTTCCTTTCGCTATTGTTTGTGTGCTTGATTATGCATGATATTGTCTACTTGGTGTTGGATTTGTAGTTGTGAATGAGCTTGGCTCAGTTTATCATTGCACACACTTAACTTAGAGAGCAGGGTGGTATCACATTCATGTATCATGTGAGTTGGAATTGGTGCCAACGTGATACCTCCATTGTTGGCATCTACTGTAAGTAATGATGGGGGTCCACTCTAAGGACCCAAATTGAAGCACTAGAATGAATCCTGGAAGTCAGTGGCCATGGAGTAGGATATGGTACTGGTGGTGCTCCTCTGACTTGTCGACAAAGATGGTCAACATTGGCAACAATTTCTATTTTAAAGTATTGATTAATGTGGCGAAAACTAACACAAACTGAATGGAACCATGTTGAGTGGAGAGAATGGTATTGTGGTCGGATAGGTTGGTTCACTATGTCTTTTCCCCGATCAGGGTGGATTGTGCTTATTGTTACATGGAATGTGGATCCTGAGAGATCTTTTCTATCGTATCATCAATGGCTATCATATTAAAGGTAAAGAAAATAAAGCTGCATATGCTTTAATTTGTCATGCAAATTTAGTCTACATGACTGCAAGTAGTAGTTATGAGACATATTTGGAATAAAAGATCAGAACAACTGCGGAAAAAAATTAAAAATATAAAGTTTTAAAACGAAAAGTAATGGAAGGCAAAGCAAAAAATATTGAATCATAATTTAGAATAAGCAAAAATGGATTACTAATGTATAACAATAGATTATACATACATGATTCAAATGAAATGAAATTGTTAATATTGAACGAATTGCATAAAAAACCGTATTATGGACACCTTGGGTACCAGAAAATGATTACCATTTTAAGAAAGGAATTATATTGGCCAAACATGAAAAGTGAAGTGGCAGAATTTTTGACAAGATGCTTGGAATGTCAGCAGGTAAAAGTTGAGCACAAGCACCCAACAAGCTTACTACAGCCTCTACCTATTCCAGAATGGAAATGGGAGGTTATTAGTATGGATTTTATAATAGGTTCACCTAAAAATAATAAACAGAATGATTCAATCATGGTTGTTGTTGATAAATTAAGAAAACCAACACATTTTATTCATGTTAAGTCCACTTATAAAGCAATAAATATTGATGATATTTTTATGAAGGAAATTTCCAGATTACATGGTGTGCCTAAAGTTGTAATTTCTGATAGAGATGCTAAGTTCACAAGTACATTTTGGAAGGATTTGTTTAAAGGTTTGGATACCCAATTAAACTTCAGTATTTCTTATCATCCGCAAACATATGGGTAGACTGAAAGGGTAAACTAAATATTAGAAGTATGCTCAGAATGTATGTAATGGATAAGCCTAGTAAATGGGAAGAGTATTTACATCTTGTTGAATTTTCTTATAACAATCATTTTCAGGCTTCAAAAAAATTAAGTCCTTTTGAAATACTTTATGGACGGAAATGTAACACTCCAATTACATGGAGTAGTCCAGTGGAAATATTAATGTTAGGTCCTGATATGTTGAAAGATATGGAACTAACGGTGAAAAAGGTACAACATAAATTGAAGGTGGCACAAGACCGGCAGAAAAGTTACGCAGATTTCAAAAGAACTCCAAGGGAGTTCCAAATTGGAGATCATGTTTATGTAAAAGTAAAACCCAGGAAAATTTCTTTGAAACTGGGAAATTGTACTAAGTTAGCTCCAAGATATTGTGGACCCTTCGAAGTGTTAGCAAGAGTGGGGCCAGTAGCCTATCAACTAGCACTTCCAGTTTCAATAAAAGTACATAATGTTTTTCACATCTCTTTATTAAAAAGATATGTGTGTGATGATACTCATGTGATTGATTGGGATGTGATACAGTTGGAACCCGAAGGTGAATTCCAAGTGGAACTAGAGCACATTCTCGATAGAAGAGAGATTATTCTCTGGAACCATACTATCAGGCAAGTAAAGGTGCAATGGAAGCACCTTAGTCCCGAGGAATCTACTTGGGAATTGGAGAGTCATATGCAATACGCATATCCAATTCTTTTTTGAGAGGACTCGAAAGACCTTGAGTAACACTGAGGACGGTGTTAAAATTTAAGGGGGGATGTATGTAATATCCCGAATTTTAAAATTATTAATACTTTATTTATTTATTTATGCATTTGAAATATTGATTTTATTTAAGTTGACCAAGGGTGGTAAAAACAATTGTAATACATTTATATATTATTTACTAATAATGCAATGACAATCTGAAGGTTGACCCACAAGGAGGAATGACAAGTGGCATTTCATAAGGTACCAAGTGGCAGGAACTTGGGTCGAACTCAAGTGCTGCAAGGAAACACATTCCCAAAAAATATGGTCAAAACTCAAGTGTGAGTCGAGTGAGAAGGTGGCTCATTAATGACCAAAAGACCTAGGCAGAGTGAATAAAAATACTTCACACAAATTGAGCAGGAGGCTCATATGATTGGGAAGAATACCATAGTATCAAAATGTTTGAGATTCGAGAAGACGTGTTGCAAAAATAATAACTTAGTCTTCGTCCTTGTGGTTCAACGATCAGGCTCAGGGGTATTCAAAGAAAGTAGTTTTGGTTGTTCTGGATTAAGGTTGGGAGGAACAACGACCTTCAAATTGTTGTCGCCTCCATTTCTCAAGGGATAATTCTACACGGGTTCTAGTTTCTATTTATTTGTAATGAGAATGTCTAAATAGGAAATAGAGTTACGAAATGAGGATAGACAATAATAATTTTTCTGTCCATTTACATATTGTGTAATGTAATGTGTATTTATATCAATTATTGTTATTATGTAATAGATAGGGATTTTATTGTTCAACCCTAAATAGGCGAAATTAGTTGGTATCGTGAATATACATAGATATATGTAAACTTCCATTAGTCAAAAGAAAAGGAATGGATATTATCTTTGTTTTTAAAAGAGTTAATGGTAATTTGTTTATTCATAATAGTCACAGAATTATTACATTTCTACATACAAATAAGTTACCAATTGTAAATTAGATGCAATTTCGATACAGAGAATTATAATGGAAAACAATACAAAAACGTTTTTATACAGAGAGTTATAATGGACAACAACACAAAAACGATTTGATACAGAGAGTTATAATGGACAACAACATGAAAACATTTTGATATAGAGAGTTATAATGGACAACAACACAAAAACATTTTGATATAGAGAGTTATAATGGAATACGAAAACAATTCGTTACAGAGAGATATAATGGAAGACAATTACGAAACAATATTTAAATCTATTGAAACTGTAATGCATTTTTGCAGAGGCTCTCCATTGATATAAAATCAGAGGGAAATAAGTAAATTGTAATAGAATATTACAAAATCATATAAGATTTTATTCAGGGAGAAAAATGACTTTGTATTAATAGTCTAGGGGACATACGAAACCCGTAGGTTTTGTTTCAATACAATTTACATATACCAGTAATAACTTAAATATCTAGGCATGGTAAACATTTAGAAACCCTTTGTCCAGACTCGAAACATAATTATTACAGATTCTTAGAAACACAAACATTGAATCCCTACATGATTGTTGCTAGTATTACAATCCAACTTTTTCAAATAGGAAACTTAGAAACTCTCAAAATCTTAGATATACATATTGAGATATATTCGATGGAAACGACTTCTCGAGGGAAAACCATGAGGGAACTCATACTTGTAGGATTAATGCCACCCATGAAAATCGATTTTTGAACAAGGTCATTTACATTGTTTTGGTTTGGACCCAAAAGCAAAAGAAAACAAGTAAATGTTAGTACATGTTCTTTCTACTAAGTAAAACACAAAGAAGAAACTAAGGATTTAAACTTATGTGAACAACCAATGTTTGTTTAATCACTTACCAGGATGAATATGTAGTCGGGTATACTGCATTATCTGAGAACGTGCATAACTTTATCTTCAAAACCCAACTTGTAAACAAGCGATTCAATGCTATCTTACGAAAACATTTTAAATATCAAGGGTAATGTTTAGAAGTATGAATATACTTACAGTAGGAGGAATGTTTGGTATTTTTTGGAGGAAATCCATTCCCACAATGGAAAAAACCTCAAAGATAATGAACAACTCCATGAAAAAAAAAACCCACGGAAGAAATATGTGCGCAAAACAAACTCATAGAGCAATGCTTCACAAAGAGAAAGTCTAATGGATGGCACATTGCATAGAGTAAGCCTACAGGAAGGATCCTCACATTGTATAATCCTTCACACAGTGAGAACACAACAACTTTCATCAAAGAACTCGTTAAACACAACAAGAGTAAACCAGACGCAAGGAACAACTTTCCTCGTGGTTTCGACAAACCTCCTAAGAATCGCAATTTTCGTTACAACCGATATCCTGTATTACCTCCAGGTGGTGATGGATTGGGGTGACGCTTGTGAAGAAGGAACGACTAGGATCATGTTGTAATTATTCTTGTTTAAAACTTGAAAAAATGTCACCTAACGATTTTCATGTGTATCCCACTCACCATGAAAAGGAGGACGATCATACAATTGATAACATTATTACCGTGGGTCATTTAAATAAGTTTGCAGTGTTAATTTAATGCACAATCATACTATATGAGTTTAAGGATTAAACTAGTGTAATTTGTATAATGAAAACAAATTTCGTATAACCCTGATTTCCTTCTATAGTATGCACGAATTTCATAATTTGGTCTATGTTATTCCAAGGTTATATATATATACGTAGATAATGTTATTTGAAGGACTTAGGAATATAGTGCTAGTAAGTTAAACGGTAATATTTCTATGTAAGTTTAAAATAAATATCCATATATATTGTAAAGTGAAGGACTTATGTTGAAAGTTTTGAAAAGGTGTTGTAATATTATCAAGTTAGTCCTTTTGACAAGTTTTATATGCAAATCCTTAATGTCAAGAATGAATATAACAATTTATAATGACTATAGGTTTTATTCCTAAGATCAATGAAAATAAACCTATATAAACCCTAAGACATAACATACAAATGTTCAAGACCTGAATTGGCATTTATGTTTAAAAAAAAAATTAGGGTTTGTGACAATCCCCGAGCACAAAGATGCACTTTAACAGTTAAGATGAATTCATCTACTCTTCATTGAGACCAAACCTACTAACTTTGACCCATTGTGACTTGAGTCATATGGCTCTCATTTTAGACACAACAAACTATAAAAACCAAAACAAGTGTATATGCTTCTTCACATGTACGACTGAACACATCTTGAAAGCGTACCATATGGAAACCAAACGTACCATTGATACCTCATATTGGCTGGGAACATGTTGTACTCCAGGGCCAATGATCCAGATTTTATGAGAAGAACGAAATGACTACAGATTATTAACAGGTGTTTAACACAAAATAATAGAGATACAGTAAAACGGTTTTTCTATTCAATAAGGAAATAAGTTGAAACTGTAAAATGTAGTGGAAACAAGCTTGTTGGAATGGTGGTGGCTTATCTCTGAGAAGAGATGTGACGGTTGCGCTCATTCGCAAGAATATGATTACAATGAGGCTCTGAAGGCCTTTTTACAATAAACAGGAATGCCAAAAAAACCCTAGCACCCAAAAACCTAACCTTAGGAGATGAAGCGCCAAAAGTCATGTGGGCCCCATTTGGGTAAGTTAGTACATCAACTTCCTAGGGTCGTAACTTTTTCATACGATCTCCGTTTTAGGCGTATTATAGCCCGTTGGAAAGGTATCGTCAAGGATATTCATTTTGGGGGCTCAATGATGCCTTCAGCTATCAATGAGAAGCTCGATCATGAAAAAACTTCATTTAGGCCAGAAAACTGTTTTGAGTAAGTTGAAAGAGGTGGGTGGCCACTAATATCCACCTGAATCAATCCTCCCTCCTTAGGAAGCAATGGTCTCCATTTTGTTTAGTTCCCCCATCAGATGAGGAAATTTCTGTTGAATTTGGCCACGGGTGAGCCACTTTCCTTGGTGCAGGAGCTGCCCTGCTTTGACGACTCGATAAAGTTGGATCCTTTGTTGTCGAGTGCCCTTGATCTGTGTGTCCACAATCTGATCTCTAGATGCATGTTATATGCAGTCAGGATTGAGATTTGTTGGTTTTAGCTGCTCTGTTAAGTCTGAGGTGTCCAATAATGGTGGGAAATAAAGGTGAAGGAGATCCACGTTGAACATTGGGTGAAGGCCAAGGAAAGGAGGAATGTTGAACTCAAAAGCATTATCCCCAATAGCCTTGGTGATGGTGTATGGCCCATAACAGAGTGGGAAAATATTTCGATGGGGTCCTGTAAGGCGTTATTTCTGCAAGTGCAACCAAACTTTGTCCCCACCTTAAACTTGTGTGGCACCCAATGTTGATCATGGCGCTGCTTATACTTGTCATTGGACTTTTGTAGGATATCCTGAACCTGTTGGCGGATGTGATGGATCCGCTCAATGAACTTGGTGGATTTTTCAGCTTCAATTGGAGCAAGAGACGAGTCGGTCGAGGTGACTGTAAGGGAAAGTGCAAAATCTATGGGACCCAATGGTTGGAATCCCAACACAAACCTACGGCAGAAATTGGCAAGGCCCAAGAAGATCCGAAGCTCAGTGAGTGTGGTTGGGGCTGGCCAGTCACGGATGACTTGGATCTTGGTTGGATCCACATGTACACCATGTTGATCAATTATGTAGCCCAGGTAATGGACCCTGTCCATGCCGAAGGAGAAATTTTCCAAGTTGGCATATAGCTTGTGTTGTCGAAGGGTGTGCAGAACCTGTTGAATATGCTGCAAATGTTCGGCACAAGTCTTGTTGTAAATGAGAATGTCATCCAAATACACCATTACAAAAGTATTGGTGAATGGTCATAAGATGTCATCCATCATCCTCATGAAAGTGGCTGGAGCATTTGTCAAACCAAAGGGCATGACCAACCATTCAAAAAGGCCTTCCTTTGACTTGAAGGCAGTTTTCCATACATCTGTATGTTCTATCGAGACTTGGTGGTAGCCAGAATTCAGATCAATCTTACTGAAGCATTTGGCCTGGCCCCCGTGAGTTGATCAAGGAGGTCGTCGATTCGAGGAATCGGGTACCATTTTCTGACTATGATTTTATTCAGAGCCCAATAATCAATGCAGAGTCGCCAGGTTCCATCTTTCTTCTGTACCAACATGCTTGGGCTCCCGCAAGGTGATGAGCTGGGATGGATGTGCCCCTTGTGGACTAGTTCTTGGATCTATCGCTTGATGTCCTCATTCTCTAACAGAGAGCGACGATAGGCTAGACCATTGGGAAGTGGTGCGTCGAGGGTCAGATCGATGGGGTGCTTGACCTGGCAGTGCAGAGGTACCCCGGTAGGTGAGGAGAAGATATCTGAGTATTCTTCCATGACCTTATCTACTTGCTTCTGCTGTGTGGAGAGTTCAGTCGTAGAGACCCTGGATGTGGCTGTGATCTTTCGATTATTCTGAGAGACAATCACGAAGAAGACAAACTTCCGCATATGATAGATGACCTTCCTTCATTGCTTAGCAGAGATCAAGGAAATAGCACTAGGTGGGACTGCCTCGGGTATCCTGTACAATTTCTTGTTCAAAGTAATAATAACACTACAAGGCCTAAACTCATATAGAGCATGACATTTCCATAAATAAGGTTGGCCCAAAATAACATCACAAACTTTGAGAGGAGCAACATCACACAATACCTCGTATTTGAAGGGCTTGATGTCATATGACAGTCGGCACTGTTGGCTGACGCGGAGATTGCTTCCTTGGCGGAGCCATCCAATGGTGTAGGGTTGTGGGTGTGGTGTTTTCGGCAGGGCCAACCGCTTGACGAACTCTGCTGAGATGAGGTTCTTCTGGCTACTACTATCCATGATGAAGTATAGCAGGGTTCCTTTTACCCACATCTGTGAATGGAAGAGGCGTTCTCCTTCTTTTGGCTCATCTGGTTCACCAGGTTGGAGCTTGGTGGTAGCAACAGTGGCACTGGGTTCCACATCAATGATCTTTCTTCCCCTTTCTGATTCTAGCTCAGATTCTAAACCCAGATCTGATTCAGAGGCTTTCACTTCAGTCACCAGCGACTGCTTTGAGCGGCAGTCAACAGTGTTATTCCAAGGGCTCTTATGGAAGTCGCACCACTTCTCGGTATCTTTCTTTGTCTTTCCGGTGTCCTTCTTTTCTTGCAGCTTGGATTGTTTGTCTTGATACTGTCCATATTTTCTTTGTCCTTTGTTCTATGGGTTGGGGCCACCCTTTCTTGGATTTTGTTGTGAGGGGTTCCCAGGCCCTAGTTGCTGCGTCTTTTGTTTGATCTTCTGCTCGATTTTGACGGCATATCGGTAGGTCGTGCCCAAGGATGAGAAGTCCAAAAATTTCATTTCAGTCTGGATGTATCTATGAAGAGCATTGCAATACTTGAGCACCAGATGTCGCTTTGAATCTTTGATACCCAGCTTGGTGCACAAGGTATGAAAGATATTCGTGAAATCTGGCACTGCTTGGTCTCTTTCTTGCCGTAGTGTGGTCCATTTGGTATACAAGTCGTCATAACTTCCGACAGGGTAGTATTGTTCCTTAATACAATCCCTGAAGGAATCCCAGGTGGTCGTGACTGTAAATAGTGAGGGTTCCTCTGTTTTCTTTTACTCACAGAAAGTTTCCCACCAATATTTAACATGGGGAATGGCTTTGAGGAGCTCAAAAGTAATATTTTCTCTATTCGAAAAGTTATGGATAGAAAAATACCCTTCTAGAATATTCAACCACTTCTCTACAACATCTGCATCTATCTGACCTTCAAATATAGGAATATCGAAGTTTATTTGTACCTTGAAGGGGATGGCGCCTCCGCTCGAAGAAGATGCATCGCTTGTTGGTAGTCGTCGAAGGATTTGCGTGAAACTATCCATCATCTCGTTCCTTTGTTGCATGAGGGCTTCCACCATCAATAGTTTGAAAGGATCTCTTGTCCCATCATATTTATTTTCTCCTACCATGAGAGGTCGCTTGGGTGTGCGAGATATTTTTTCCTCAAGAGAAACAAGCTCGAGACCCAACTCTTTGTACTCCGACCTCATTGGGGACATGTATTAAGATGACAAGGAGCAGACCGCTCTGATACCACTGATCCAGATTTTATGAGAAAAAGGAAATGACTACAGATTATTAATAGGTTTTTAACACAAAATAACAGAGATATAGTAAAATTGGTTTTCTATTCAATAAGGAAATAAGTTGAAACTGTAAAATGCAGCGGAAACAAGCTTGTTGGAATGGTGGCGGCTTATCTCTGAGAAGAGATGTGACAGATGCGCTCATTCATAAGAAGATGATTACAATGAGGATATAAAGGCCTTATAAAATAAACAAAAATTCCAAAAAAACCCTAGACATCCAAAAACCTAACCCCAGGAGGTGAAGCGCCAAAATTCATGTGGGCCCCGTTTGGGTAAGTTAGTACATCAACTTCTCGGGGTCGTAACTTTTGCATACGATCGTAGTTTTAGGCATATGATAGCCCGTTGGAAAGGTATCATCAAGGAGATTCATTTTTGGGGCTCAATCATTCCTTTGGCCATCATTTAGAAGCTCGATCCCGAAAAACCTTCATTTAGGCCCTCAAAATGGCCCAGGAAGTTAAAACTGCTAAAAATAGTAAATTGCCAAAATTGTCAGAAAACTGTTTTGAGCCAGTTGGAAGAGGTGGGTGGCCACCTATATCCACTTGGATCAACCAAACACCAAACTGATAGTAAATACTGATAAATTGATCATCCTATGGACATACTTCCATCTACCAGGATACCTAGGTTCACAGCTACGATGATCAACAATTCTCTAGGAAAATAGTCTGGATAAAGGATGTATCCATGAAAATCTTACATTATCCACACCTTTCAATGAATAATTATAGTGCAAAATTCATCAAACAATTTTCATCAAAGAACAATTGGAAGGAACAAACATGTTGTTGATTAAGGTTGGTTGTCATTGATATCAACCCTTGAAGAAATCCCCATAGCACAAAGGTTTGGTAATAGACCCAAGATTGTTTGATGTAAAGATGAATCATTATTGTCTTGTCATGGTTGATAATAAGTAGAAATTGATGAACTCCAAAGTGGTCCCCTTATGGTGAAATCCCTCACGAGAAGACGCTTTGCGGATTGAGTTATCCTAGAAGTATGGTTAGAGAACCCATGTTTATTTGTGGAATAATGAAATGAATGCCAGTGAATTTTTCCGTGAAACTATCCTATATGGATATTGATTTTCATTCCATTTCCAGTGGTATGTGGAACGTCACATAACTCCTCACGGTTAGAGAGTTATGGCCATGAGAAGTTGGAGAACCCAGGTTTGGGTAATGGACCCAAGTTTGTTTGATGGATAATGGTATGAGTTTTGATATAT
>ML779164.1:1484884-1540178 GCA_009831015.1 Picea engelmannii
AAATTAGAAGTGGGTTAACCCTAAAATAAGGAAAGTGGGCAAAGTGACCTAGAAGATGTTTTTAAGGAAGCTACTTGGAGAGTATAAATAAGAGGCAAGGCTCTCTCATTTAAGAAACACTTGAGAATATTGAATACCTATAGATTTTTGAGGTAACCAAAGTATATATAAGCCGAATTTCTAAGGAAAGTGAAGAAAAGAAGGCCCGAATTCAAGGAAGGATAAATTATTTTGTTGATGCTTTCTAAGGTAAGTTGTTTTTAGGTCATCTCACCATTTTTGCAATAAATTTTTTTCTAGAATGATTAAGACCGTGAAATTGCTATTCCATTGAGGAAACATATCCAAGTATCTGTGGTAAACAATTCATCTTGTGGGTCGTTGTATTTTTGGATTTACACTCCGTGGAAAATAGGGTTTGTGGCTAGTCCTGAAACTAGTCAAAAACATGTGTTTCGGTAAAAACGTCATAACTTCTTCAAAACAGATCCAAATTTAGTAAGACCAAATGTGTTGGTTAGATTAAAGCCTTTATTATTCTATGTAGTAGTTTCAGATCAATTCAACAAATATTCTGTGCGAGGAACGCTCTACAAGGTCGCTCTCTAGAATAAGCCATAATTCAGCAAGGTGTGCCATTTTTTCCATAACTCCTTTTTTGAGAGGTTCCAAGTAGTGAAACCTGGAGGAATTTCATAAAACACATTGAAGAACATTTTGTATCAGTTTCATATCTTTATTCATTACAAGTACAAAGTTATGATTATTTCAGGTTAGGGTTGTTGACTAATCCAAAACTAGTCTTGTGAGACTAAAGAAACATTTGATGAAAATGCTAGTCTCTTGTTGTTAAAGTTAAGGAAGGTTTGTAGGTATGTGATCATATACACCAGTTATATTACAGAGTTACAAATCATATTTGGATGATGAAATTGATGAGGGATTTTGGTTGAGGTACAAGTTGGGTACATGGTTGAGACAAGTAGTTGATGAGTTGGCACATACATAAAATGTATAGTTGATGATGTTGGTACATATTGATGAGTCATAGTTGATGAGTACTTGAAACATGATTGGTACATACTTGGTACATGGTTGGTTGCACTTTTTTATGGTATAGGTTGATTACAGATTGTTTGGTACAGGTTGGTGCATGGTTGATGCACTTGTTTATGGTACAAGTTGATTACAGGTTGAGGTACAGGTTGATGCATGGTTGATGCATGGTTCAGGTTTATTGGTACATGTTTACAACGGTATATATCACAGTGATAGTGTGACAGTGGTTCCATCATTCTACTTCTACTTCAGGGCGATTGGACGGGGCAAGGACAGGTGGTTGTAGCCAGCTTTCGGTTGTAGCCGGAGAACATAGGGGGTTGTAGCCTCCTTTTGGTTGTAGCCAGAGAATTAGGGAGTTGGAGCTTCCCTTGGGTTGTAGCCTGAGAAACTAGGGGGTTGGAGCCTCCTTCCATTTGTAGTTTGAAAACAAAGGAAGTTGGTGCTTCTAATGAATGTAATTCTTCAAGACATATAAGATAAAGCATTCTGTGATTTTCTCTCAATTTGGGTTTCCACGTAAAACACTGGTGTATTGTGTATGTGTGTTATTGTTCATTATTGGATAATAATTCTACATTGATATAACACTTGGATTATTTGGATAAAAAGGATTATAATTACACTATTATTGATTCACCCCCCCTCTCAGTAATCCAACACATGTATCTATCAATCCCTTCTAGCTACAAATATCTTTTGATTTTCATCACATCAAACACTCATGCAGGGATTCAAAAACATCAGCAAGATATAAAAACACATAAAACATAAAGTATTCATCCTCTAGATTCATGCACATACTGGACATCTTCGTCCAGTCTTTGTCTTGGATTTTCTATACTCACTCGTTGTTTGTTAGAGTCACGAATTCTAACAAAAAATAACTTTAAGATTGTAAAAAAAAAAAAATCTCACCATTACCATGTATTTTAATTCTAAGTTCAATCAAGTGATCAACTCAGACATATACACAAGATGATCAATGCATCTGTGAATATCCCTACTTTTCACAACACAGAGAGAGGCTCACCATCTAGTATTGCTTTCACTTATTGCAACTCTTGTTCTTCCATTAAGAAACACCATATCCTTGATCATTCACTGGCTTGATCTTCCTTCTTCTTCTTTGTCAAAATATTTCTCGTGTCATACTTCATCACGAATTTGACTTTTGCATAATTCTTCATGTCTTCATAATGTCTAGTATTCAATGATTCCTGCGAACAATTTTGAATAAAACTTGTCTATTGTTGGAATGATCAGTTCTAGCACAGACTCAAACTTGTGACAATAGTTGATCATACTAAACGTCACTTCTATGACAATCTAACTTTTCTTCCAACCAGACTTACCACAATGTATTGACATGACATACTATCTATTTTCAATACACCTTAAGACTCCATCATAAATTTAAAAATTGATGTGTCGGGTAATGTCGATCATGCACCTTAAACTTCTCAAGTTGACAACTTTCAAAAATATATATATAACATTTTAATTCACCATGATAACTTCTTAATGACCTAGACACATGCAATTTGACTCAACCTATCAAGACAAAACTCCACATGACTATTCCAAGAATCTTTAAAATATTCTCTATGACTCTTCATTGATATGATCAACCGCAACCCTTTTTAATCAATATAAAAATGTCAAGACCCAAAACATAGGATGACAATTTGTTATGACATCTTTACCGCAAAGTTAGAATGACAATTTGTTATCCCATCTTGACTCTTTCCATCAATACACTCTCAAACATATCTCTTAATAAAACAAAGTGAAGACTCATACATGACTTTACTAATATTCATCATGAACGTGGATACACTATCATAAAATTTGAAACATCACCATGACAAACTCATAAAAAGTCTAAGAATTAACAAAAGATCTCCACCATGATCATTAACAAAGAATACCTTAAACTTTCAAGCAGTCTTATGGGATTTATTTGACTTGGAACCACAAAAAATTCACTTGACATTCCCTTCCCAATGGGGTCTGGATGCTTCATAATGTTGAGTGCATAATTTGAATTGGGAGTATGAAAAACAACCAGAACATGCACTTGAGATACTCTGGGAACATGCCTCCCTTTGCAATGATCCTCCATGTTTGGCATCGAGATCATTTCCCTTCATGTTTTGCACACACTTGCACAAGCCACAATGTTCCTCTGTGTAGACCAATTGATCTCGATGCCCTTCTCCATGACCTTTTCCATATTTTCTATGGAATCAAAAAGGTTCTTCATAATATCAACCCCCATTTTTCCTACAACCGAGAAAAATCCTTTGCAAGGTCCAGAGCCACTAAAATTATCAGAAAGTCCAATTTTTTTCTTTAAATATTCCATGAGGATGGCCATGTTGCGAGAGATGTCAATGACTTGTGCTTCCAGCTTTGAAAATATCTCTTTTGAATCATGTTGTGGCTTGTTACTATACTCATCTACCATGGCTAGGGTTTTCAGACTTTACACCAATTCTTGAATCTTGCAACTTCCCACAAGAACCCCAAATAAAACTACTCTAATACCAATATGATTTGTAAATTGTCACGGATGTTCCACTAGCATGGTTCATTGCCATAGATCTTACAACATTCTGGAAATCCCTTATTATGCAATGTATTACTTTACATTTTCAAGTTTAATTGTCATAACTTAATGCATGAAACACTGAAATAAATTGAAATTGAAATGAAAGAACCAAAGAGAATAACACACCATCCACACATAGAACACAAGATGTACCATGAGAAAACAAAATATAGGAAAAACCCAACTAGAAGGTGAGCCATATGCTCTTTCTCTTTTCTTCTTATTGATGGAATGCAAGTACAAATAAATTACACTCACTATAGAGATGTCATGGACATTGTGGCTTGAATGAATGCAATAGGATTTCCTACTTCCTTTATTATATTTCAATATCTTACCCCTATATGCTCTACTCAACTATGGAACAATAAACAATAATAATAATGGAACCCTTTCCTTTCCTAGAAACCTAATATTTAACATACCTTGATAGCATTCTAGGGTTAGGGTTAGGGTATTTTGCATGCCTTAACCCCGAATTAAAGTTAGGCTTTGGACCCTCTGGAATCTTCTTGAAAGTCAACACATGAGTAACTCTACATGAGTGAGTAATGGAAGTTGGCATGGAATCCACTCAATACCATGGTGCTTAATAGGATCTATCAATTTGCGGGAGGCATAACTTATGCAGACAAACTATGATTGAGGTGATATTCATTCCATTGGAAATATCTCAAAGTATAGAACAACATTGAGAGGCTATGAGCTAATATTGAAAATCTTTGACCCCCAAAACAGTCATTTAAGGCCTCGAACAAACTCCGGAAATTTTTGGACCCCAAATCACCAAAATGGAACCTACCCATAAAATGGTCCCTACAAGCTAATAGCTCTAATTTTTCCACCTAGAAAGATCCAAAATAGATGACAAATTATATAATTATGACCCATTCTGGATGAATGGGTGATCAAGATTGACTAGATCCATGTATGCCTTGGCCGACCTGATTACAAGAGAGTGATCATCCTTAATTAATGTGGAGAACATTGATTATTAGGCTCGTGATCATTTGATCCTTATTTTGTTTTCTAAATCTGCAACAACTACCATTGTAAATAATTCATTATGATTTATTCAAGCAAGTAGATATCCTTCTTTTCAGATTACTACGCTTGACCGTTCAAGGTCTCATAACTTCAACTAACAACCCTAAAATCTAAAATCAAAAACTAAAAAATGTTGAAATTGCACCAGTCGGGAATCAAACCCGGGTATGTACCATAGCAAGGTATTGTTCTACCACTAGAACACCAATGCAATAATTTTATTTGTTGGTTTCATTTCAAATAAAAGATAATAAAACTTGCAAGAGAGAAGAGAAAATCAATGAATCGTTGCAGGAATTCTCTCATATATCAATCGCCATTAAATCTCTCGATATATGAAATCATTGCAAGTAATGCTAGATCTAAATACTAATACTCTCGTGTGGGGAGTCGAATAGGATTTGTATCGTCCATTGATGTGATGTGTAATTGGAGGGGTGTGAGAAGGGATTTAATCCCTCTTCCTGTCTTGAAAATTATGATGTGACATGTAGGGAGAGATGCATTTCCTTTATTCTTATTTTATCTTTAATTTTTAAAAACATCATAGTAAGGGTTCAAAATCTCTCCTAACCCACCATTCCTTAAGGGGTAGTTTTGCTTTTGCAATAGTGGCTTCAACATTCACCATGATTTTAGCCTCAAAATTTAGATAGTGTTCTACCTGGTAGATGGGGATATTTTGAAATGTGTAAGTCAACATAATCGGTTGTTGAACAATTCTTGTAATCATTGGTGATGAGAGATTTTCATTGTGCTTCAAAGCACTAATAATGAACAAGGAGTCTTCATTTATAGTTACTTCAATCATGGAACACTCCCTTAACAACTACAAACCTTGGTGCCCTACTAGGGGCTCTACTTAATTGTTTGTGGTATGGCCTAAACTCCTTGGAGAAGAAACATCCTTATATGTCCTTCAAAATTAAAAATGCCCCCACACACTTACCACTCTCAATAAAAAAAAATTGTAATATTATTAATATCAACATAATTATTATTTCTTTATTACCTCGTTCACTAACTTTTTTATTTTATTTTATAATATATATTTTAAAAAATAAATAAATTTATAAACAAATTATAGAAACATACACACACCATCACCATTTTCACTTATTATCAGTGTCTTGAACTATAATTAAAATCAAATGTATTAATATTTTGAAACAAAAGTCAACTTACCATGAAATCACAAATAATATATAACTAAACACATTGATGCTAAAAGCGTGAATAGAACAAATGAAATATGTATCCTACAATCCTATATTTAATATACACAATGCCATGCCATATGAACCGGAGTTTGATTGATAATAATTCTAAATAAAATATAATATAATCTAAATCTTAAGAATATTTAACTAACAAAAAAAAACTTCTTGTTATGTTTCATTGTTTTACTAATTCTAAACCTCTATATAAAGAATTACAATCATGTGATATTTTCATTCCTTCAAATCCTATATAAAGAATTCCAATCATGTGATATTTTCATCCCTTCAAGTCCTATATAAGGAATTCAAATTCTAAGAAATTCAAATCATGTGACATTTTCATCCCTTCACATACTATAAAGAAAATTCATATTTTCATCATCAAAAGCATGGAACCTACTATAATATCTACATTGTACTATGATATGATCTTGCATAAGTTCACTCAACCTCAGCACATATTTCATAAAAGGGAATGATTAATATTTAAAATTGATTATAGATCATTTTGAAAAATTTGTCAAATAGATTTATAATTACCAATTTCACCTATACTAAAATAGTAGTTAGAGACAATGTTATTGCAATTTTCAAATGTTTTTTTATTGACAAAACACTTTCAATGCCACTATTAAAAGTAATATTTTTTTTTGGAGTGAATGCATACTAAGACAAACAAAATCACTTTCATAACAAAATAATGATAAGCTAACTTGTTAGGCTTCTTCCTTTGTGGTCTTATAAAGGCTACACGTAATTCTATTATAAATGTTATTATAAATACATGAGAGTAGACACTTATACACACTAAAGAGTATGTTGGTTGCTCTCTTCAATTAATGTAATTGAACACATATAAATACAACAAGCTTTGTTTTAAGATAGACAAACTATTTTAATCATGCAATTTATCTAGTTGAGCGAATATCTCAATTTCACACTATTCTAGGAAGCATCTAATTGGAGAGAATCTCTCGCATCCAACTAGTTCCAAAAACCACCTACAAACTAGGAATGGATTCTCTAAGTAGATACAAACTCTTGTTAATATTGACCAATAGTCATTACAACCACATATATGATCACACCTAAGACAAGTATGAGTTACATATTCCAACGCTCCCCTTAGCAACTACTTGTCTTAATCTCCGACAACAGAAGAAACAATCATCCACCAAAATATATGGGTAACCAACTCGTGGTAACCACACCATAAATCTAATAAGATGTCTCTTAGCGTAAAAACTTCATTTAACATGTTGATCAAGTTCCCTTGACCTCCTAGAGTTTAAAATCAATAACATGGTCCACCCCTGGTGTTAAACTCCATAGAGTACAATCCTTAGTAGGGTCCTTGTTTCAAGATCAATCCAGAGCCTCCTGTGAGTGACACCGCCATGATCATGGGAACATAGATCTACGTCATTGGACTGCCCTCCGCTCACACAGGCCCCTTTGTTGGTCTTCCCACAATCGATCGCATCATTGTTCTCTTCAGAGGGGTGAATAAGACTTTGATGGCCACAATTCTTCTTCTAATCTCTTTTAGGGTGATTGCAAAGATTCTCCTGGTTGGTCTATGCAATTTCTTCCACACAACAGCTCTAATGATTATTGCAAATGGATGGACGACTCATACGCCACCGACAAATAATAGGCTACAGGCTGACCATAGCTATCACTCGAACTATCTACTCTTCATTTCCTTGGGCACTTATTTACACACGTCAAAGAATACACTAAGGGCTATCTTCAATCAATATAATTGAACACAAAAACTCAACAAACTCTGATTTAAGATAGACAAACTACTTTGCAATCTATTTAGTTGACAGAATATCGAGAATGTCTCAACCTCACACCATTCTAGGAATCATCTAGTTGGAGAAAATCTCTCACATCTAACTAATACGAACAACCTCCTACAAACTAGCCATAGATTCTCTAGGTAGATACCAATTCTTCTTAATATTGACCAATAATCATTACAACCACATATGTGTTTACACCTAAAACAAATAAGAGTTACATATTCCAACAGATTCGTCAAGTTCATGCTTTTGCAGACTTTTCAACAGATTCCTCACGTTCATGTTTTTGCAGACTCCCTAGCTGGTGTAGAGTTGTTGGTTTCTTTCATGAATATGCTTTATTTAAATGTGCCTTAGTCCTCCTGGAACTAGTGTGAGGACAATGGTCCAATAATTTTCTTAAGAGAATGAACTAGGGAGGACAAGGCAAACAAGGGCATTGCATGGTTTTATACATTAAGCTCATTTGGCCAATGAAGGAATGGCTCACCCTGCAATCCAATCCATAGAACACAGGTTTAAGACTTGGCTTGTCAAGTAGTCCCCAAAAAAAAACATAAACATAAACGCTTCATAATATATGTGAGCTCCAATCTTCCGTGTAAACAAAATTATTCCACTTAATAAAAGGAAAAATCAAGAACCGTATGGTGGTGATTGGTAGAATTAGGTCTGTCCATGATATCTTATTCATTAGCTCCTGCGAAAGGAATTAGAAAAAAACAGCCGTTGTCGGGGATCGAACCCGGGTCACCCACGCCCTTTCGGACCAGAACCTTAATCTGGCACCTTAGACCTTAAAAATGTTATTGTTAAAAATATTAAACTGTTTTTAGCCTATACTAGTAGGCAATTTCCGTCATGACTTGGAAAAATGCCCAGCGCAACTCTGACAGCAATGAGGTGGGGAGTACTTACATTTTTATAAAACAGAAATCAGAAATCGAGAAAAGGGGCATTCCGAGAATCGAACTCGGGACCTCTCGCACCCAAAGCGAGAATCATACCACTAGACCAAATGCCCTCTCATAACAAAATCCAACTGGGCCATCCCAGAACAGCAAATATTTGTATTTCAGATTGATAATAGGCTCCCACAGTCGACTCCCTCGCATTTTTTTCCATGGAGATGAATATAGCTGGCATAACCTTAAGCCAAAAACAGAACTAACAATATGAAGTAGGTAATTTTTTTTTTAAATAAATAAAATGAATTTTATAATTTAGTATTGAAATATCATAACGTTATCTTATTTTTCTATCTATAAAATTGATATGATATCAATATATGTCAAGTAAATATAATATTTTATATAAAATTAATAATAAATTTAATGTTTCCCTAAAAGGGGTAATGAAGATTGGGGCCATGATAAGCCTCACGTGTCACCTGTTACCAGCATGCAAAATAATATGCAGGGTAGTAATGGAAGGATAGGGGAGGCGTATTCCAATTTGATTGTGGATGAATTGGCTTGTCCCAACAACATAGGAAGCTCAGGTAATTAGTGAGAGACATGATACTTCACATCATGGGAGATCACATGGTGTTTGGTTATCCGTCAACACAGGAATTTCATCATTCGAGGATGCTAGTTGTAGAGGTTTGGATTTCGGGCTTGTGTGGAGGAGAAAAATATGACACTCAATATCGCAACCTCTTTAGTGCACTAGTTGATAATAAAATTCATCACCCGGGTACTGTTGGGCACTTTAATTGTCTAAATAAATAGATAATTAAGGTGTTCAATATAAATTGTCAAACCCAGGGAAGCTCTGTTATTGTAAGATAATTGTGCACATTCTATGCTAGATTATGAAAGCAAACATTAATCAAGTTGCAGTGCTGAAAGAAACAGAGTTTGAAAAGTTGAACACTAACACAAGTTGTTGACATAGCTGGAGTTTTAATCTACTATTTGCAGAATTGAAATCACACTTGCATAATTGAAATATAATCTTATGAGTGTATAAGAATCCTGGATTATCTAATCTATTCTAATTTTCTATATTTCTCTTGCAGAAGGAAGTTTTGTGCTAATTGCTGAAAGGAAACCTACTTAATTACAAAAAGGGAAGTTCACTCTTCTATTTACTTTTGCTTGAAAACAAAGGTTTTAATCTAATGCAGAAAAGGAATTAACTCTCAAAGCAATTCTCCAGCAGTATTCAACAATTGTTTTAAACTCTCATGAGACACATTGATGCGCATTTAACAGAAAGGGACTGAACTGTAACAACAAATAGATTCTAGAAATGTTAAACAGATAAATCACACAAATCAAAGAAGTGAATCTAAAATCAAAACAGAGGGGAGTCGGTGAGGAAGGTGGGCCCTTTCCTTCTCACTGAATCCACTCGAAAAGATTACAATAGGTTAAAGAAACTCAATTCACTTCTTTATTAACTCGCAAGAAATGTTTAGGTACAATATGCTTCACTTCACTCTCTGTTCACAGCTAATCTTCGATACCAATGATTACAAAATCTCTGCTATTTAAAGACAAAGTCATTCAGTTAAAACGGACTTAGAACAACCTTGAGAATCCGAGATTCTCAAGTTGTTCATATGATACAAAAGATCTGTCATCTTCACAAAATATGGAAAAAGAATCTTGATCACCATCGTGAGCCTAAACGTGTAACAGCTTGAGGATCGATCTTCAAGATTTGGATTTGAGCAATATACCATCTTCCAAGATCGGTGGACATCTGTTGCAGCAGGTGTAACAGCTTCCGGGATCGGTGCGCAATTGTTGAAATCGTGTAACAACATGCAAAATTGGTGCACAGTTGTAGCAGTTGGTGTAACAATAACGATCTTCTTCAAAACTTTGTTGTTCTACACATTTTGATCATTAGTTGAACATTCATGGGTAAAATATGAGAAACGCTTCCAATCAAACATGTTAAGTAAATAAGAATATAAAAGTAATATCAATGATTCATACCTTGGGAAAAAGGGTCTTAGCACACATTATAATAGGCATTAGCATAGAAATGATAAGGTTGAATGAGCAAAATAAATAGTGAAAAATGGACATTTTTGGGTCCTGACCTGCCCCCCAATTGAAGACATTGCATGTCCTCATGCAAAACACATTCAAGCCTTAATCTGAATTTGAGTCAGGGAAGTGACTCCTCCAATGCAAACTGTTAAGACAAATCACTAAGTACTCGTATAGGAAAAACCTATGTGTACCCCCAACATCTGTTGTTTCAAAAATCTTCCTTTGTTTCTTTGTCTTCAAGAACATAATCAGTTTGAGTGTGTAACATAGGTTCTTGTGTAAAAGTTGCTAATAAACAAACAACTACTCTATTGCGTTGAGATTTCCTCTGCCTTACTGGTTTTTGTGGAGCAGTAAGGTCATATTCTGTCTTGACTGAGAAACTGGCCGGTTCTTCAGTGTGACCATTGATTTGTACTTTCACTACTTTATACCCTATCTGAAAGTAAATATTACCACATTCATAGCACATGTGCTCTTTATTTTGGTCCATAACAACTTTTGTCAGTGCTAATATGTCCAAGGCTATCCCCTTCGGGTTTTTCTGTTGAACAACTTGCAATTCCTTCTTTAGGGAAGCCAACTCTATTTTGAGGCTTTCATTTTCCTTCATTAGTTCAGAAATCCTTGAATTTTCTGCATCCTTTATCTTCTTCTCAATTTGAGCAAGCAACTGAGCAAGTGGCACATCCTCAAGATGTTGTGTAATTGGTTCTTGTGTAACAGCTAGTTCTGGCATGACTGGTTCTTGTGGGACAGTCACTTCCTGGGTAGTTGGTTCTTTTGTAACAACTAAGTGTTGGGAAGAGGTTGGTTCTTGTGTCTCAGTCATGTTGTTGGAAGGGACTGGTTCTTGTGTAACAACCACTTCTTTGTCAATGGAGGATAATGGACAAAGAATAGGTAATGCATGTTCTATATTCTTCCATCCGACTATTGCTTCAGTAGACCTTGCTGGCCTAGTTCTCCTCCTAGGTAATGTAGAGACAAAAACAGGGGATTTCCTTTTCTTTGCTTTAGGAGAAGGAGGGTGTTCTTCAACAACTAGGCAAGGAGAAAGAGGGTGTTCTTCAACAACCACACAAGGAGAAGGTATTGGGATGTTGGGGTCTGATATAATCTGTACATCGTCACTCATCGAGTGACGCACAGAATCACCAAGCGGAGCCGATGATTCTACTGTAATTTGTGTACATTCGGCCTGTAATGAGAAAATGGTTTCTTGAAATTCCTTGCACAATGTAAAACCCGGAATACGTACCTCCATAAAATCTGGTAGGGTCTGAGTATCAGCAAAATCAAGACATTCTATGGCAGCGTCTGGTGCAACTCTATCGATGCCTCTCTAAGATTTTATTTTATGTTGATGTTTTCTTTTCTGAGATGCTTTAGTGGCAGTGATAGTAGGGGCTTGAACGACTGTTGTAGCAATAGGAAGGTTGTGAGTTGCTTATGGTGAAACTTTGTTGATGCCTTTTTGAGATTTTCTTCTGGTTTGATGTTTTATTTTCTGAGATGATTCACTGGAAGTGACAGTAGAGGCTTCAACAGTTGTTGCAACAATGGAAGGGTTTATCGTTGTTGTTGCTTCAACAGGAGATGAAGTCGTCGTTCTTGCTGTTACAGTGGGGGTTGTAACTGTTGTTGTAGGACACCTCGATGACCGAGTTCTCCTCATAGGAAATGCAAAGAAAGAAGCAGGGAGTTTCATCTTCTAAGATTTAGGAGTAGGAGGGAGTTCTTCAACAACAGTTGTTGCAGCCGAGGGTTGAGGCTCATGATTTGGTCCAAGGATTGCGTTGTCAACTGCTGGCTCAAGCACAACCGCAGGCATGGGGTTAAGTTGTTTTGGTTTAACTCTATCGACGCTTTTCGGAGTGGTGTTAGAGTTGCTTCTGGTTTTGCGTTGGCTTCTTGGAGTCGACTTACGGGCAGTTACAGTGGGGGTTTTAACTGTTGGTGCAGCTGAGGGCTCAGGAATTGGCTGCTCGTGGTCGGCCATAACATTAGGCATAGAATTTTGTTGTTCTTACACTTCAGGTAATGGGACATTAGGAATTCCCATTCCATTATGAATCAACAACCCTATCAGTCTATGATTGGAAAGACAATTCATGGGATGCTTCGATCTCTTGACAAAGTGAGCCATATTATGCAAGGAATGAAGAAGGTAATAAGGGATGTTTATTAGCTTCTGATGTCTCAAATGTGACAGTAGTATAAAATCAGAGAAATAAACTACTTGAAATCTTCCTTCGCATGTAATGCACCTTTTTACAAATTCTGAGACTTTCCCCCATGGTTCTAGTAAGGAACTTACATCTGCACCTTGGCCCTTGGTCTAAACTTGCTCATTGTTCTCGCGAAAACCCTTATGTGCATCGGGAAGATGTGTTTTTATGTTAAACCATCTTTCTCCTATTGTCGGCAACCCTGTCACAGCAACCACGGTTTCCTCTGTCACTGGAATCCTCACCCCGTGCACCATTGAATATCCTTCTGTGAGATTTTGACTGAACTCCAATACCTCTGCTTCATTAAACCTCTGTAGCTTCTTAAAATAAGAAATCCAACTAGCCTACAGAAATATTTGGTAAACATCTGGGTGTAGCAGCAATGCATCCATATTTTCTGGTTCATACCTCACAGTTGATCCTCACATGATGTCACTTTATATTTTAATAGTCACTTAGGAGGAGAAACCAACACCTAAATCAAAGACACGGCAAGGCCGAATGTAGATTGCATAAAGAACGCAATGTCTCAGTGAAAATAAGCGTGGTCGAAAGGTGGCGGAGGTGATTATAAAAAGGGATTTTTGACGACTGAGATTTTCTTTCCCCCCACCTAATCTGATTGGTTCATGGTTTAACAAATTTAGGACAACCGGTAGGTAAGAATTAAATCTTTCTTCCATATCTTATATTACTTTGACACATAAGATTAGTCATGTACCTCATAACTTACCACGTTAACTGATCTATCGGAGTAACTGCATTGTCCAACCGCCATTTGATCCACGTGGAAATGGTTGTAATGATGAGAGATGGCTCTGGAACGTGGGAAATGATGATATGACAAGTGGAGCAAAGGTCGAGTCCTTTCTTTGGTTGATCCACTGAAAAGTTGTTGATGTGGAGTCAAGTAATGATGAAGCGGTCTTTTCTTACAGAGAGAGTGGAAAAGATAGCAGCGGAAGTGACAATAGTGTTTCAGCATGGAAAAGTAGCAGAAATGCAAAAGAAAAATGGGTGAAGAAACATGTAAAATAGCGAAAAGGAATATAGTGGTAGGTGTATCAACATGTATTTTTGGCCGAACTGGTGGAATTCAATGTAGCAGCATGTAAATCGGCCAAATTGTCGGGAAAATGGTGGAACAACATGTAAGGTGAAACGACAAAATAGTCGGGAAAAAGGTGTACCAACATGTAAAGTGAAACGGAAAAACAGTCGGGAAAATGGTGTAACAGTATGTAAAGTGACCATGGTGTAATATCATGTAAAGAGACCATGGTGTAACAACATGTCAAGAGGTGTAACAGCATGTAACCTGGCCGAACACAGAATCCCTTAGTTTTTTGGAAGTTTTTCAAACTTCAAAAACCAATCCTTTGGCTCATTTTGCTGTAATCTATCGTATTGTTCATTGATCTATCTTCATACAAGTAACTGCCTGATACCCTTTGGCTGAATTTATTAGAAAAACATAAAAAATTTAAGCAAAAACAGAAAAAATTCAAATTTGTAGAGTTTATTTATATACAAGGTTTTATTGAAAAGCGAAAATTTCTAAGGTTCAGAAAGGGAAGGAACAAGCTCCTTTCCCTGTAAAAAGTGATAATCTGTATCAGCTGTACATCTGGATTTGAATTCGGCTTTGGAAAGTGGGCGCTAATACAAGCGCAAGCAATGACCATTTGCAAGTAATTGTGTATTGGATCCATCAATAGTGATTAACCTGACTCTCCCATCGGGAAAAACAATGTCTACCTCGTAAGGTCCCAACCATCTTGTACGCAGCTTACCCTGAAATTATTTAAAACGTGAATCATATAACAGAGCCCAATCTCCCTTTTTGAATAATTTCTTCTCGATGACTCAGTCATGCCACTTGATTCTTTGTTGTTGAATTACTGTAGTTTGATGAATAACGTCCAAACTCTTTTCATCTAGCTCATTTAGTTGTTGCAATCTAGCCTTTTGTGCTTTAGTCAAGTCTAGATTGATTGTTGATGCAATTCTTAGGGTTTTGATCTCGAACTCAATGGGAAAAATAGGGCTCTTCCCATATACCATTTCATAAGGAGAAAAACCAGTTGTATTCCTCCAAGTGGTTAGATAAACCCATAGAGATTCATGCAATCTATCAGACCAATCCCTACGATGTTCCCTCACTGTTTTAGTAAGAATGGCTTCTATTACTTTGTTTGTACTTTCCACCTACCCATTACCTTGGGGATGGTATGGATAAGTTGTTCTATGCAAAACATGATATTTACTGAGTAGGGATTCAAACTTATGTGATGTGAAAGGTGGTCCCCCATCAGTTACTAATTCTCTGGGAACTCCAAACCTAACAAAGACATCTTCAAACAAAAATGCTAATACGGCTTCTTATGAGGCTCTGATGAGTGTTTTTGCCTCAACCCACTTGGTCATGTAATCTCTGCAGACCAATATATAGACTTTCTGATTAGAAGGTGGGTTAATGGGCCCTACAAAATCCATGGCCCATCTCTCAAAAGGCTCTAAAACCACTTGAGGTTGGAGAGGCATCTCATCCCTATGATTTGGCTGACCCATGCATTGGCAACTTTCACAGGCTTGGACATACTTCCTTGCATATTGAAATATTGTGGGCCAGAAATAACCCATCCTCAAAATTTTATGCCCAGTCCTTTTATCAGCAAAATGACCCCCACAAATTCCAGCATGGCAAGATTTAAGCAGATCATAAACGTTATCATCCCTCACACATCTTCTGATTTCTTGATCCAGGCCTGTGTAGAAAATGTATCCCCCTATCCAACTATACCGAGCACTCTTCTGAATTATATTCCTTCTTTCTCGGGGAGATAGATGTGGAGGTACCTTCCCTGCAACCAAATAATTAGCAATGTCTGCATACCAAGGTGAGTGCAAAGATACTGCAAACAAATGTTCATCCGGAAAGGAATCATCTACAGGTGAATCATCATTTATATTCAATCTTGAGAGAAAATCAACAGCCACATTTTCTTTTCCTGGTCTATATACTATAGTGATGTCAAATTCTTGTAGTAATAGAAACCATGTTGTAACTCGGGTATTAGTAATAGGTTTATTCATTAAATATTTAGTTGTTGAATGATCAGTATGAATAAAAGTAGAATAATCAGTGAGATAATGCCTGAATTTATTGATTGCATAAACTACTGCCAAGAATTCTCTTTCTGTAAGTGTATAATTTAACTCAATAAGAGCCAAGTTCTTGTTGATATAGTAGATAGCATAGGGATCTTTGTCCTCCCGTTTCCCTAGCACTGCACCAATTGCAGTATCAGAGGCATTTGTAGAAATGTGAAATGGAAGAGCCCAATTGGGTCCTCTCAAAATGGGAGTTGTGGACAATTTTTGTTTCAGATCTGTAAAAGACAATTCGCCCTTGTCAGTCGAACTAAAGTCAACATCTTTTGTTAATAAAAAAAATAAAGGAGAGGCAAGTTTGGATTTTTTTTTAATGAATCTCCTGTAATATCCAGCATGCCCTAAAAAGCTTCTTACCTCCTTCTGAGTTGATGGAGTTGGAATGTCCAAAATTACCTAGATTTTGGCTGGGTCTACTTGAATTCTTGCATGAGAAATGAAATGTCCCAGCACCACACCTTCGCTCATCATCATACGACACTTTTCTATACTAAGAGAAAGATGAGACTATATGCATAAGGTGTAAAGCCATCCATGAATATTTCCATACAGTCATTCACCATATCAGAGAATATACCAATTACAACTCTCTGGAAAGTGGTTGGTGCATTACATAAGCCAAATGGGAGAACGTTGTAGAAAAATGTACCCCAAGGGATGGTAAAGGTGGTCTTATCTTGATCCTATGGAGCAATAGTTATCTGATTATAGCCACTAAATCCATCTAGGAAAGAAAAAAACTTTTCCCCGATAGGTTGTCTAGAACCTGATCAATGAATGGCAAAGGGAAATGATCCTTCTGTGTGGCCTTATTCAGGGCTCTATAGTCCACACACACTCTCCATTTACCATTCATTTTAGGCACAATAACCAACAGTGAACCCCACTCGCTGTCTGATATAGGGTAGATGAATCCGACATTTAGAAGTTTATGGAGTTCTTCCTTAACAATCTCTTTAAGATTAGGGTTCATTCTCCTTTGGGGTTGGAAAAAGGGTCGGCAGTCTTCTTTAATGTATATATGGTGGGTGCATAGTTCAGAGGAAATTCCTTTCATATCCATGTAATCCCAAGAAAATGCTTTTTTATGTTCAATCAACAACTTCATCAAACTATGAGTTTCAACAGAATATAAATAGGGATTGATGTCCAGGGTTTTACCAGGTTTGATTTCTACAGCGATGCTCTAAGAACTAAATTTAGGAAATAATTCATCTGTTTCAGCATCTGTTGTTACAATTGAATTAACTTGATTTACAACAGTTTCAGAGAACATCTCTGCACTGGCTCCTTCCAGGGAAGCAGGGTCAAAGATTTGACTCAATTGGTGGTACGTGTTTGGTGTAACAACAGAGGGGTCACTAATAAAGATATTGATTATCTCATCCTCTGTATCATCTTTGAAACTCAAGGCTTTTCCTATGGTTAGCACAGGCAGAGCGTTTTCATCCTCAATGTCCATCCATAAAGAATTTTCGGGTTCCACACTGGGTGTAGCATGAGGATAAAGGGTAAGTTTCTTGGTATCATAACCATCAGAGATGGTCATTGAACCAGATCTACAACCAATGAAGGCATCATCTACAACTAACCATGGTATTCCTAGAATTAGAGAATGACCCCCCAGATGAGTTTTAGGTTGCAATACGACAAAATCAACAGGATACTCCCATGAATCAACTTAGAGAACTAGATCATCGATTACTCCTTCTAGTTTAATAGTAGATCGATCAACTAACTCTAAAACAGTAGGAGTAGGTCGGACTCGCGTCCTGAGTTGCAACAATTGTGTCATCTCTATTGGCACAATGTTAATTGTTGCCCCTAAATCAACAAGAACATCGGGAATAAATGTTTGTCCAATTTTGACAGTGACTGTAGGGTTTCCTGGGTCGCCATATTTAATAGGTGGGGTTTTGCCTAACATAATTTTAGATAATTCTCCCACTACGTGTACTGTGAGGGGGTCCCTAGGTTTCCTTCCAAGCTTTTTGATACAGAGATCTCTCACAATCTTCGCATAAATAGGGACATCCCTAATCACTTGTAATAGTGGAATGTTAACATGTAGATTTTGCAATTCTCCTAAGAGATTGAAGGATGGTAATTCCACAGTTTTGGTAATTGCTAATATTTCAAGGAATGGAAGTTTTGCTAATTCTACGATAGGTTCATCAATTTCTTTTGTATCAGCAGACGGTTTTTCCCCTGATTCCTTGTCTGATTCTGAAGATGGAGCATCTTCAATTATTGGCTCGATTATTCTCCCCGATCTTAATTTTATCTCATCACAAGGCATAGGGGTAATAAACAGGGCTAGCACATTGTGTATATCAATGTTCTGAACGGCCTTATTATTTGGATTTGGGTTAGGTTGCACATGAATATGAGGTCGTAAGGGAGGATTGTTCTATGGGGCATCAGGAGGTAACTGCAACTGTTGTTGTTGATATTGAGGTTGGAACTGTTGTTGATATGGGTTCTTTTGGTGAGGGTTTTGATAACCAAGTTATTGTTGAGGGCGTCTCCAATATGGGTTCCATTGCCCAGGATGATTCTGTTGTTGGGGCATAGGTACCCATGCATTGGGATCCTGATAAGGAGGTAGCATCTGATTTAGAGGGGGGGAATTCATCTGGACATATTGAAGTTGATTGTTCACATTATTCCAATAATTAAGTGTTGCAGGAGAGAATTGAGGATTTGTACCTTGACTTCTTAGCTGCCATTGTCTTCTCTGTGTTATTAGATAGACAAACTTTGCTTCCTCATTAGTTTCCTTCATTGATGATTTTACACTTGGTAACGAGGGACATTTGTCAGTGGGATGATCTAATTCACAAATAAGACATACCTGGACATTGTTCAGTGGGCACTCCCTTGGTGGATGTTTGTCTCTACATTTCAGACAGAAAATGGACAATGCCCGATCTGATTCTTCTTGTTTTTGTTTGATTTGTAGAGTATCAATTTGTGAAGAAAAAGAGTTAATCATTTATGTTTTGAAACCTTCTAACAGATTTCCTATTTCTTCTCTTGTTGCCCCTCCATTGGCTGATTTATGTACCCTTGAAAAAGTGGTATCCCTGGTAGCTGACTTATTCCTTGTAGATCCTCGAGAGCATCTCTTACACATATTTACAATCTCTTCATCGGATTCCTTAGATATATCTCCCTTTCCAAGCATATTCAACATATCTAAACAATCATCTCTAACTCCTTTGAGAAAAATAGTTTTGAGAATGTCCTTACTCACATCTGGATGTCCAGACCTTTGTAGATTATATTGGAGTCGCTCCACAAAATATTCAAGGGTCTCGTCCTCCTTCTGAGACATCTTAAACAGTTCCTCTCTTCGTTCCCTTGTTCGGCAGTAGTCTTCGTACTTGTTCAGAAAAAGCTGCCTCATGTGTCCCCATGTTGAAATATTCTCTCCTCCAAGGCTCATGAACCATCTTAACGCGTTACCCTTCAATGTGGATGGAAACAATTTAAGCTTCTGCGCAGTGGTAGTGTAGTCATAGATTCTACATAGAATATCAAATTCAAACAGAAACTCATATGGATCTTCAATAGATAATCCATGGAAATTAAGTGCTAATTGTTGAAAGGAAACCTACTTAATTGCAGAAAGGGAAGTTCACTCTTCTATTTAATTTTTCTTGAAAACAGAGGTTTTAATCTAATGCAGAAAAGGAATTAACTCTCAAAGCAATTCTCCAGCAGTATTCGACAATTGTTTTAAACTCTCATGAGACACACTGATGCGTATTTAACAGAAAGGGACTGAACTGTAACAACAAATAGATTCTAGAAATGATAAACAAATAAATCACACAAATCAAAGTAGTGAATCTAAAATCAAAACAGGGGGGAGTCTGTGAGGAAGGTGGGCCCTTTCCTTCTCACTAAATCCACTCGAAAAGATTACAGTAGGTTAAAGAAACTAAATTCACTTATTTATTAACTCACAAGAAATGTTCAGGTACAATATGCTTCACTTCACTCTCCGTTCACAACTAATCTTCGGTACCAATGATTACAAAAGCTCTGTTATTTAAACACAGATTCATTCAGTTAAAACGGACTCAGAACAGCCTTGAGAATTCGATATTCTCAAGCTGTTCGTATGATACAAAAGATCTGTCATCTTCAAAAAATCTGGAAAAAGAATCTTGATCACCATCATGAGCCAAAACGTGTAATAGCTTGAGGATCGATCTTCAAGATTCGGATTTGAGCAATATACCAGCTTCCAAGATCGGTGGACATCTGTTGCAGCAGGTGTAACATCTTCCAGGATCGGTGCGCAGTTGCTGAAATCATGTAACAACATGCATAACTGGCGCACAGTTGTAGCAGCTGGTGTAACAATAGTGTTCTTCTTCAAAACTTGGTTGTTCTACACATTTTGATCATTAGTTGAATATTCATGGGTAAAATATGAGAAACGCTCCCAATCAAACATGTTAAGTAAATAAGAATATAAAATAAAGATCAATGATTCATACCTTGGGAAAAAGGGTCTTAGCACACATTATAATAGGAATTACCATAGAAATGATAAGGTTGAATGAGCAAAAGATATAGTGAAAAAGGGACATTTATGGGTCCTAACAGGTACCCTCCTCTATATATTTTTTGTTTTGTTCTTGTCTTTGGGCACCTTGCTTTCAAGAATTGTCCAGTGGGCTCTTTGGGAATTCAACCTGCTAAGGTCTTTGCACTCCCCTAGGTTGTGGGTGAAGGTTTCGTCTTTCCAAAATTGTCTCAATAGTTTCCCTATTTCCTTATAGAGCCCCGTAGAGAGTTTTGTTGAACGTTTCAATATATTGCATGTCATTATTCCTTTCTTCCATCCCATACTTAGTATAGTAACAATGACCAAAGGAAACAACCTCATGGCTAGTGAAAAAGGGGAAAACAAGGATAACCGAAAGGTCAAAGTCTGGACCTTGAAAGCCCCTATCCTTGAAGAGCTCTGTTATGTTACCATGACTAAAAAGGAAGCCCCATCAGTGACTAATTTCTCCCATACTAGGTTATGTTATCTCCTATCCTAGGTATAACTAATTATATTATGTCTCGAGGCCCACAGGTCCTAGACATGGAGTACCAAGAGCCATATTGACTTGAGACTGGCCCTAGAGGGCCCATCCTTCTTCTTCAATGCCTCTATTTTGTCAGCAACAACAACATCCATCCCATCGGCCTAATTCTGAAGTAGCAGTGGGTATTTCTCTATGAGGTAATGAGTCTGGGTATCATGGTATGTGTTACTCTGATTCTCAAAAAAATTTGAATATGTGCATTTAATTCTCTTTTGATTCATGACGTGTATTTGGAATTTATGCCTTTTGACTTCTCCATACCTGGGGGGGATGACAAAATTCCGTAGAAAGTTGGTTCCCCTAGGAGTGAGTTTCCACTGGGTGGGTTATGAAAGGTCATCATCCATTCCTATCATACTTATCACTTTTCATCATCTTCCCTCTCATCTTTCCCCTACATTGGTTTAGGCATTAGGTTTTCCAAGCTAGTAAAGGGTTGTGCCTTGCCTTATGGGAAGAAGGGGCTAAAGTCTTAGAGGGTAAAAGTAGGTGGAAAAAGTTAAAAGCCAAAAGATCAAACCTTGAGATGCTTTGCCCAAGGATCTCCGAGAAAGCAATAAAAGGCTTCTCAGCAAGAAAAAGAGGGGACCCATGAAAAGATAAAAATCAAGACTTAGTTGGTGGATAGGGGGTCTCATCACAAGCCAACCTATTAGGTACATGGGCATGTAGCGGTATGACACTGCTATTCATCTGGTCACCACACCAGGGTAGTGGCTCTTGGTGGCATAGCCAAGAGAAAGTGGGTCTCATCACGATCCAGCCTTCTCATCTCCATGAAGTGCTTGTGGGTAACGTTGTCACCACTGGTCACCATGCCAGGGCAGTGTCCCCCAGCTATTCTCTTGAAAGAAAAAGAAATGAGATAAAAATTAAAAAGGCATTGAATGGGCTAGGAAAAAATTGCATCCATGACAAGGTGCAGCTCACCCTCTTCAAAGGCACCCACAAGTAAGGCCTACATTTCCATGTCATCACTACACCCCTTTCCCAAACATCCCCACACCATCTCATGCACTCACATGACCTAGATTGGTATTCACCTGGAAACACCCCACACCCAAGGATAATTGGCCCAATAGGATGTCCTTGAACCCTCTCCAAACCTGTCTTGTAGAATAGCACAACGTCTTTGAGCACTTGTCTGGGAAAAGGGGGTTTTATGCACATGTTTGGGTAACTTGATTAGTAGATGTGATTGATATTTCTATGATCCGTGTGACTTATGAGACCATGGAGAGCATACTTGTTGTTGTTGCAGGACCACGACCGACATACAGGTACATATGGGGAGACGATTAGCTCGGACCTCCATAGGGATGAAATCCCACCAGATGGATGTTGAGACCCTAGCTAGGGGAAGCCATATACCAGAGGCTTGCACTAAAGAGAGAGGAGGACGCTCCACCAGAGATAGCTTGGCAGGACTGGACCCAGGGGGATCTAGCCTTTCCCATTGAATGTTGGCCTTGGAAGGCCCATGATGTCACCTCTGTGACCCTTGATGTCACTCAGCGTCAGATGGACACGATGGACGTAGTTGTGTTCCAAGTGGCACGTGTGGCATGATCGAGAGGCCTTGGAAGACCTAACATTTTTCTCCTGTAGGACAATGTTTCACCTAGGAGTCCCAATGTCACCCTAGAAGGGCAGGATGTCACCTCTTTTTCATGTTTTAGGGTTTACTTTGTCAATTTTATGTAAAAAACTGGATATTTTATGTAACTGGCCATGTCCGCCTTTTTTACCTAATTTTGTAATTAAAGGTCATTTGGGTTGTATAAATAAGGGATTAATCCCTTGTGTTTTTTCATCATTCTTTCACTCACACAAGTGAGGTCTGAAATTTGGCCTCTTTAAGGATTATTGGCTGAAATTAAGTGGTGTGCAACTCTTGGAGGAGGCTTGTCTTGGTGTATTTTGACAATTTCTTGGTGGAAAGTCTTCAACTAGGGCATATTGCTAGATTATTCTTGGTGAATGTAAGTGAAAATCTACAATTCTTCTTTCTTTGAATGGTTATAGTATCTTTTACTTTTCATTTACTAAGGTTATGAAATTGCTAGTGTAAAACCCTAGGAGATTAAGAACATGTTATTGTCCTTGTCTCAATAGCTATCCACCTACTAGATTTTGCTAGAAGACATATCCATTGAAGCATGTGCCAGAGCCCTACCTTTGTAGCACTCTAACACCATTGCTTCATCAAGATTTTATTTATCTCAAGCTTGAGCTAAAGAAGAAGGAAATCCGCTAGAGCCTAGGGTTACCTACTTCCTAATAGTTGTTTTCCTTCTAGGGTTTGGTGATTGAGGCCTTGGGTTACCAACACCTCAACCATTCTCCCTATTGTCTTTACCTCACACATTATCATTTGTTTCCTTCAAAGATTGTTGCTGCAAAAAGTGACTCCATTATCCCTAAAGACACTGGTTTATAGCTTATACTTGTTTGATTAATGAAAACAACCTCCAAACCATTTACCTCAAGATATTTGCTAACTACTCCTAACCCTAAATTGTATTAATATACTAACATTATTGTTGTTGTTACAAAAGTAAGCTACAACCATATATTGGAGCAGTAAAAGCTCCTAAAAGAAATTGTTAAAGTTGATTTTTACATTGCCTTCTTAGCTACTGACAAGTGCTAGCATATTGCTAATTCTAGATTACTATTTTGGGTCATTTTGAAGCTTATTCAAGGCTTAACTGTGAAGCTATTAATATATATACATTGTTGTTATAAATTTCTGTTTGCTTCATCTTATACATCAACTTATTTCTCTTATTGAAAGTCCAAGGTTTTACAAAGCTCTAACATCAATTGTTACTTGCAAAATAGTGTTTTCTTGTTGTCTTGTTCTGGGTAGGTACACTCAAGCATATATTTGCTTCATACTGTTAAACCTTTGGGACTTTATGATTGGTGTGAATTTTGAGAGGGGACAAATTTTCTTGATACCATTACCTTTTCCTTCTCAAACCCCTAGGTCATCGAGGACGTCTCCCCTGGTTTTTCACCCCTAAGGAGTAAGAGGTGTCTTATTTAGGTGACAGTGATAGGACAACCTCCTATTACGCCAATTTACCGTCCACTTTCCTTTGGATTTTGGGAAAGTACAAATTGTTCAATAACATTTTGGCGTCATTGTCAGGGAACACTGAGGCAATTCTCCTTAAAGACGACCCTTTTTGGTTAGCATTTCCTCAAAATCCTTTACTTTGCAAAGATTACTTGGCGAAACCACTGAGGGTGATCCCCTCATCTCTTTGATAATCCCAAAAATATTTTCTGGCGACTCCACAAATGATGACCCGTAGCGAACGTCAGTATACACTTTCTTCTCCAGTAGTTCATGTTTCCCCTATGGCCCCTCCTAGATGGTCTACCAAGGAACTTTTTATCCCTTTGGACTTAGCTAGCAGTAAAGGTGGATTACATGATCTCCCAAAAAGGGCAGACACCTGGATACCTAAGTTCTCGGGAAAATTATGATCTTATGGAAACTCGCGTTAGACCAAATTTTGTGAGGGGTATGATTTTCATCAATCAGGACAAGAGCACCCTGACACCTTTATGAGTTTTTTTTTGAGCTCATTCACCGGGAGTGCCAGAATATGGATTAATGGTCTCCAAAATGGAAGAATCAAAACTCCTAAATATTTGAGACAAACTTTCATGAATAGATGGTGTAAATAAAAAAGCTTGGCCTCCTTTTATTCTCAATACCTCGAAGTTTGTAAACAGACCAACGAAGACATTGGGGAATTCAATGATAGGTTCAATGCTCTCATTAGCAAACTCCTACCATATTTTCTCCCTAAAGGTGCTATCCTCCATCATTACCTAAACTCCCTAGAAGGAACTCTACAATTTACCCTCAAGGATCGATCACTTACAAGGCTAAAAATGGCCCAAGAGGTTGCTTGCCAAATTGAGGAGAACCTTAGGTTCAACGATTCCATCCATCGGATTAACCTCTTGAACGATAATGACATCTGGGAACCAAATGATGAGAGCACAACATAACTAAAGCATAACCTCCCAGATATCCTAGAGGTAGAATATAGCGCTTACCCTAGAAAATGGAGCACAAGTTTCTCAAACATGAAAGATGATTCCTTTTTCTTTCAAAAAAATGAGCCTCCTGAAGATTTGAAACCCACTCAAGGCACATTTAGGAACCCCGAAGCGGAAGACATTGGATACTCCCTTTCACAAATCAACGAGGAAGACAATTTTGAAGAGGAGTTCCTTGTTGTCCACCGTGTTGGGAAAATGGGGACAAAATATGGAGAACCTGCACCCTTTTATGTTACCCTCCAAATTAATGGTTTCCTTCTCCATAATTGTGTTTTTGATCCAGATACCCCTAGAAATATTGTGACCGGAAATTTTATGCACCAGCTAGGCTTGAGTATATCACAACCAACCATGCAATGTGGTTTTACATGAGGCATCATTAAGGACCTGAGTGTTTCCTTCCATGCTTGCCCAGATGCCCCTTTCACTATTGATGTGTTAGTAATAGACACTTTAAGAAACTGGGGAATTCTACTCCGTAGTGTAATGATCCCAAGCCAAATTTTTCACTTGGTATCACTAACTACTATTGATTTATTGATGTGCAGGTGTTTATTGAGTTATTAAGTGCATACAAGATTCATCCAACACATGAAGATCATAACACATTCAAGATATAGAAGCACAAGCAAGATCTGACCTTTTTATTATGCAGAAATCAATACAATAGATGATCAATCTGGCATAAACCTCAGATGGTCGTACAAGCAATAGATATGAGCTACTACAAAATGCTTCCGTCAATAGAAAAGAAGCCTCCAAAGTTTGGATAAGTAATGAAGACCAATACCTAGCAGATCTAGATGTGAAACCCCCCAACTGAAGAGTGCCACACTCCAAGTGAAGACTGAAACCCTCAAGAATTCGGCCCTAATGGGAGGGTGCTCCAAATGAGCCCAAACTTGGTCAAATGATAGATCAGGGTAGTGGGAACCTCCTCCTAAAGTTTCAAGCCCAACATCCAAGCCCAACCCCTCCAACTGTTGAATCTCCTAAGGGAGTTGCGCCCTCCTGAATAGCTGAAACCCCAATGCAACTCGTCCCTAAGAAATACACCTCCAAATGGCGTGAAACTCTCCAAGAAGATAGATCAGGCTATGAGAATCCTATGGGAGAAGTTTCAGAACCAAATCTCAAGCCGATCTCTCTAGATCTGAGTTTTTCTGAATCACAGGACGTCTCCCAAGGCTCCAAGTCATCTGAATCTGCAAATAATTATATGATGATGATAAACCTTTAGAAAAGTCCTTAAACTGATGATCATTCCAAACAAAACCCAAATGTCAGAATGGCCCCAAGCCCTCTGGATAAGTTGGATCGAACCCCCCTCTAGATGATGTTGCATCCTTGCTGGAATCACAAGAACAGTACGACCTGTTACCTTCTAAAGCACTAGATGGAGATGAACTAAGACTAGAATGGTGTGGAGGAATCTTTCATCCCCGAGACCAAGCTATGGAACAAGGTGAGTGGATATTTCACCACTGAGTTTCTCACAAGGGTTTGTATAGCAAAACCCCCAAACTGACTGCTCAAGAGCAATAACAAGCAATATGCCAAATCCAGAATGAATAATGGGTGCCCCTTAGCCTCTTATTTATACTTTTTCTTCTAATCCTCTGTTGAGTTAAGTTAAATCCCAGGGTTAACTTCTATTCTTCTGTTGAGTTATCTTTTCCTCCTTTTATCCTTCCTCTTTCTCAAGTCAACTTAAAAATATAACTTTAATCTAGTTGACCTCCCCCCTTAGTGTGAGACTATGACCTAGTGGGGGTGCCCAGGCCATTGAGTCTCTTCATAACCTCCCTAAGAGGTGGGGGACATTACAATCTCCCTTGCTTGAAATTGCTTGTCCTCAAGCAATTCCAAACCTGCATCTCGTACTACCTATTCATTCTCCCAAGTGGCGTCTTCAATGGGAAAGTCTTTCCACCTGATCAGATACTCCTTGATGCTTCTCCTCCAGAGCTTCTATTCTTGAACTTCCAATATCTCTTCCAGAATCAACACTAGCTGACCTTCTTCATCCATGGGAGGTAGTATCTCAATGGGGCGTATGTGTTGGCTGATGGCCTTCTTCAGGCAGGATACATGAAAGACATTGTGTATCCGACTGCCTGGTGGAAGCTCTAACTCATAAGCCACAACCCCTACCTTTTTGCTGATTCTGTAGGGCATAAAGAAACATGGTTGTAACTTTTCTGCTCCACTCCTTTTAATGGAGGCCTGTCGATAAGGTTGGAGCCTCAAATAAACCAAGTCACCTACTTCAAAAGTGCGCTCCATTCTGTGTTTTTCCACCTGAACCTTCTGTTGATTCTGTGCCCTCTATAAATGATCCTTCAACTCCCGGAGAATGTCCTGGCTCTGTTCTTCCCAATCCTGCACCATGGGTGCCCTGCTGTTCCCAAAAGAAATTTCCACAAAGGAAAGGGGATCATAGCTATATAGAGTTCTAAATGGTGTCATGCCTATGGATACATGATGGGTGGTGTTGTAGCAATATTCTCCCAAGTGCAACCATCTGACCCATGCTTTTTGTTGTTCTGCTACGTAATTTCAGAGGTAGCCTTCCACCCATTTGTTGATTAGTTCAGTCTGTCCATTCGTCTGAGGATGATAGCTAGTACTAGGTGTCAATGTCGTACCTACTAATCTGAACAACTCAATCCAAAACATACTCATGAATCTGTTGTCCCTGTCACTGATAATGGTCTTGGGTAGACCGTGTAGTCTGAACACCTCTCTGAAAAATAAGTCAGCCACCTGTGTTGCGCTGAAGTATGTGGCTATGGAAAAGAAGTGTGCAAACTTCGTCAACCTGTCTACCACCATGAAAATGCAATCCTTCCCCTGTGCTTTGGGAAAACTGGTGATAAAATCCATGGATATACTTTCCCACTTGTGCTCTGGAATGAGTAGGGGTTGCAACAGTCCTGCAGGGTGCGTGTGCTCATCCTTGTTTTCTTGGCACGTGGTGCACTCTTTGACATGCTTAATCACATCCTCCTTGAGGCCTTTCCATGCAAACCTCTCTCTCACCTGCCTGTACGTCTTACTGATTCCCTGATGTCCTGTTATTGGTGAGTTATGACACGCATGAAGGATCTTAGCTTTGAGAGCTGACCCAGGAACTAAGAAGATTCGGCCTTTGTAATAAATGAGGTCCTTCATGACCCTGAAGTTGTTGTCCTGTATTTTTCCATCCAATAGTTGACAAGCGAACTGATCCTTTGCATATTCCACTATCAAGTGATCCTTCTAGTCGAATGACATACCGGACATGGAAAAAATGGATGGCCTCCTAGATAATGCATCATCTATTGCGTTGTTCTTCCCCTTGACGAATTCAATGTCAAAGTCGTAGGCCTGTATTTTGCTTACCCATTTCTGTTGTCTTTCATTCAAATCCTTCTACTCCAGTAGATATTTAAGACTGTTATGGTCTGATTTGACCAAAAACCTTGCACCTACCAAATATTGCCTGAATTTGGCTAGTGCATGCATGATAGCCAGCATTTCTTTGTCATAAATGTTGTAAAGTAGTTCAAGACCCCTGAGTTTCCGAATTTCATAGGCGAGGGGGTGCCTATTCCGCATCAACATGGCCCCTATACCTTCCCCCGATGCATCACACTCCAAGGTGAAGGGTATACCGAAATCTGGAAGAGCTAGAACTGGACAGGTGCTCATGACTTCTTTCATTTTCTCCATCGTGGCTTGGGCCTCGTCACTCCATTTGAAGGACCCCTTTTTGGTTAGGTTAGTTAAGGGTGCGCACAGTTGAGAGAACCCTTTGACAAATTTCCTGTAGTACGTGCATAGGCCCGGGAATCCCCTCAGTTTTGTGAGTGTCTTCGGAGTAGGCCATTCCTTAATGGCTGTTATTTTCTCCTGGTGTACCTGTACCCCTTTTTCCCCTTATGATGTGTCCCAAGTAGAGCACCTCTGTCATCCCAAACTCACACTTGGATTCCTTGGCGTATAGTGATTGTTCTTCCATGATTGACAGGATTTGGTCCACATGTCGAAGGTGTTCTTCCCAGGTCTTGCTATAAATGAGCAAGTCATCAAAGAATACCAACAAGTGTTTCCTTAGTTGTTTGTTGAACACATGGTTCATGCAGGACTGGAATGTGGCTGGGGCATTGGTTAACCCAAAGGGCATTACCAAAAACTCGTAATGGCCATAGTGACACCTAAAGGTTGTTTTTGGGATATCCTCCTCCCTCATCTTGATTTGATGGTAACCTGAACGGAGGTCATTTTTTGTGAAATATATAGCCCCATGTAGCTCATCCAACAACTCATCAATCCTGGGTATGGGGTACCTATTTTTGATCGTCTTTTTATTCAAGGCCCGGAAGTCAATGCACATTCTCATCGTTCTGTCCTTTTTCTTAACCAAGACTACTGAGGAAGCGAACGGGCTTGAACTTGGCCTGATGTGTCCCATGTCCAGAAGCTCTTTGATGGCCTTCTCCATCTCGTCTTTATACTTCTTGGGATGCCTATAAGGTGTGGTGATAACTGGTTTAGCCCCTACTTCTAGCTCAATGATGTGCTCGAATCCCCTGTCTGGTGGCACACCCGTAGGAATCAGTCCAAACACCTTATGGTGCCTGTCAAGGATCTTTTTTATCTTTAGAGCATAGTACACCTTTCCCTTCTCATCCACTCGTGTTGAGACTTTACATTCTGCTGCATATACAATTTATTCCCTTTTGAAGATGGCTTCCATCCTCTTGGTCGTGACCACTCTGGCGTAGTTGCCTGTCATGACTCTGAGCACAACCTTTCATCCTCCCTCCTCTACAAAGGACATTTCCATGGTCTTGTAATTGGTGGTGATGGGACCTAAGGTACTGAGCCACTACACCCCTAGGATGATGTTGGTATCGGGAAGATCCATCACATATACATCCTGAACTAACTCATGCCTTCCCAAGGTGAGTTTCATACCTGGTATGTATATGTCATAGGGCATAGTACTCACGCCTGCTACCTCCACTTTGAATCCTTCAAACTCTACTGTAGGTATGTGCCTCCGCTTTAGTAATGTCGTATCAATGAAATTGTGGGAAGCTCCTCCATCAATCAGAACCGAGACTCTCTGTCCCTGCAAGACCCCTCTCATTCTGAAGGTGTTGAACTTGGGTACCCCGCTGATAGATGCAAAGGTAGCCTTCTCTCCAACCGCACAATCGAGTTCTGGAACCTCGTCTTCTCCTGTCTCTGCATTTTTGGCCTCAATGTTTTGAATCTGATCATACTCTTCCTCCTCTTCATTGTCTGAGGTAACTTCTATATAGTGAACCTGGCCACATCCCATGCACTTATGTGACGGATTCCACGGTTCTTTGCAAGTGAAGCAGAGTTTCTTTCTCCTCAGTTCCCTTCTGGCGTTATCATCTATCCTACCACGACCCCTGCCAAATCCCTTTGGATCACGTCCTCCCTGATTCATTGGAGGTCTTTGATCTCTTCCTCCACTATTAAGAGGTGGTCTGGGTATGAATCTAGGCTTTGCAGTTGGCCCTAAATCACTCGCCTTCCAAATGTCCTCCTGTAGGTTGTGGGGTTTAAAGGCCTTTACTCAACCCCTCAAGGGTTCCATCAACCTTTCTGTGAAAAGCATCATGAGCCTAGTTGGGGACATATCATGTACCATAACTGCCAATCTCTGAAATTCATCAATATATCCTTCAACCGTACCTGTTTGTTTAAGTTTGGTGAGCTCCCGAAAATGTAGCTCTGGATCTCCTTGATCAAATCTATCAATGAGCCTCTGAGTGAACTCTATGTAGGATACAATCTGATTGTGACCGAGTGTGGTAAGTCTGTGATACCACCAGTCATGAGCCTTGTCATCTAGGTACATAGTGGCGAATTTGATGGCCTCCATCTCCCTCATGGGGTGTAGTTGCAAGTAAGTATCCAACTTTTGTACCCAAGATTGAGCTGTCATCTTGGCAGTACCATCAAAGTATGGAATTTCTATTTTTCCCTCTCTTCGTTCAAACTCAACGCTGCCCCTGTTGTTCATCCTGGGTTGGTTTCTGAACTTGAGTTGACAATACTGGTCTAGGGATATCTGTTTTTGGATATTCATATCCAAATTGTAGTACTCATTGGTACTCCTTGCCACTTGTCCCACAAAATATTCAACCAATTCCTGTGGCCCTAGCTCATCTGTGAATGTGGGAATGTACAGTCTTGGATTGGCTCCGCCACTCATATCTCGGCCAAGTGGTTCATCTGTGAATGTGGGTATGTATCTCCTTGAATTGATCCTGCTAACCATTTGACCCTGGAGCGTGTCTCCATCCAGACTCCCTTCGGATCTGGAAGCTTTCTCCGAATTATGTATGATCTCCTCATGGATCCCACTGGATCCACCAACCTCCTTATGCCCATAAGTATCAGGGTCCTTCCCCTTATGTGCCATTTCCATTAGAAATTCATTTAGCTTGGATTGGTTCTGGTTCATTAACTACAGGTTCTCGTCAACTTTATTCAATGTTTCAGAAAGCGCGGCATGTCCCTTCCTGTTGGTTTCCTGGTATTCATCCAAATACCGGACCAATGTGCTTTCCGTGCGGTTGACGGATTGTTGGAACTTGTCAAATTCCACTGCTACGAGAGTCAAGTCTACAGCCTCATGGTCATCTCCTGATCCTTCCATCTCGACCTATGTTTCATTGTTGGGTTTCTTCCTTCGACCCATAAAGATACCGATGTACCTTTGCATGCGTCGATCCTTCCACAGGTTTGGAGGATCGAAGCTCTTATACCACTCTAATGATCCCAAGCCAAAATTTTCGCTTGGTATCACTAACTACTATTGATTTATTTATGTGCAGGTGTTTATTGAGTTATTAAGTGCATACAAGATTCATCCAACACATGAAGATCATAACACATTCAAGATATAGAAGCACAAGCAAGATCTGACCTTTTTATTATGCAGAAATCAATACAATAGATGACGGATTTGGCATAAACCTCAAATGGTCGTACAAGCAATAGATATGAGCTGCTACAAAATGATCCCGTCAATAGAAAAGAATCCTCCAAAGGCCAGATAAGTAATGAAGACCAATACCCTGCAGATATGGATGTCAAACCCCCCAACTGAAGAGTGCCATGCTCCAAGTGAAGACTGAAACCCTTAAGAATTCGTCCATGATGGGAGGGTGCTCCAAATGAGCCCAAATTCGGTCAAATGATAGATCATGGTAGTGGGAACCTCCTCCTGAAGTTTCAAGCCCAACGTCCAAGCCCAACCCCTCCAACTGTTGAATCTCCTAAGGGAGTTGCGCCCTCCTAAATAGTTGAAACCCCAATGCAACTTGTCCCTGAGAAATACACCTCCAAATGGCGTGAAACTCTCCAAGAAGATAGATCGGGCTATGAGAATCTCGTGGGAGAAGTTTCAGAACCAAATCTCAAGCCGATCTCTCTAGATCTGAGTTTTTCTGAATCACAGGACGTCTCCCAAGGCTCCAAGTCGTCCCAATCTGCAAATAATTATATGATGATGATAACCCTCCAGAAAATTCCTTAAACTGATGATCATGCCCCTGCAAACAAAACCCAAATGTTAGAATGGCCCCAGGCCCTCTGGATAAGCTGGATCGAACCCCCCTCTAGATGATGGTGCATCCTTGCTGGAATCACAAGAACAGTACGACCTGCTACCTTCTGAAGCACTAGATGGAGATGAACTGAGCCTAGAATGGTGTGGAGGAATATTTCATCCCCGAGACCAAGCTGTGGAACAAGGTGAGTGGATATTTCACCACTGAGTTGCTCACAAGGGTTTGTACAGCAAAACCCCCAAACTGACTGCTCAAGAGCAATAACAAGCAATATGCCAAATCCAGAATGAATAATGGGTGTGCCTTAGCCTCTTATTTATACTTTTTCTTCTAATCCTCTGCTGAGTTAAGTTAACTCCCAGGGTTAACTTCTATTCTTCTATTGAGTTATCTTTTCCTCCTTTTATCCTTCCTCTTTCTCAAGTCAACTTAAAAATATAACCTTAATCTAGTTGACCTCCCCCCTCAGTGTGAGACTATGACCTAGTGGGGGTGCCCAGGCCACTGAGTCTCCTCATAACCTCCCTAAGAGGTGGGGGACATTACACGTAGGGACATGATAGAAAAATTGAATGGAAGTTTCCAAGACAAAGGGTATGAAGCTATCATACCTCACCCTGAAGGAGGATACTTTACCCTTCACAAAGAACCCATAACAAGATGCCTTATTGAGACCCCTGAAGAACCTGATAATCAGCTCCTTTGTGTAAACAATGGGATTGAAAGTTGGTTTGTCCAAGGGGAAAATCAAAGGATGAGTCTACCAAAACACCTAAAGTAATATGGACTCTGGAATTTGATGGAGCTCATTCAAGTTCTAGTTCAGGAGAAGGTATTGTCCTGACAACCCCATCCAAAGAAACCTTCTATTACTCCTATAGACTTGAATATCACTGTACAAACAACGTTGTCGAATATGAAGATTTTGATTATAGGCCTCAACTTAGCAATCTACAAAGGTGTCACACACCTAAAGGTTATAGGAGACTCGGACTTAATAGTGTCACAAGTATTGTTAGACTTTGCTACCAAGAATGAGATATTAAAAAGGTACCGTGACTTCGCAAGATCCATTGCAAAATCCTTTAAGATGGTGTCGATCAAAGAAGTTCCCCGAGAAGAAAAATATGTAGCATATGTCTTGGTTGTCTCCGCATCCACCCTACAGCCTTACGATGGTCCTCTCTAAAACCTATGAAAAATGGAAGTCTTGTTTAGACCATCGATCCCTGATAACTTGGAACATTGGCAAGTCTTTGAAGACGATGACCAGATCCTTAGATTCATGGAAAATAGTAGAGAATTCACCAATTCACAAGTCAAATTCCTAGATTATTCCATGGACCTAGATGTAGTAAACCTACAAAATAACACGTTGCCAAAAGGATGTGTCCCTTTAGAACACCTATTTGATAGACACGATGTTTACAAAGGAAAAAACCTCAAGAAACAAACAGATGAATCCTTAGAATTCAACATTGACATCGAGATGGATCCAAGAATAGTCAAATTAGGGAAATGGACTACTAAAAAGGAAAGGATTGAGATACTAGACCTCATAAGATAATTCAAAGATACCTTTGCTTGGAATTATGATGAACTGAAGGCTTATAGGGGTGATGTCATCCAACATGCTATACCTTTGATAGAAGGAGCCAAACCTTTCCGACAAAAGTTAAGGCATATTAACCCAAAGTTGGAAAACTAGATACAAAAGGAACTCCAAAATATGGTTGATGTTGGTATCATAGATCCCATCAGGTATTCATCATGGATGTCGAATCTGGTAGTCATCCGGAAGAAAAGTCGTGATATTTGCTTATGTGTAGATTTCTGAAACCTTAACCAGCTATCCTTGAAAGACAACTACCCCCTCCCAAATATGGAACATTTGTTACAAAGGGTTATAGGGGCAGGGATGATGTCCATGTTAGATGGATTTTCTGGATACAACCAAGTATTAATCAAAAGAGAATACCAACTTAAAATGACATTTACCACACCACGGGAAACGTTCATGTGCTTAAGAATGTCTTTCGACCTTATGAATGTGGGTACAACCTTTCAAAGATAAATGGACTTTTATTTTAGGTATCTCATTCAAAAAATCATATAAATTTACCAAGATGATCTCACAGTCGTATCAAAGGAGAGGAAAGACCACATCTCACACCTCATAATTGTTTTTGAAATATGTAGAAAGTACGGTATCTCCTTGAACCCTAAGAAGTTTGTTTCTGGGATAGATAAGGGGAAACTATTGGGACACATAGCCTCGGAAAGGGGATTTTATATAGACCTGGAAAGGATCCAATCTATCAAGGATGTATGTCCCCCAACTAACAAAAAATCCCTACAATCCTTTTTTGGAAAAATAAAATTTGTTCGAAGATTTGTCCCAATAAAACCCATGAGTGCATTACTAAAAAAGGATATGGTGTTCAAGTGGGATGATAATGCTATTAACTCCTTTGAATACATAAAATATTCCATCTCCCAAGCCCTAGTTCTAGTTAGTCCTGACTATTCACAAGTTTTCATAATATTCTATTTTGCCTCCGAAGACACCATTGTAGTGTCTTGTTGCAGAAAGACATTGACGACTATGAACACCCCATAGCTTTCATGAGTAAAGTCCTTAGGGATTCAGAGCTAAACTGTTTGATTACTAAGAAGCAAGATTATGCTTTAGTGAAATCCCTCAAGCACTTTAGAAACTATGTGGGTTATAATAAGATTAAGGCTTATGTCCCTTACCCAACAGTAAAAGATGTCTTATCACAAAAAGATTGTATGGGTACTATGGGTAAGTGGGTTTCCAAGATCCAAGAGTATGATTTAGAGATAAAACCCACCAATATTGTAAAAGGACAAGGTTTATCCCAAATGCTGACTGAAAGCAACCAAGAAGCCATACAGATAGGAGAAAGCAAACAAATAAACATCGTAGTTAGTGGGTTAGAACACGATGAATGGTACTCCAACATAATATACTACCTTAATAATTTATGATGCCCATGACATCTAGTAGACTACAAAAGAAGGGCCTTGAGACTTAAAGCTATGAAATATTGTTTGACTGAGAATGGCCTTGGTTGGAAAGACCCCGATGGAGTTCTCCTTATATGTGTGAACCAAGAAGAAGCTAATGAATTGTTGAAATAATTACACTTCGGACATTGTGGTGGAAATTTCATTGCCCGTACTACCGTAGACAAGATATTGAGAGATGGATATTATTGGCCAACATTATTCATTGATAAGTCTCATCGATATGTCTGATCATGCCAACCTTGCGAATACTTTACTAGTAAATGAAAGCTCCTGAAACAACCTTTGAAACTTGTGGTAGTAGAAGCTCATTTTCAATAGTGGGGATTAGACTTTATTGGGGAGTTTAAAGACAATTCAAGTAATGGTTACCGATGGATTTTGACAGCCACAGATTATTTTACCAGGTGGGTGGAATCTATTCCCACAAAGAAATCCATTGAGGAAGTAGTCATGAACTTTTTGGAGGAAAGAATCATAACAAGATTTGGGGTCCCATCCAAGATTACCACTGACAATGCCAAATCCTTCAGCTCTCTTGCATTAGCAGAATTTTGTTTCAAATATGGCATTGTTCAATCTCATTCCTCCAAATATTACCCACAAGGGAATGGGTTGGCAGAGTCAAGTAATAAGAACCTTATGAATATCATAAAGAAATTTGTGGGAGAGAACAAGAAGTCTTGGGACAAAAAAATTAAGTATGCCTTGTGGGCCAATCGAATAACAACAAAGACCTCAATAGGAAATACCCCATTTGAACTAGTGTATGGGTTAGAATTCAAACTTCCTGTGAATCTTCAAATCCCTATCCATTTTTTTGCGCAGCAATACACCACTGATGGAGAAGAAATACAAGGGTGAATTAACTAGTTAGTAGAGTTGGATGAATATAGAAGGGTTTCCCTAAGACAAATGGAAAGAAACAAGGAAAGGATCAAGAACACCTTTGATCACAAGGAAAAGGAGAGGGAATTCACTGAAGGAGATTTAGTATTGTTATGGGACAAAAGAAGGGAGAAACCTAGTATGCACAAGAAGTTGGATGGACTATGGAAAAGACCCTACATGATCATGAGTTCCCCAGGAACAAACCCGTTCAATTTGGGAACCCTGGAAGGAGAGTCTTTGAATTTACCTATGAACGCTATACATATCAAGTGTTACTACCCATCAATAAAATGACAGGTAAGTAGGTAGGCATTTTTCATTCATTGTATATACCATTTTCAATTCATGTTAGAGTAGTTGTATTTCCATTTGTATATATGATTGCTTACTTGTATTTTTATAATATATGAGTCGAGGGTGATATCACCACCCCAAATGATTACTAATCAATCTTCTTGAGATATAGCAGGTCACAGGTCATACCAGAGATGTTGAGGTTCTCATGCGCTCTATGGTGAGCACATGTCCCTGAGTTGGAGCCAAATGTTATCCTCTATCCTAGGGATAACTAAGGAGATTATGTCTTGAGGCCCACGGGTCCTAGACATGGAGTAACGAGAGTCATATTGACTTGAACCTGGCCCTGGAGGGCCCATCCTTCTTCTTCAATGCCTCTATTTTTTCAACAACAACAACATCCATCCCATCGCCCTGGTTCTGAAGTAGCAGTGGGTCTTTCTCTATGAGGTAATGAGTCTGGGTATCATGGTATGTGTCACTCTGATTCTCAAAAACATTTGAATATGTGCATTTAGTTCTCTTTTGATTCATGATGTGTGTTTGTACTTTAGGCCTTTTGACTTGTCCATACCTGGGGGGGATGAAAAAATTTCCTAGCAAGTTGGTTCCCCTAGGAGTGAGTTTCCACTGGGTGGGTTTATGAAAGGTCATCATCCATTCCTATCATACTTATCACTTTTCATCATCTTACCTCTCATATTTCCCCTACATTGGTTTAGGCATTGGGTTTGCCAAGCTAGTAAAGGGTTGTACCTTGCCTTATGGGAAGAAGGGGCTGAAGGCCCAGAGGTTTAAATTAGTTGACAAAAGTTAAAATCCAAATGATCAAACCTTGAGATGCTTCGCCTATGGATCCCGAGAAAGCAATAAAAGGATTCTCAACAAGAAAAAGGGGGGACCCATGAAAAGATAAAACTCAAGACTTAGTTGGTGGATAGGGGGTCTCATCACGAGCCATCTTATTAGGTCCATGGGCATGTAGCAATATGACACTACTATTCATCTAGACAACAACACGAAAACATTTTGATACAAAGAGTTATAATGGAATACAAAAAAAATTTGATACAGAGAGGTATAATGGAAGACAATTACGAAACAAGATTTAAATATATTGAAACTGTAATGCATTTTTGCAGAGGGTCTTCGTTGATATAAAATCAGAGGGAAATAAGTAAATTGTAACAGAACATTAAAAAAACATATAAGATTTTATGGAGAAAAATGACTTTGTATTAATAGTCCAGGGGACATATGAAACCCATAGGGTTTTGTTTCAATACAATTTACATATATCTGTAATACCTTAAATATGTAGGTATTGTAAACATTTAGAAACCCTCTGTCTAGACTCGAAAAATAATTATAACAGATTCTTAGAAACGCAAGCATTGAATCCCTCCAAGACTGTTGCTAGTATTACAACCCAACTTTTCCAAATAGGAAACTTAGAAAATCTCAAAATCTCAAATATGCATCTTGAGATATATTTGGTGGCAACGAATTCTTGAGAGAAAACCATGAGGCAACTCATACCTGTAGGATTAACACCACCCACGAAAATCAATTTTTGAACAGGGTCATTTACATCGTTTTGGTTTGGACCCAAAAACAAAAGAAAACACGTAAATGTTAGTACATGTTCTTTCTACTAAGTAAAACCTGAAGAAGAAATTGAGGATATAAACTTATGCGAACAACCAACGTTTGTTTAATCACTTACCAGTATGAATATGCAGTCAGGTATACTACATTATCCGAGAACACACATACCTTTAGCTTCAAAACTCGACCTGTAAACAAACGATTCAATGCCAACTTACAAAAAAAAATTAAATAGCAAGGGTAATGTTTAGTAGTATGAATATACTTACAGTAGGAGAAACGTTTGGGGTTCCTTGGAGGAAATCCATTCCCACGATGGAAAAAACCTCAAAGATAACGAACAACTCCATGAAAATAAAAATCCCAGAGAAGAAATCTGTGCGCAGAACAAACTCATAGAGAAATGATTCACACAGAGAAAGTCTAATGGATGGCACATTGCATGGAGTAAGCCTATAAGAAGGCTCCTCACGTTGTATAATCCTTTACACAGTAAGAACACATCAATTTTCATCAAAGAACTCATTAAACACAACAAGAGTAAACCAGACGCAAGGAATGACTTTCCTCAGGGTTTGGACAAACCTTGTAAGAATTACAATTGTTGTTAGAATCGAGATCATATACTACCTCCAGGTGGTGATTGATCCAGGCGACACTTGTGAAGAAGGAATGACTAGGATCATGCCGTAATTATTCTCGTTTAAAACTCGACAAAACTTCACCTAATGATTTCCATGTGTATCCCACTCACCTTGAAAAGGACGACAATCATACAAATGATAACATTATTACCGTGGGTAATTTAAATAATTTTGCAGTGTTGATTTGGTTATCGCATAGTTTGTAGGGAGGACAAAAGCTTGAAGTTTGTAGGTCAAACTAGCATAATAGGAACCTATCCCACCCAATGTCACCACGATGGGGAGGTTATTTCTTTTTAGGGAGGTTAGGCCCAGGGGAGACGTCCCCGATAACCTGGAGTTTTGAAGAGGCAAAAGAATAGTAGGTTAAAGACAAGTTTCCCCACTTCACAAGTTACCACCAAAAGATAGTCCAGGATAAACAACCAATAAAGATGAATAATAACCAAGTAGAGCCCCTGCCCGAGAACAAAATGACAACAAACTGATATATGCAGGTCTTGGTTAGCACTTCATGTATATTAATGACTATCTAATATTTAAATAAGCAATTATGGCAATAAATATTGACGAAGTCAATGTTTATCAATATAGCAATGCAAATAATATCACTTCCTCAATGAACACTAAAATGACGTGGCATTCAATGTAAAAAATCAACACACCATCAAATAAATTCCTTTAACTACCATTTAATTGCTTATAAAATGAAACGTTGTTGCATCAAGATGAAATAACCAAGGGGGCGTACCATTCTAGGGTTTGTTGAAAAGGCCTTGTTGTAGCAACACCTTGCCTCCTCAAACCCTCATGCTTTGGTTGTCTTTGCTTTATCTTCAGCTAGCCGTTTTGCCAATTTGATCTAAAGAAGGAGAGAGCATGAGGCCTTACTTTAGCAACATCGGAGTGAGCCTCTCTCCCCTAGGGTTTTGTCCCTGAATCCATGCCATTGCAACACTTCAGAACAAATTGATATATGCAAGTCTTGGTTAGCACTTCATGTATATTAATGACTATCTTTTGGTGGTAACTTGTGAAGGGGGGAAACTTGTCTTTGACCTACTATTCTTTTGCCTCTTCAAAACTCCAGGTTACCGGGGACGTCTCCCCTGGGCCTAACCTCCCTAAAGAGAAAGAACATCCCCATCGTGGTGACATTGGGTGGGATAGGTTCCTATTACACCAGTTTGACCTACAAACTTCAAGCTTTTGTCCTCCCTACAAACTGTGCAATAACAGATTTAATGCACAATCATACCATATGAGTTTAAGAATTAAACTAGTGTAATTTGTATAATGAAAACAAATTCCGTATAACCTTGATTTCCTTCTATAGTATGCACGAATTTCATAAGTTGGTTTATGTTATTCCAAGGTTATATATATATATATATATATATATATATATATATATATATATATATATATATATATATATATATATATATATATAGCTAATGTTATTTGAAGGACTTATCAATATAATGCTAGTAAGTTAAATGATAATATTTCTATGTAATTTTAAAATAAATATGCATATATATTGTAAAGTGAAGGACTTATGTTGAAAGTTTTGAAAAGGTGTTGTAATATTATCAAGTTAGTCCTTTTGACAAGTTTTATATGCAAATCCTTAATGTCAAGAATGAATATAAAAATTTATAATGACTGCAGGTTTGACTCCTAAGATCAATGGAAATAAACCTATAGAAACCCTAAGACATAATATACAAATGTACAAGACTCGAATTGGTGTTTATGTAAAAAAAAAAAAAAAATAGGGTTTGTGACAATGCTCGAGCACAAAGATGCACTTTCACAGTTAAGATGAATTCATTTACTCTTCATTGAGACCAAACCTACAAAATTTGACCCATTGTGACTTGAGTCATCTGGCTCTCATTTTAGACACGACAAACTATAAAAAACAAAATAAGTGTATATGCTTCTTCACATGTACGACTGAACATATCTTGAAAACGTACCAGTTGGAAACCAAGCGTACCATTGATACCTCATATTGACTGGGAACTTGTTGTACTCCAGGGACAAACACCAAACTGATAGTAAATACTGAGAAATTGATCATGCTATGGACATACTTCCATCTACCAGGATACCTAGGTACCCAACCACGATGCTTACCAGTTCTCTAGGAAAATAGTCTAGATAAATTCCAATCTTCCATTCTTCTCACCTTCCAATGAATAGTTATAGTGCAACATTCATCAAACAATTTTCATCAAAGAACAACTGGAAGGAACAAACATGTAGTTATCACTCCCTTCTAGCTACAAATCTCTTTTGATTTACATCACGTCAAACACTCATGCAGGGATTCAAAAACATCAGCAAGAAATAAAAACACATAAGAAATAAAGTATTCTTCCTCTAGAATCATGCACATACTTGACATCTTCATCCAAACTTTGTATTGGATTTTCTATACTCACTCGTCATTTGTTAGAGTCGCGAATTCAAACAAAAAATAACTTCAAGACTGAAAAAAAAAAAAAAAAAAAAAAAAAAATCACCATTACCATGTCTTTTAATGCTAAGTTCAATCAAATGATCAACTCAGACACATGCACAAGATGATCAATGCATCTGTGAATATCCCTACTTTTCACAACACACAGAGAGGCTCACCATCTAGTATCACTTTCACTTATTGCAACTCGTGTTCTTCCATTAAGCAACACCATATCCTTGAGCATTCACTGGTTTGATCTTCCTTCTTCATCTTTGTCAAAATCTTTCTCTTGTCATACTTCATCACGAATTTGTCTTTTTCATAATTCTTCATGTCTTCATAATGTCTAGTATTCAATGATTCCTGCGAACAATTTTGAATAGAACTTGTCTATTGTTGGAATGATCAGTTCCAACACAAACTCAAACTTGTGACAATAGTTGATTAGACTAAACGTAACTTCTATGACAATCTATTTTTTCTTCCAACCAGACTTACCACAATGTATTGACATGACATGCTATCTATTTTCAATACATCTTAAGACTCCATCATAAATTTAAAAATTGAGGTGTCGAGTAATGTCGATCATGCACCTTCAACTTCTCAAGTTGACAACTTTAAAAAAAAAAATTATGACATTTTAATTCACCATGATAACCTCTTAATGACCTAGACACATAAAATTTGACTCAACCTGTCAATTTGATTCAATCTGTCAAGAAAAAACTCCGCATGACTATTCCAAGCATCTTTAAAATATTCTCTATGACTCTTCATTGATTTGATCAACCACAACCCTTTTGAATCAATATAAAAATGTCAATACCCCAAAATTAGGATGACAATTTGTTATGACATATTTACCGCAAACTTAGGATGACAATTTGTTGTCCCATCTTGACTCTTTCCATCAATACACTCTCAAACATGTCTCTTAATAAAACAAAGTGAAGACTCATACATTAATTTACTAATCTTCATCATGAATGTGGATACACTATCATAAAACTTGAATACTTCACCATGAAAAACTCATAAAAATTCTAAACATTAACAAAATATCTCCACCGTGATCATTAACAAAGAATACCTTAAACTTTCAAGCGGTCTTATGGGATTTATTTTACCACAAAAACTTCACCTGGCAGTCCCTTCCCAATGGGGTCTGGAGGATTCATAATTCTAAGTGCATAATTTGAATTGGGAGTATGCCAAACAACCAGAACATGCACTTGATATATTCTAGGAACATGCCTCCCTTTGCAATTATACCCCGTGTCTGGCATCAATATCCTTTCCCTCCATGTTCTGCACACACTAGCACAAGCCACAATGTTCCTTTGTGTAGACCAATTTATCTCACTGCCCTTCTACATGACTTTTTCCATATTTTTTATGGCATCATAAAGGTTCTTCATAATATCAACCCCCATTTTTCCTACAACCGAGGACAATCCTTTGCAGGGTCCAGAGCCACTAAACTTCTCAAAAAGTCCAAAATTGTTCTTTAAATCTGCCATGAGGATGGCAATGTTGCGAGAGATGTCAATGAATTGTGCTTCCAGCTTTGAAAATCTCTCTTTTGACTCATGTTGTGGCTTGTTACTATACTCATATACCATGGCTAGGGTTTTCAGACTTTACACCAATTCTTGAATCATGCAACTTCCCATAAGAACCCCAAATAAAACTACTCTAATACCAATATGATATGTAAATTGTCATGGATGTTCCACTGGCATGGTTCATTGCAATAGATCTTACAACATTCTAGAAATCCCTTATTATGCAATGTATTACTTTACATTTTCAAGTTTAATTGTCATAACTTAATGCATGAAACACTGAAATAAATTGAAATCGAAATGAAAGAACCAAAGCGAATAACACACCATCCACACAAAAAACACAAGATGTACCATGAGAAAACAAAATATAGGAAAAACACAACTAGAAGGTGATCCATATGCTCTTTATCTTTTCTTCTTAGTGATGGAATGCAAGTACAAATAAATTACGCTCACTATAGAGATGTCATGGACATTGTGGCATGACTTATTGCAATAGGATTTCCTACTTCCTCTATTATGTTTCAATATCTTACTCCTATATGCTCTGCTCAACTATGGAACAATAAACAATAATAATAATGGAACCCTTTCCTTTCCTAGAAACCTAATATTTAACATACCTTGATAGCATTCTAGGATTAGGGTTAGGGTATTTTGCATGCCTTAACCCCCAATTAAAGTTAGGCTTTGGACCCTCTGGAATCTTCTTGAAAGTCCACACATGAATAAATCCACATGAGTGAGTAATCGTGATCCAGGTGGATATTGGTGGCCACCCGCCTATTCCACTTGGACCCTGACCATTGTTTCTTTCAGTTTTTCAATTTCCTTAATTTTAGCACAATTTACTATTTTTGGCAGTTTTTCGGGTCCCGAATTTCCAGAGTCGTTTTGAGGCCCTAAACGACGTTTTTTGGGCATCTACTGATTGAAAAATATTATTTATCATCATGATATTTTTCTACCAACTATTGTAGTTCTCAGATAGATCTTTCTAACGATGTATCATATGGGTCAAACGAAGATAGTATACCAAAGTTACGACCCCAGGAAATTGATGTACCAATTTACCCCGACGGGGCCCATATTATGGCGTTTCATCTCCTAGGGTTAGGTTTTTTGGATTTTTAGGGTTTCCATTGTTTCTCAATAAGAGTTAGGCCTTCGAGCCTCATTGAAAAACAGAGTTCAGAGGCCTGTAGTTGCCACATCTCTTCTCAGAGATAAGTTACCAGCGCCCTAGCCAATTTATTTCTATCTGTCTGTAAACAAATTTCAGTTCTTTGATATTAATGAAATGAAGTGTTATTTATGTTGCATCTTTGTATTCATGGTTATTTGTGTATTCTATTGCGTTCCTGCATAAATTCGGATCAGTGGTATCAGAACGGTCTTCTCTTTCTCGATCCTTCTTTGCATGTCCCCAGCGAGGTCGGGGTATAAGGAGTTAGGGTTCAATCTGGTTGAACCTTTGCAATATTAGCCTCACAAACCCTGACGGCCACCCATGGTGGACGAAAAGAAATACGGGGGAGTAGGAGATCCTATCATAATATTTCTTGAGGAGGCACTTGAAAAAAAAGGAACGCGATGATGGATAACTTCGCCCAGATCCTTCAACGATTTCCCACTGGCGATGCATCTTCATCCAACAACCACTATGGAGACGCAACCCCTTTTAAGGTACAAGTAAAATTTGGCATTCCCATATTTGATGGTCAAATAGATGTAGACGTCGTAGATAGATGGTTGAATCTATTAGAAGGATATTTCTCGATTCATGACTTTTCCGACCGGGAGAAGATTATTTTTTCACTGCTCAAAGCCGCCCCCCATGTCAAGGACTGGTGGGAAACCTACTATGAGATCAAGGATGAGGAGGAACCCTCCCTATTCTCATCCGTACCCACTTGGAATTCTTTCCGAGACGCCATCAAGGAACAATATTATCCTGTGGGGAGATATGAGGACAAGCACATACAATGGACTACGTTGCGGTAGCAAAGGGATCAAGATGTGCATGAGCTGACAAATCTAATCCATACCCTATGCACAAAGTTTGGTATCAAAGATTCAGAGAAAAATTTGGTGTTGAAGTACCGCAGTTGTCTACACAAATACATTCAAGAGGAAATGTATTTCCTCAACATCTCCTCACTTGGTACAACATATTAGTACGCTGCCAAGATTGAACATAAATTCAAACAGAAGAAGCAAGACTTTGGATCTGCGAATCAAAAGCAAGCGAAAGGTGCCCCCAAACCACAGAACAAAGGACAAATCCAAGGCATGGCGGCTCAAGACAACCTGCCAAAGCCGCAAGCAAAGAACAACATCATGAAGCCGAAGAAGGAAATAAGAAAGTGGTGTGAGTTCCATAAGAGATCCACTCACAACACAAGTGAGTGTCGAGCCAAACAATCACTGGTGGCCGCGATGAGGGCTTATGAATCAGTTGTATGCTCTGATACTGAATCAAAACCCGAGAAGGGGAATGACAGAGGGAAACAAATTATCAATGCGGAGCCGAACACCATCGTTGCCACCACAAAGATCCAAAAGGAAGAACCAAAAGATCCATAGGAGGAGGAGTGTCTCTTCCACTCCCATATGTGGGTAAAGGGTTCCCCACTACAGTTCATCGTCGACAGCAGGAGCCAAAAGAACCTCATTTTAGAAGAGGTCGTGAAGTGGTTGGGCTTTCCGACCACAACACACCCACAGGCGTACACCATCGTATGGCTTCACCAAGGACGTGATATCCGTGTCAGCCAGTAATGTCGCCTTCCCTACAGCATCAAGCCCTTCACCGATGAGGTATTATGTGACATTGCTCCTCTTGATGTTTGTGATGTATTATTAGGCCAACCATACTTGTGGAAGTGACATGTTGTGTATGAGTCCCAGCCTCGCCCTGTTATTGTTACTTTGGGAAATAAGTTGTACAGGATACTAGAGGTACCACCGCCTATTGCTTTGGTTACTACAAAACAATTCAGTAAGCGCATTTCCAAAACCGAGAAATTTGTTTTCCTGATGATCCTCCCTCAGGGAAAAAAGAAGATTGTGGCCACGACCTCCAGACAAGGCTCCTCCGCACGACAACAACGAATGGACAAGGCCTTGGAGGAGTACCGAGACATATTCACCTCACCCGCAGGGGTGCCTCTGCACTTTCAAGTCAAGAACCCCATCGATATGACCCCAGGTGCGTCACTGCCCAATGGACCGATCTATTGGCGCTCTATTATGGAGAACGATGAAATCAAGTGACCGATTCAAGAGTTGTTGCAGAAAGGTCACATCCGACCAAGTTCATCGCCATGTGGGAGCCCGATCATGTTGGTGCAGAAGAAGGATGAGACTTGGACACTCTGTATTGACTATCAGACTTTGAACGAGATCATCATCCAGAATAGGTACCCGATCCCACAGATTGATGACCTTCTAGACCAACTCAAAGGAGCTAAATATTTCAGCAAGATCAACTTGAAGTTTGGGTATCACCAGGTACCAATCGAATCGTCTGATGTGTGGAAGACTACCTTCAAAGCCAAAGAGGGCCTTTTCGAATGGTTGGTCATGCCTTTCGGGTTGATGAATGCTCCCGCAACCTTCATGAGGCTGATGGACGACATCTTGCAGCCATTCACCAACTCTTTTGTAGTAGTGTACTTGGATGACATCCTGATCTTCAGCCAGACTTGGGAAGAGCACCTCCACCACATCTGACAGGTCCTCCAAACACTGTGGAAACACAAGTTGTGTGCCAATTTGGAGAAGTGCACTTTTGGCATGACCCAGGTTCAGGATCTAGGATACATTATTGATGAGTGTGGGGTGCATGTGGATCAAACCAAGATCCAAGTCATATGGGATTGGCCAGCCCCAACCACTCTAACAAAGCTTTGCAACTTTCTGGGTCTTGTTAATTTCTACCACAGGTTCGTGTTGGGATTCTCTCATATCACTTAGCCCTTGAGTCAAGTCACCAAGGGAGGAGCGAAAGAAAAATTATTTTGGTTGGAATATCAACAGAAGGCATTCATAGAATTGAAACATCACCTTTGTTGCACCCCAGTGCTCCACATTACTATACTTGCAACAACCATTTGAGATCGATACATATACCTTTGACTATGCTATTGGGGAAGTTCTTACTCAACAGGGGCATCCAGTAGCATATCACAGTGTGACAATGTTCGACACAGTCCGAAAGTATCCCACTTATGACAAAGAAATGTATTCCACTATGCAGGCTTGCCGACAGTGGAAGCATTACATTTTGGGGAAGAAAACGATCATCCACACAGAACACCGACCTTTGCAGTTCATACAGACACAAGGGAATTTGCAGAATGATCGCCATCAGAAGTGGTCCACATATCTATAACAATTTCATTTGAACATCAAGTACAAGAAGGGTAGAACCAATAATATTTCAGACTACCTCAGCCGACCACCAATCGTGGTGATAACCACCGTACTCAACTCTTTTGGGCACGAGACTTCTGATTAGTTGCTTCTCTACAAGAGCGATCTAGATTTCGGCCACACATACAAGACACTCTTGGAGGGTAACCGAGTTCTAAATTTTCACCTCCAGGATGCACTACTATGTCACCTGGGACACCTTTGTGTTCCTTCAAGCGAGCGTGCCAAGATGATTTGATAAGAGCAATATAGTCGGGTCGTTGGGCATTTCGAGGTTGAGAAAACAGTGGCAGTACTGCAAAAGTATTTCTATTGGCCAAACCTTCAACAGGATGTCAGGAAGTACATCAGATCCTGCACTCCTCGCGCCATTGCCAAACCGACCATCAACAAGCAAGGCCTCTATACTCCGCTGCCTACCCCTAGTTGACCTTGGGAATCCATCTCCATGGATTACATGTCGGGCCTTCCTTCTACTAAGAATGGCAACGACTGTGTTTTCGTGGTCATCGACAGATTCTTGAAGATGACCATTATGGTGGCCTGCAAGAAGAATATTACAGTAGAAGCCACGCCTAAACTCTTCTTTGAGCGAGTGTGGGTAAACTTTGGGATCCCACAGTCTATCATATCATATCGAGACAAAAAGTTCCTCAGTACATTTTAGTCCAGCCTCTGGTCAATGCTAGACACCAAGCTCACCAAATCCACATCTTTCCATACCCAAACTAATGGCTAGACAGGGGTCGTCAACAGGATGATCGTACACATTTTGTGCATGTACAACTCAAAGCATCCACACACATGGGATGAGAACCTCCCCTATGTAAAACATAGCTATAACTAGGCCCTCCACAGTTCAACCGACCACAACCCCTTTCAGGTGGGCTTGGGATTCTAGCCACTATGTCCCATTGACGTAGCCATACCATTTGCAGATACTTGGGCTAATTCGGCTCATGTCTAGTCTGAAGCTGCCGAGGCGAACAACTTCATTGAGCACATTCAGCACATTCACCAACAAGTTCATGACATATTGGACAGATTCAATTCTAAGTACAAGCAACGACATGATCAACATCAGGTGCAATGCAACTTCTAGGTGGGCGACAAAGTGTGGCTACATTTGCAGAAGGAGCGCCTCGTTGGACCCCACCGCAATCTTCGCTCGCTCCGATATGGGCCATACACCATCACCAAGGTTGTAGGGGACAATGCCTTTGAGCTTAGTATCCCACCATTTCTTGGTATGCACTGAGTGTTCAATGTGGACCGCCTTCGGCCTTACTTTCCACCTCTACTGGACACATCTGACATGGCAGAACAACTCACACCAACAGAGGTAAACCCAGACTGCATGGAACAAGCCACAACTGATCAGATTATGGACACACGGATCAAGAACACTCACCAGCAAAGGATCCAGCTATATCGAGTTGTCAAACCAGGCCAACTCCTTCATCAGGGCAAGTGGCTCACCAAGGACCAAGTTCAGCAGAAGTTTCCTCATCTCATGGAGGAACTCAATGCAATGGGGACCATTGCTTCCTAAGGGGGGAGGAATGATCGAGGTGGATATTGGTATCCACCCGCCTATTCCACTTGGACCCCCACCACTGTTTCTTTTAGTTTTTCAGTTTCCTTAATTGTAGCACAATTTACTATTTTTTGCAGTTTTTCGGGTCCTAAACTTCCAGAGTTGTTTTGAGGCCCTAATCGACGTTTTTTTGGGCATCTACCAGTCGAGAAATATCATTATGATATTTTATGCCAACTATTGTAGTCCTCAGATATATCTTTCTAACGATGTATCATATGCATCAAACATAGATAGTATGCCAAAGTTACGACCCCGGGAAATTGATGTACCAATTTACCCCGATGGGGCCCATATTCCGGTGTTTCATCTCCTAGGGTTAGGTTTTTTGGATGTTTAGGGTTTTCATTGTTTCTAAATAAGAGATAGGCCTTCGAGCCTCATTGAAACACAAATTTCAGAGGCCTGTAGCTGCCACATCTCTTCTCAGAGATAAGCTATCGGTGCCCTAGCTAGTTTATTTCTATCTGTCTGCAAACAAATTTCAGTTCTTTGATATTAATGCAATGAAGTGTTATTTTCGTTGCATCTTTGTATCATGGTTATTTGTGTATTCTGTTGCGTTCCTGCATAAATCTGGATCAAATGGAAGTTGGCACAGAATCCACTCAATACCATGGTGCTTAATAGGATATATCAATTTGCAGGAGACATAACTTATGCATACAAACTTTGATTGAGGTGGTCTTCATTCCATTGGGAAATATCTCAAAATATAGAACAACATTGAGAGGCTATGAGCTAATATTGCAAATCTTTGACTCCAAAAATAATCATTTAAGGCCTCAAACAAACTCCATAAATTTTTGGACCCCAAATCACCAAAATGGAACCTACCCATAAAATGGTCCCTACAAGCTAATAGCTCTAATTTTTCCACCTAGAAAGATCCAAAATAGATGACAAATTATATAATTATGACCCATTTTGGATGAATGGGTGATCAAGATTGACTAGATCCATGTATGCCTTGGATGACCTGATTACAAGAGAGTGATCATCCTTAATTAATGTGGAGGACATTGATTATTAGGCTCGTGATCATTTGATACTTATTTTGTTTTCTAAATCTGCAACAACTACCATTGTAAATAATTCATTATGATTTATTCAAGCAAGTAGATATCCTTCTTTTCAGATTACTACGCTTGATCGTTCGGGGTCTCATAAATTCAACGAACAACCCTAAAAGCTAAAATCAAAAACTAAAAAATGTTGAAATTGCCCCAGTCGGGAATCAAACCCAAGTTTGTACCATAGCAGAGTATTGTTCTACCACTAGACCACCGGTGCAATAATGTTATTTGTTGGTTTCATTTCAAATAAAATCTAATAAAAATTGCAAGAGAGAAGAGAAAAACAATGAATCATTGCAGGAATTCTCTCATATATCAGTCGCCATTAAATCTCTCGATATACGAAATCATTGCAAGTAATGCTAGAGCTAAATACCAATACTCTTGTGTGGGGAGCCTAATAGGGTTTGTATTGTCCATTGATGTGATGTGCAATTGGAGGGGTGTGAGAAGGGATTTAATCCCTCTTCATGTCTTGAAAATTCTGATGTGATAGGCAGGGAGAGATGGATTTCCCTTATTCTTTTTAATTTTTAAAAACATCATAGTAAGGGTTCAAAATCTTGCCTAACCCACCAAATTCAAAACATCATAGTAAGGGTTCAAAATCTCTCCTAACCCACCATTCCTTAAGGGGTAGTTTTGCTTTCGCAATAGTGGCTTTAACATTCACCATGATTTTAGCCTCAAATTTTAGATAGTGTTCTACCTGGTAGATGAGGATATTTTGAAATGTGTAGGTCAATAGAATTGGTTGTTGAACAATTCTTGTAATTGTTGATGATGATAGGTTTTCATTATGCTTCAAAGCATTAATAATTAACAAGGAATCCTCATTTATAGTTACTTCAATCATGGAACACTCCCTTAACAACTACAAACCTGGGTGCCCTACTAGAGCTTCTACTTAATTGTTTGTGGTATGGCCTAAACTCCTTGGAGAAGAAACATCCTTATATGTCCTTCAAAATTAAAAATGCCCCCCTAACACTTAGTACTCTCAATAAAAAAAAATTATAATATTATTAATATCAACATAATTATTATTTCTTTATTAGCTCAGTTCACTAATTTTTTTATTTTATTTTATAATATATATTTTAAAAAATTAAATTAAATTTATAAACGAATTACAGAAACATACACACCATAGCTTATCGCTAGTGTTATGATATAGCTTCGACAGAGGGAGGACTTGTTCATAATCAAAGTCTTTTCTTTGCGCATGAGGCGGAGATTCGAGTCCACCCAGAACCCTTGTTGGCAGTGCGAGCCAAGCAAATGTCCACTACGAAACTCCTTTTTATTGAATTAGGTCTGTCAATGATATCTTATTCCTTTGCTCATGGAAAGGAATTAGAGAAACTCGCCGTTGCCGGGGATCGAACCCGGGCCACCCGCGTAACAAGAAGGAATACTTACCACTATACTACAACAACTCGGGTAGATTAACAGCGATTCTACAAATCATTACTTATAAAATGAAAGCCAATAAAATGAGATGAAAGAAGAGGAATCTGAGATTGGTTGTCTCTATCTTCAGATTCAGTTACAGCGAGAAACGGACACTAACTGAGAGTGGGTGTTTTAAAAAAATTAAAAGCAGCATGCACCAGCCGGGAATCGAACCCGGGTCTGTACCGTGGCAGGGTACTATTCTACCACTAGACCACTGGTGCAGATATGTTATTAAATTGTTAGATCGGAAATGTTTTTTAACTATTCCTTATTTCTGTACCAAGAGTTGGTCTATGCACTTTTTAGCAGTGAATGTTAAAAGAGTAGGAAACGTTGATAGAGGCATTGAAATAAAAGAGCAAATGAACTCTATGCCATATATAATTATATTATGGAGTTACAATATCATATTGTGGAATTTGTTATAACAGTTTTCTCTTTCATTAGAGTTTTCAAACATTTTCTTGCTAGTTCTGTTTCCATGTTTAAATCAGTTGTACATGACTATAATTTCATAGTATCTCTTTCCTTTTTTGCTTTTTTTTTTTATTGTAATGTATTTCTCAAATTTTCATTGTTTTTTTAATATTTAATATTAAAAAAATAAGAATTTTTTGGATTAACATCATGGTGAAACCAAACACCAAATTGGTATATGAGATCCCCTTGTTTGTTATTATGAATATACGACAACCAAAGCAAGTTCTCTCATTAAACATGTCCACAATGGATTAAAATAAACTCAATACCTAACCTAAATCACAAGATATCCACATATTCATTGTTGTTATAGATCGAAAGATAAAGTTCAGTTACATTCATGAAGTGTATCTTCTATGCCCACAATATTGAATTAGTCCCACAATGTTAATGTATTTATTTGTTTTTAGCTTTGTGTCTTTAGGGTTTTAGGTTTGTATATGAGTTGTTTTTGTCTCGCATCATGGGTATTAATTAATCAAATCCCCATTCATTGTTATATGAGTTGTTGTCCCGAAGATGATCCTAATTTGGATTCCGAATGTCAACCTACAATAATGGATATTGTGGATGATTACTTTATGGAAAATTCGCATTCCGAAATCTGAATTTATTAATTATTGTTTAAGTAAGTAGTTTTGAATCTTTGACCGATTCAAAGGTTCAACATTGTTCCTATCATAACTTAAGTAGAAGCATAAATTGTTGGCATCACAACAAATTATATACTTATACTAATTTGCAGATGATTAAATCAACATAATATTTTCAGGATGTTTTTTGTCCACAAGAACATATTGGTGTAATAGAAGAATTAGTGTGATCATGAAGTTTTTGATTTTGCATCCACTAATGATCTTAGTCCTTTTATCATGTTGAGTACATAAAGATTTACCATGTACACAAGGATTAAGAATGTCTAACAGAACATGAGAGGTAACAAAAAAATTAACTCTTTGCCTAAATGCGTTGTACTAATGTACCATTCAAAAACCTAAATTCCACATTTGTAACATATATTTCAACAAGGAAGCAGATGTGCTTTCTAAAAGAGCGCTCAAGGACTAAGATCGCTTTGGGAAGATCATCTACACCTCGTGGGTAGACAATGAACCAGGCCTCACCAGATACATCAATGTTTTTTGATTCCCTCATGGATGCTATTGGATCATATGATATTGAGTTTTTTGTGTCTTGCTTGTTTGGTTTCTTAGCATCAGGGTAACCTATCTTGTATGCAAGGGTATTACACTGTGATCAAATGTTTCCTTGGCATAAAGTATTGTATGTTGCTTTGAAAGCAAGTTTACGCTTTAATGGTTGTCTCAGTTTGTCTTATGAACAATTTTTTTGAAAGAAGTTGATCAGTGATGTAACATTTTATATTAACTAATATAAAGAGAAATTTTCTTGACTGGAAAAAAAAAACATATAAGTTTCTATATATTAAAATATATTCTCTGTCTAAGTGAGTTGTACCGATGTACCATCCAAAAACCTAACTTTCACATTTGTAACAGATATAAATTCCTAATTATTAAAAGACATTTTTCTTGTTTTAGATTTTGCAATGATTGTTTGTTTATATTGAATACCATCATTGTGTTTTTTTTGTTTGTTTATATACAATGATTGCAACATGTCTAATACTTGAGCCATATATCCATCAAAGGATTAAAATTCTACTGGCCTACCCTAAGGGAAACCAGACGAACTGTTAAAAAAACATAAAATAACATGCATATGTAAATAGCTATCTACTGACAAGTCTGGGATATGAAGACCATAACAATAAGAAAACATTGTAAACAATAATAGACTCATAGGATGAAGACCTATAAAAACAACATGATTGCCATCCATCTAAGTCATGAACCTGGGGAGCCCCCTTGGGCTGAGAGGCAACATGCTAACTCAGTGAAGGTGGAGGCCAAGAGCCCAAGAGTGTTCCCTTGTCGCTTGCTAACTGAAAGACACCACTGTTCTTCTTAACCAGAGATGAGACCATCATTATCAGTACACTGGTCTGACACTCCAATGCATCCAACCTTTGAATGAATTTCCTGTATTCCAACTCCTACGACCTCATGCCCTGCGCTACAATTTATTTGATGTCTCAATAAAGGTCCACTATCAGGTGGAACTTGGTTTCCCTCTTCCTAGTGCAACCTGAGTCAGGAATGTATAAGTATAAGCCTATCCACGACCTCATCCTCAGTATAAGCCCGCACAGTCCTAACTTCCTCCTCTAGAATCGACATTGTTTCTTTATCTTCCGGGTTGACATCAAATTGGCAATGCATCGTTTCTTCTTCGACAAAGAGGGTGGCCCTCATTTTACGCTTGACCGAGGACTCCACCTTCCTTTTCTTGGGTGCTATGAATACCTAGACCCAAGACTGCAAGCCATCAAGACTAGAAACTCCCAAGACTATAAACTCCCCATGCTAAAGAAGAATGAGGAACAAAAGCAACAAGAATGAACTCGGAGAAATCCTACCAAATTTTAGAAGTCTCCTCCCACATGCAAACATAATGTCGACTAAGACAGAGTTTGATCAATTAGGTTTCTGTGGTGAGAGATTTGTTCAGAGCATGTTGGAAGAACCACAGTGACGGTGCTTTTGAGAGCTTGTCGACGTTTCGGATCCACAACAGGATCCATCTTCAGGACAAAAAAGCCTGAGGAAAAATAAGAGAGGAGCCTTTAATAAATAGTGAAAAATGAACCCTAGGTTTGGGG